>CM046658.1:51363148-51946859 GCA_025594165.1 Tamias sibiricus
AATAAATAAATAAATAAATAAATAAATAAATAAATACATACATACATACATAAATACATAACAGTTATGAAGGTTTACCATTCTCAAGGAGTTCCAAAGACTGGACACAGCGGCAATATTAGGGCTAGGCCAATTTTTTCCAGTGCAAAAATCTTGATGGGCAATCTTGGCATCAGAACTCCCCATGGCTTGGCTGAGACTTCCTTAGAACTGAACCAGAATCTGGGACACTTTCTATCCAGTCCATCCCCTTCCCCTTCTTCTTCCACAGTGTCAGGCCTGCATCTTGGTCTGCAGCTGTCCCTAGTGACTCTTGCTTCCTTTCCTCTTAGTCTTTTACAGGTATTACCACCAGTAAGTTTCCGGTACATCTTTTGCATTGCCACCTGTATCCTTGAAGACCTGAAATGACAAATGCCCATTATCTTTTAATTTTCACAACAAGCGTGTGGAATGACTACTCTTATTATACTCATTTTATAGATAAAAAATTGAAACTGATTGAGGTCAGGCAATTCATACAAAGCAGGGATTCAAACCCAGTCATGACTTACTATAATAAGAGCATTAGCATCTAACCACTTCCAGTATCCATGTAAGATAAAGGCAGCAAGGAAATGCCCCAGTCAGACAGAGTTCCTGGCCATCCCTACACAAGAAGGCTAGTGCACTTAGAGATGAAGTCAAGGAGCCACCAAGCAAACATAATCCCTGCTCTGTACATGGCTCTAAGAAAGGACAATGACACTATGGCCAAAGGCAGATCTGATGCTACCATAGTGATAGGGATCCAACAAAAGAAGAGAATATACAGAAAGTAATGTGGCTTTCCTTCATACACTCTAAAGCTCTGAACTTTAAAGGATATGTCAAAACAATTCATTCAGCAAATACTTACACAAGTTCCAACTTTTCTGTGAGTACTTCAATGAAGTTGACACGGGGCATTAAAATGGATTGGAAATCATGACCTAGAACTTAAATATTATAAAATAATCATATTTTATGTAATAACTATATGATGCATTATACAATTATATATTACATACTATCTTTAAGCTTAGGTGTTTCTTGTCTGGGACAGTGGGGCAAAATGGGTTAATAGGCTGCTACCATGAACTAGGTAGCAGGATGGGGCTGTGAAAAAGGGCCTGAGGGAATTTCCAAGGTTTATGAGACAAAACAAAAAGCTTAGAAAGGGCTGAGCTTAGAGCCAGCTCCTCCATTCATGAGCTGTGGAAACTTAGGCTGGACGTTTAGCCATTGGATGAATCTAAAACATCCTGGATCCTGTAAGAACTCGGTCAGAAGCAGGAGGCTCAAAATGTGCTAAAGTTAATTAAAGGGCTGGTGTCAATGCAAAGGGTGCCATTTGCAATCTTCAGAGTCAGAAGCGGGCTGAAGAAGGGACAGGCCTAGTGCTTGGAAATGAATAATGATTTTCCAGAAAGTAGAGTCATGGTAGTTAAGACTGTGGACTTGGCCAAGAGACCACTCCAGCTGCAGCCACTTACTACACAAGAGCTCTCAGGTGGGTCACTGGACCTCCCTGTCCTGAGTTCCTTGATTTGTAAAATGGTGTAAGCAGTGCTCCTACTCAATGAAGTTCAAAGAAGTTCCCAAATATGGCACTTAGAATGCTGCCTGTCCCCTGGTAAGTGCTATGTTGAATATTAGCTAACTTTTTTAACCCTTGGGATTCATCCTGTTATCACCTAAGAGCCTAGTATTGCTGCTTCCAAGTCCTGAGTCCAGCCTTCCCTATTCTCTGATGTGAATTTTCCCAGCACTGCCTTTTTAAATTAGGCCGACCCATCCATAGTTTATACAAACAGAAGCCAACAAGACAGAGCTTTGGACATAAGCCCAGAGGCTTCTGCGTTACTCAAGGAACCAGCAGCAAACAGATGGCACACTCCATTAGGGTAACAGGACTATTTACAAAGTTATGGCAGAGTAAAGGGAACCCATGGGGAAAGCACAGCATTCTGGGGCTAGTAATAGGTGGGGCACCCTAACATCTCTAGGTTGCAGGGGCCAGAGGAAGACGTGGTTACCAGAACCCAGAAAGAATGACAAGGTCAGAGACTGTGGCTGAGGGATGCAGACATCTCACGGTGGCCTGAAGGAAGGAAAGAGAAGAACAAATCCCTTACCCACTCTCTTCCCTTTCTCCAGTCTCCTGCCTGGCCCCGCCCCGCCCCACTGACTACACTCATTCAGAAGCCAGAGGTGAGGCATCATCTTCTCTCTGAGTTATTTGCCTCCCCGGGCAAAGACCAGGGTGAAGAACAGTAGAGAGCTGCTCTGAAAGGGCTGGGAGAAGCTACCCACTGTCTTAGTCCATTTGGGCTGCCATAACAGAAGAGCATAGCCCAGCAAACATTTGTCTCTTACGGTCTAGAAGTCCAAGATCAGAGTGACAGTACAATCGATTCCTGGTGAGGGCCCCCTTCCTAGTTTGCAGATGGCTGTTCTTTTATTGTATCCTTATGTGGTGGTAGAGAGAGAAAAAAAAAAAAAAAAAAAAAAAAAAACAGAAAGGCAGAGTCAGAGAGAGATCATTTTCTTATATTTCTATAAGGACACCAATGACATCATGATGATTCCACCCTCATGGCCTAATTACCTCTCAAAGAAATGTTGGCAAGGATGTGGGGGAAAAGGTACACTCAAACATTGTTGGTGGGACCGCAAATTAGTGCAACCACTTTGTAAACAATATGGAGATTCCTCAGAAAACTAGGAATTGAACCACCATATGACTCAGCTATCCAACTCCTCAGTATGTATCCGAAAGATCTAAAATCAGCACACTACTGTGACACAGCTACATCAATGTTTACAGCATCACAATCCACAATAGTCAAGCTATGGAAACAACCTAGTTGCCCTTCAACCAATAAATGGATAAAGAAAACATGGTACATATACACAATCGAGTATGAATGATCCATTAAAAAACAGAATGAAATTATGGCATTTGAAGGTAAATGGATGGACAAGGAGACTATCATGCCAAGTGAAATCAGCCCGTCCCCAAAAGTCAAAGGTCAATTGTTTTCTAATCCAAAATGGGGGAGGGGGGGACAAGGGAGAGGGAATTTCATCAAAATAGAAGAAAGATCAGCAGAAGGCAAAAAGGGGATTGATGGAGGAAGGAGGGACCAGAAAAGGGAAGAATAGTGGAATGAATCTGACTGAACTTTCCTATGTACGCACATGAACATAGCACAGTGAATCCCAGCATCAAAAGTACCCACAAGATGCCAATTTATTAAAAAAAAAAAAAAAAACCTATAAACAAATTGCAGAAAGGAAGGTCAGTAGAATAGAGGGAGAGGAACAGGGAGAGGAAGTGCTAGGGATTGAATTAGAGCAAATTATATTCCATGCTTTTATGATTATATCAAAATGTGCCCTAATGTTATACATAACTAAAAAACAATCAATAAAAATTTAAAAAGTACATCTTTAAATGCCATTACACTGGGATCAGGATTTCAGCATGTAAATTTGGGGGGTGGTACACAAACATTCAGACCATAGCACCCTGCACAAATCTAACCTTATACCCTAATTTTCCTTTGCCTCGTTCTCCATTCTTTAGTTTTCATGATTACTGAGTATCTGGTTATTTCTAGTCTTTAATCTTACTCTGTGGAACTGATTATAGGTGGAGGCTTCTGTTCTTGGATGTGGTGTCTGTTCTAACCCAACCCATTAAACTTTGCCTCATGCCCAAACACCATGCCCTAGTGAGCACGTGAAGTAGGCCATAAGCCACATGATCTTCTCCTTGTTATCTGCCAGATTCTAAAACTCTGATTCTATTCAATGGCTCATTTCTTCTGAGGTGCTTTTCTGTTTGTTCTGTCTTTAAATACTGGCTTCCTAGGTGTCCTGAGACTCTGATCCTTTGGCTTTCTTTCCCCCTTTGACTTCAGATGGAAGCTCTCCAAGACCTTTAACCTCCCAACATCACAGACCCCACAACTCTGAGAGCCTCGAGATCCAGAAACATGACACTTTGTACTTAACATTGAGCTGTATTCACCATCTCAGCAAGTGACCACCTGGCTGATCTCACTGAGGATCTTCAAAACAATGGAAAGAGGTGTTATTTTTGTTCCATTTTAAGTCAACTGACTCTCATTAAAGTAAAGTGCCAAATAACAATGAGCTGGTGGCCACCAGGCACTAAGCTACCTTGTTATACAGAGCATCTCACCAAAACCAAGCTCCATGACAACAGGGATTCTTGTGTTTTGTTCTCTACATTTTTCCACTTTTTTAAAAAAAGTATGTGTCATAGCAGAAGCTTAAAAAATGTTTGTTGGATGGATACTGAATAAGCGCTTCCATTTGATCTTCATCCCAAACCCAGAAAGAAGGGAGGTATTGCTATTTTTCTAATTTTACAGATGAGAATACTTAGGAGGTTGTGAGAGTTTAAGCAATGGACCCCACGCATATGCACTGAGTAGGACTCTACCCCCTGCACAGTCTGAGCCCAGACTCTAAAACAACACCGCTCACGGTGTGATGTGAGGACCTGAACTTGACTGTGAACTCTTTCTTCACAGCCAGTGGTAAGTTTAGCAGTTGAGGGTGAGCTTGCAGAGATCCTTTACAGCAATTTGGCATTGCTGAGATTTCTCAGTACATAACCAGGGGCCTCGTCTCCTTGTTTAGCTTGCCAACTAGTCAGGATGTTGCTGTCTTCACAGACGTAAGTAGCCAGTGGTGGGAAGTATTAATTCTTGGTTGATGAGCAAGGTGACAAGAATCTGGGCCTTTAGCACAGATGATCTGAGAAACACTATTCCCACTTACTCTACTTTACCCAGTTCTGCCACACCCTGCTCCTCCTTCCAGACTTGGCCTTGCTACCAAGTCCGGAGAATGCATGTTTTCGCTTGTGGGTTCCCCTCTTGGCTCATCCAAATATTATTCACT
Organism: Tamias sibiricus; assembly: GCA_025594165.1. Taxonomy (NCBI): domain Eukaryota; kingdom Metazoa; phylum Chordata; class Mammalia; order Rodentia; family Sciuridae; genus Tamias; species Tamias sibiricus. The sequence continues at coordinate 51,368,108 of CM046658.1, forward strand.
GAACAATTTCTATGTGCTAGGTCCTGTGTTGGGTGCGGTGGTACAGGATGAATAAAACAGTCCCTCCCAAATGGCTCGCTCTCGGAGACACCCATACACACTTTATGCATGTTGTGTCCATTGTTCTCTCTTGGGTCACATAGAAAGAATTTAAGGAAAAATCCTATAAATGGAGGGCAAGCTGATGAAGTAACTCAGACTCTCTGTAATGCCTGAGAAATGTACAATGTCACTGTTATACGAATGGGACTGCAGTCCTGGGAATGGGGACAAAGAAGAAATAAGACAGGAGCTGATTTACACAGGGAAAAGGATCCTTATTAAACCATTGTGAACTGGTTTAAGCTGTCTGTACCTGCGATGCTAAGATTCTGATGTTCCCCTGAATATTATTAAAGTGTATGTCAGGTGGTGATTCCATGGATGCTAAGGTGGGCAGCCACTGGAAAAGAAGAGAAAGAAACCGTTCGATGAGAGCAAGAGGATCCAAGCACTAAATCACCCACAAAGAGCCAAGCCTTGGACGCAGACAGACTGTGGTTTGGTTCTTATGTCTGCTGCGTGCTGGCCCTGTGGCCATATGCAAGTAATACAACTTCTCTGAGAGTCAGATTCCTTATCTACAAAATGAAGATAATAATTCTTACTCCCCATCGTTGTTGTAGGAATTGGTGCTACAAATTCATTTCGGGAACTGGGCTACAGTAATCAATAAATGGTTGTGGTTATTGCTTTTATTGTGCTATTGTTGTTAGGAGTATTAGGTACAGAGTTGGTCAGAAAGGTCTGAGGCTGAATGCTAACCCGTCTCATGCACAGCAGACTCTCTGGGTTTGAATCTTGCCTCTGCTGCTTACTTACTGGCATGTAACAGGTGCTAGGCAAATATTCATTTAAACTAAACTAAACTAAGCTGGTGGGTTTATCCAAACAAGAAACCAGAAGCTAAGTTCATTGATTCAATACTCATTTGCTGAGGTCTGGCATTGTGCTGGGCACTGGGGACACACAGTGAAAAGGACAGGGTCCCTGCCCTTGTGGTGCTCACATCAATGGGAAGACAGACAAGAAGAAAGGGGGCGGGGGAGTAGGGCTTGAGATGAGAGAGGAATGTTGACCTGGGAGATACGCTTATTATACTCAGTAATTACGGGCACACAAAGAAAACAATATTTTGAAGATCAGAGATAAGAACTGAGTGGCATCTGAACTGTTACTGCACCCAGCGCAGTTGTTACCAATGCCTGTGTGCTTGCTTGTCTGTCTCCCTTGCGGAAGAATGAACCCCTGGGGTCAGAGTGGACCACTTCATTCTCCACCACATTCCCAGCACCTCACACTGGCATTTGGTCTGTGCTTAATAAATATCTGCAAATGGATCAATAAATATTCTAGATCTATTTACAAGAGTTTTCCTATTTTCAGTTGTATGATATTAGCTGAAGGAGCCCCAATTAGGAAGGGTTATTGCAGCTAGCTGGAAGCCATAAGTTCCACCTGATATGTATGTGATGCACCTATAGGCACCCGCAAAGCTAAAGGTATATAACTGAGTGAAAGCGGTCCGAGTTAGGAGAACGAATTCATTCAGTCAGTTGTGCAGTCGCTCGGTCGGTCAGAAGAAGAGTTCAGGTCGGAGAAGAAAAGAATCAGAGCAGCCAGAACGTAGGCAGAGTGGTTACAGAAGAGAAACCAGATAGAAGAAGTAATAGCTGGTCAGAGTTAGGCCAAGGCTCCCGAGGAAGAAAGAAGAAAGAAGAAAGAAGCTCTAAAATCTTTCTTTTTTTCTCTCTAAGCTAAGAAGACAAGAAGAAAAGCTCTCTCTAATCTTTCTCTCTATCTTTCTTTCCCTCTCTAAGCTCTCTCTAAGAAAGTAGAAGTAAAAGTAGTAATAGCTTTACTCTGCCTCTGAGTTTTCCTCCCGCGGCAGTTTGTGGCTGGCCATGACAGGCAGCTTACAATTAGCTGCACATATTAATCATCATGTTTGTTCCAAGTACTAAGAACTTTGTATTATGTTATTTAACCATTGCAACAACCTACAGTCAATCAGTTAATTCACCAGGAAACTGTTTGGAAGCTCATCTGCTCAGTACTGGGATAGGTGCTGGGGATAAAAAAGAGCCTTGCATTTGCTGCTGGGCTTTTCCACCTATTCTTCCCAGTCATCTCCTTCACTCTCTCTCTCTCCCTGATGAAGTCTAGTTTGTCCTTGGAAAACCCAGTCAGGCCTCTCCTCTGCCTAGAAGCCATCCACGATCCCATGGGAGCTGCGTGCTGCTGTCATCACTCTGTGTTCTGGAACCACCCCTACACCCAGGTGATAGCAGAACGTCAAGGAATGGCCCTGGAGATCACATGGCCTATGTCCTGGAACCTGAGTGTGGCGAGATCTCGCTCCATAACTGCAAATGGTACAGGAACAGTCCAGCTTGAAAAAGGAAGATATTCAGATGAAGCCCTTCAAAGACAGCACTTTCTCAGGCTGGTAGCATAAGAGGAAGACAGGAAAGATCCAAATCCTGAGAATGGTTTGAGCCTTGATGACTGGCCTGAAGATGAAAGAAAGGCACCAGTGAGCAGGAGTACAGCTGACCTCTAGGAGCACTGAGTAACCCCTGGCTCGGTACCACCATGGTACAAAGGGACTTCCTGCTGCCAATGGTCTGAATAGGTCTGGAAGTGGAATCTACTCCTAAGCCTCCAGAGGAAAGCCCACCCCAGCTGATGCCCTGACTTTTGCCTGGTGAAACTCTGAGCAGAGAATCCTTCTGGGCCAACCTGGACTGCTGACCTGCAGAACGATTAGCTAAGGAATGGGTGTTTATTTGAAGCTGCCCATCTGTGGTGACATGTGGCACAAGAACAGAAAATGAATACATCCTGCTATGTAAACACCCATCTAATTGTCTGTGTCCCTCTCTGGACAGCAAGGTCCGAAAAGTCAGGGACTGTGTTTTTGTGTCTCTTTATCTTCCCTGAGCAGCACAAAGCCTGTCAGAGAGCAGCTTCCCATAAATATTTGTCCTTGAGCTTAAAGAAATTCAAGTGAGACTAGGGGACCTAACTGAGCACACATAAAAAGTGAGAGAACAGTTCAGGAGATTGCACGAGCTAATGCTAGACTGTGTGGCTCAGACCATACCTTCCAAGGGGAGGCATGAAAGATGAGTGTGGGTTGGAATTTTCAGGAAGATCTAGCTTGTTCTATGCTCAATGAAATACCTCCTCACTTCTTGCCACAGCCAACCACACCTCATTGCTACCCATGCAAATTGGGTCTTTGTTGGTATTGGAAGAGATAAATATTCATGGAAGATCAAGATGGTCCTTTGAGTCATTGCTTTTGGGTCCTTGCTGAGGTTGTATCATGAGTGTACAACTCACAGATGTTAGCATGTGGCCAGTATAATGGGTCCTGGGAGAGCCTTCATCAAGTCTAATGACAGGCCTGCTCTAAGCAGCTACCCAGGACATGAAGGTGGCCCATACTTCCAAAGACCATCTTCAGGATTGTGGTCTAGCCCCAAGGCCATATTCCTGCCCTCTATGACACATTCAGATCATGGAATCACCAAACATGAGGACTCTATGGATTACTTGCTTATTTCGCAGGTGGGATAACGGAAATGCTTAAAGGAGTAATAGGCTGTAGTAGGCCCCGTAGCCCAGGGTTTCTGATTCCCTGGTCCAGCTCTTTTCCCACCTGTCACTGCCTCCCAGCATCCATTTTATTAATGGCCTCAGGCTCATCCTCCTCAGGGAATCCAGATCTTTACTCACCTCAAAATTTAGGACTGAAAGGCAGAAAGAATGCATTTTTTAGCTAATCCAAGCATACCTTGTAAATCTTGGTCCCGTTTCTGATGTGCTGAATTAATCCTCTCCACAGCTAACGGACATTTGGCATCTTTCCATGGTGATAGCATTGGTTCTAGAGGACAATTCTCTCACTGACAGAAAACAGATCATTGTGAGGAAAAACACTGACAAGGAAACACAGTTCAGGGTCAGATAAAGTGTGCTGGGTGTTCATGTGGGCCAGAGGTGTTTGTGAGGGAACTGGGAAAAAACAATCCCTAGGATTACTGACTATTGTCTTTGAGATACAGGAAGAAAGTTAAGGTTTGGATCTACAATGTGTCCCCAAAAGCTCATGTATTAGGCAACGTAGCAATGTTCAGAGGTGAAAAGACTAGAATATAAGGGTTGTAAACTCATCAGTGGATTAATTCATTTGATGGATTAATAATTTGGATGGATTACTAAGTAGTAACTGTAGGCAGGTGGGGGCTGAAGGAGGTAGATCTCTGGGCACTCTGGCCTTGGGACTGTATCTTGTCCTGGTTCTTTGTGCATTTTCTCTCTCCTCTTCTGCCTCCTCCTTCTCCTCTACCTCCTCCTCCCCCTGTTGCCATGAACTGAGCAGTTTTCCCCTTATGCTGCACCTGAGACCCAGAGCAATGGAGTTGGTCCACCATGGACTGAGACCTCTCTAAAACTGTGAGTCAAAATAAACTTTTCCGGAGGATCCAAGATGGCGGATTAGAGGAAGCTGCACTTCAGGGCAACTCCGTGGAAAGAATCCAACAAAGCAGATAAATTGCCTTTCATCATATATATATAGGCTGAAAATACAGATCTCCTGGATGGTTTGATTACCACTACCAGGGAGAGAAGGAGACAAGCTGTCTGCAGCGGCTTGAGCCGCGAGGCTTCGGCAAAACCGCCTGGGTGGTACACAGGTCGTGAGAAACAAAGTCAGTGTGGGGAGACTGTGCTGCGACTGCAACCCCAGCCACAATCAGGGCACACCAGCGTGAAACTTGCGATAAAAACCAGCGATAACAGCCGGCGGAATTGGTGCTGGGGGACCACGGGAGACCGCAGGTCGACAACACCAGTTCGAAACCACACTCGGCCGGACGTGACCCTCAGCAGTAGGGCCCCAGAGAGAGCAGCACAGAGACCGGCGAACAGCAAGCAGGGGCACAATCAGAGCGGTCCACAATCCGAAGCAGTGCTGCCTGCGCCACAGTTACAGTTACAGCTTCCCGATACCACCTCAGCAAGGAGACATCACCCAACAGCTTTGAAATCCATCGGCGAGGACACGGGAGTCTACGGAGCTGCTGTTGACTGGGAGGAGAGCACTGCCATCTTTGAAAGGTTCAGTGGCTGACCCAGACAAAGGGGAGGAGACGAAGAGTGACGACTGCAGCCATCCAGGGACCCTCCAGCTCTCTGAAGACAACGCACACTTGGGTGAGGCTCGGGTGGCCAGCTGGGGAGGGCGTGTCTGAGGCCAGCGCAGCAGCCACAAGAAGCTGCAACTGTGGGTGGGCGTGGGGAGGGGGTGCCTTCTGGAGGGTCCCCTTCCCGGTGCCATTCATCTGCTGACACACAAACCCCCCTGGGCCACTCTCCTTCACTGAACTGTTCAGCCACTGGCCTGGGGTGCAGCCTTGATTCCACTAACAGGATTGCAGACTGTCTAGACGTGATCCAATAACAATTGGCTTGAACTGGAAAGGGAAAAAGAGGGGGGCTTCCCAGGGCCCATTTTGTTTGAGACTTGGGGTTCGACTTTTTTTCTTTTTTTTTTTTCTTTTTTCTTTTTTTTTTTGGTTTGCTTGTTTTGTTGGATTTCAGGGAAGTTTTTTGTTTGTTTGTTTGTTTGCTTATTTTTCTTTTTCTTTTTTTGACTTTGTTTTGTTCTGCTTTTTTTTTTCCTTCCGCATTGATTGTCAGTGTGTTTGTTTGCTTCCGCTCCTTTTTTCTTTCCTTCTTTTCTTCCTTCTCACTCTTGCATCTTTTCATCCTCCTTCATCTTTCATGTTTACACCCTGCCAGTGCATACTAAAACGAGGCAAAAACAAGTTATACACAGAACTTGGGATTTCTAGAACCGGCGCAATTGAACTGGGTAGCAAAGCGGTGTTATGTATAGTTTACTCTCTATTTTCTTGATTCTCTCTCTCCCTCTCTCTTACACCAATTCCTACTCTTTTATCATTTTTTTTCTTTTCCAACTTACTTTATATATAAATTGGTCTTTCCACTTAATTGTCTACTCCATTCTCTTTCTTCCCTCGTCTACTGATACTAAACCACTTCCATTAAAAGACTTCAATAGAAATCTCTTTTCATACTTTCCAAGAAAGAACAATTCAAGACACTTCCTTCTTCCTAAACATAACACCTCTGTATCCAATACTTGAAGCTATAAAACCCCATCAGAAGCATACACAGTAAATTGGAAATAATATCTGGGTTAACCAAATCTGTACATTGTGATCAAACTTGGATTTTCTGAATAGAAAGTGTTAGGTTTTAAAAGTGTAAAGGAATTAGAAGGTGATCTGATAAAATTGTACTACAGGAACAACATAAGGCTTTAAGGTAAAATCGAAATAGTCAAGGTCCCACAGTGCAGGAAGAATAGACACACAAGCAACATGAAAAAACAAGGGAAGAAAATGACACAAACAAATCAAGATACCTCATCAGTAGATGTCATGGCAAGCACAGTTGGTCAAATGCCAGAGATGGAATTTAGATATTACATATGCCAAATGTTTATGGAACTTAAGAATGAACTCAAAAATGAGATGAGGGAGCAAGTACAGGAGGCAAAAGATCATTTTGACAAAGAACTCCAAAAACAAATACAGGAAGTAAAAGATTACTTCAATAGGGAAATAGAGGCTCTAAAGAGAATCCAAACAGAAATTCCAGAAATGAAAGAAGCAATAAACAAAAATAAAAGCTCAATTGAAAGCATCTCCAACAGAATAGACCACTTGGAAGAAAGAACCTCAGAAAATGAAGACAAAATATATATCCTAGAGAAGACTTTAGACTATACAGCAAAAATTGTTAGAAATCAAGAACATAACATCCAAGAATTATGGGACAGCATAAAAAGACCAAACTTAAGAGTGATTGGCGTAGAGGAAGGGGCAGAGTTTCAAGCCAAAGGAATGAGTAATCTATTTAACGAAATAATTACAGAAAATTTTCCAAACTTGAGGAATGAATGGGAAAACCAAGTTCAAGAGGCATACCGAACACCAAACAAACAAAATCTCAACAGATCCACACCAAGACACATTATAATGAAAATGCCTAATACACTGAGCAAGGAGAGAATACTAAAACCACAAGAGAAAGGAAGCAGATTACATATAGGGGGAAACCAATCAGACTATGTTCAGATTTCTCAACCCAGACCTTAAAAGCAAGAAGATCCTGGAATAGCATATTTCAAGCTCTGAAAGAAAAGGGATGTCAACCAAGAATCTTATATCCAGCAAAATTGAGCTTTAGATTCAAAGATGAAATAAAAACCTTCCACGACAGGCAAAAGTTAAAAGATTTCACAACTCGAAAGCCAGCACTTCTGAACATCCTGGGTAACATTTTTCATGAAGAAGAAGAGAAAGATGATAACGAAAATCAACAATGGGAGATATTAAACTAAAGAAAATACCAACCAGAAGAGAAACCAAATCAAGCTAAAGACCATAATTCAAATAAAAATGGATGGGAATAAAAATCACATCTCAATAATAACCCTGAATGTTTGAAGGAGCCCCAATTAGGGAGATGGCTATTGTGGTCAGCTGGAAGCCATAAGTTCCACCTGATAATAAGTATGCATGTGATGCACCTGTAAATGCACGTGAGGCACCTGCAAAGCTAAAGGTATATAACCAGGTGAAAGCGGTCGGAGTCAGGAGAAGAATGAATTCATTCAGTCAGTCATGCAGTCGCTCGGTTGGAAGAAGAGTTCGGGTCGGAGAAGAAGAAAAGAATCAGAGCGGCCAGAACGTAGGCAGAGCGGTTACAGAAGAGAAACCAGATAGAAGAAGTAATTCCTGGTCAGAGTCAGGCAGAGGCTCCCGAGGAAGAAAGAAGAAAGAACAAAGAAGAAAGAAGCTCTAAAAGCTAAGCTCTCTCTCTCTCTAAAGAAGAAATCTCTCTCTTTTCAAGCTCTCTCTCTTTCTCTCTAAGCTCTAAGAAGATGAAGAAGAAAAAGCTCTATCTTTCTCTCTAAGCTCTAAGAAGAAGAAAAAGCTAAGTTCTATCTTTCTCTCTAAGCTCTAAGAAGAAGAAAAAAAGCTATCTCTAATCTTTCTCTCTAAGCTCTTTCTAAGAAGAAGAAAGATCTTTCTTTCTCTCTCTAAGAAAGTAGAAGTAAAAGTAGTAAAAGCTTTACTCTGCCTCCGAGAGTTTTCCTCCTGGTTTTCGGTACCAGGTAGCTTACAAATGTTAATGGCCTAAACTCGCCAATCAAAAGACACAGATTATCAGAATGGATTAAAAGAAATGACCCAACAATTTGCTATCTCCAAGAAACACACCTCATAGAAAAAGACATCAAAGACTGAAAGTGAAAGGCTGGGAAAAGTCTTATCACTCACATGGCTGGCGGAAGCAAGCAGGGGTTTCCATTCTCATATCAAATAAGGTAGACTTCAAACCAAAACTAATCAAGAGGGACAAAGATGGATATTTCTTATTACTTAAGGGAACCATCCATCAACAGGATATAACAATCATAAATCTATATGCCCCAAATAATGGAGCACCTACATTCATCAAACAAACTCTTCTCAAGTTCAAGAGTAAAATAGACCACAACACAGTTATTCTAGGGGACTTCAACACACCTCTCTCACCAATGGATAGATCATCCAAACAAAAGCTAAACAAAGAAATTTAAGCCTCCTGAAAACAATTAATAATTTAGACCTAACAGACATACATATAATATTTCATCCCTCAGTAAACGAATACACTTTTTTCTCAGCAGCACATGGTTCCTTCTCCAAAATAGACCATATATTATATCATAAGGAAACTCTCAGTAAATATAAAAAAATAGAGATACTACCCTGCATTCTATCAGACCATAAAGGGAGGAAATTGAAAATCAATGACAAAACAAGGAATAAGAAAAACTACTCCAACAACTGGAAGCTAAACAACATGTTACTGAATGAACAAGGGGTTGAAGAAGACATCAAAGAGGAGATTAAAAAATTCCTAGAGGTAAATGAGAACACAGATACATTGTATAGAAATCTCTGGGACACTATGAAGGCAGTAGAAAGAGGAAAATTCATTGCACTGAGTTCATTCCTTAAAAGAAAAAAAAACAAAACAAATAAATGACTTAACATCATACCTCAAAGCACTAGAAAAAGAAGAACAGACCAACACCAAGAGCAGTAGAAGACAGGAAATAATTAAAATCAGAGCAGAAATTAATGAAATTGAGACTAAGGAAACCATTCAAAGAATTGACAAAACTAAAAGTTGGTTCTTTGAAAAAATAAACAAAATTGACAGACCCTTAGCGATGCTAACGAAAAGAAGAAGAGAAAAAACTCAAATTACTAACATTCGTGAAGAAAAAGGGAATATCACAACAAACACCTCTGATATACAGAATATAATTAGAAATTACTTTGAAAACTTGTACTCTAATAAAATAGAAAATACTGAATGCATTGACAGATTTCTAGAGTCATATGATTTGCCTAAACTGGATGTGGAGGCTATACACAATCTAAACAGATCAATTACAAGCGAAGAAATAGAAGATGTCATCAAAAAGCTACCTACAAGGAAAAGTCCAGGACCTGATGGGTTTACAGCCGAGTTCTATAAGACTTTCAAAGAAGAACTAATACCAATGCTCTTCAAACTATTTCAAGAAATAGAAAAAGAGGGAGCTCTTCCAGACTCTTTCTATGAGGCCAATGTCACATTAATTCCAAAGCCAGGCAAAGACACATCCAAAAAAGAAAACTTCAGGCCCATATCTTTAATGAACATAGATGCAAAAATCCTCAACAAAATCCTGGCAAATCGGATACAAAAACATATCAAAAAGATAGTGCACCACGATCAAGTGGGGTTTATCCCAGGGATGCAAGACTGGTTCAACATTTGGAAATCAATAAACATAATACATCACATCAATAGACTTAAAGACAAAAATCATATGATCATCTCAATTGACACAGAAAAAGCATTTGACAAAATACAACACCCCTTTATGTTCAAAACACTGGAAAAACTAGGAATATCAGGGACACATCTCAACATTATAAAAGCTATTTATGCAAGGCCCCGAGCTAACATTATCTTATATGGAGAAAAATTGAAAGCATTCCCTCTAAAAACTGGAACAAGACAGGGATGTCCCCTTTCACCACTGCTATTTAACATGGTTCTGGAAACTCTGGCCAGAGTAATTAGACAGACAAAAGAAATTAAAGGGATCAAAATACGAAAAGAAGAGCTCAAATTAGCACTATTTGCTGATGACATGATAATCTACCTAGAAGACCCAAAAAACTCTTCCAGAAAACTTTTACAACTAGTAAACGAATTTGGAAAAGTTGCAGGATACAAAATCAATACACATAAGTCAAAGGCATTTGTGTACATCAGCGACAAAGTCTCTGAAAGGGAAGTGATGAAAAATACCCCATTTACAAAAGCATCAAAGAAAAAAAAAAAAACCTGGGAATCAACCTAATGAAAGAGGTGAAAAGACCTCTATAACGAAAATTATAGAACACTAAAGAAAGAAATTATAGATGAACTCAGAAGATGGAAAGACCTATCTTGCTCTTGGATAGGTAGAATCAATATTGTCAAAATGTCCATACTACCAAAAGCATTATACAGATTTAATGCAATTCCAATCAAAATCCCAATGTCATTCTTCAAAGAAATAGAAATAGCAGTCATGAAATTCATCTGGAAAAATAAGAGACCCAGAATAGCCAAAGCAATCCTGAGCAAGAAAAGTGAAGCAGGGGGCATCACCATACTGGACTTTAAATTATACTATAGAGCAATAGTAACAAAAACAGCATGGTATTGGCACCAAAACAGACTGGTGGACCAATGGTACAGAATTGAGGATACAGAGACTAATACATATAATTTCAGCTATCTTATATTAGACAAAGGTGCCAAAAATGTGCAGTGGAGAAAGGATAGCCTCTTCAACAAATGGTGCTGGGAAAACTGGAAATCCATATGCAACAAATTGAAATTAAACCCTTATCTCTCACCATGCACAATACTCAATTCAAAGTGGATCAAGGACCTAGGAATTAGACCAGAGACAATACGCCTAATAGAAGAAAAAGTAAGCTCCAATTTCCAACATGTCGGATTAGGCCCCAAGTTCCTTAATAAGAATCCTGTAGCGCAAGAATTACTACCAAGAATTAATGAATGGGATAGATTTAAACTAAAAAGCTTCTTTTCAGCAAAAGAAACAATCAGTGAGGTGAATAGAGAGCCAACTAATTGGGAACAAATATTTAATACATGCACATCAGATAGAGCACTAATCTCTAGAATATATAAAGAACTCAAAAAACTTTACACTAAAAAAACAAATAACCCAATCAATAAATGGGCTAAGGAATTGAGAATACACCTCTCAGAAGAAGATACACGATTAATCAACAAATACATGAAAAAATGTTCAACATCGCTGGCAATTAGAGAAATGCAAATCAAAACTAAGATTTCACTTCACTCCAGTCAGAATGGCAGCTATCAAGAACACAAGCAACAATAAATGTTGGAGAGAATGTGGGGAAAAAGGCACACTCATACATTGCTGATGGGACTGCAAAATGGTGCAACCGTTATGGAAAGCAGTATGGAGATTTCTTGGAAAACTGGGAATGGAAACACCCTATGACCCAGCCATCCCACTCCTGGGTCTATTCCCAAAGGACTTAAAAACAGCATATTACAGTGACACAGCTATCTCAATGTTTGTAGCTGCGCAATTCACAATAGCTAGGTTGTGGAACCAACCTAGATGTCCCTCAGTAAATGAGTGGATTAAGAAAATGTGGTATATACGCACAATGGAATTTTACTCAGCAATAAAAGAAAATAAATTAATGGCATTTGCAGGTAAATGGATGAAGTTGGAAGACATAATGCTAAGTGAAGTTAGTCAGTCTCAAAAATCCAAGTACCAAATGTTTTTTCTGATATAAGGAGGCTATTTCAAAGTATTGTTGGATGGGGGTACATAGGAGGATTAGAGGAACACTAGAATGGTCAAGGGAAGGGAGGGTAAGGGAGGGAGCAAGAGGGGAGGGAGAGGGAGAAAAGAAAAAAAAAAGGTGATTGAATGAGACGGATACCATTTTCCTTAATGCATGATTGAAGACCTGAACTGTACGAATATACTTTGTATACAAACAGTTGTATGTAAAAAGATACTAAATATATGCACTATGAGTTGTACATATTAAAAATTATAAAAATAAAATTAATAAAATAAAAAATAAATAAACTTTTCCTTCTCTGAGTTTTTCTTGTCAGGTATTTTGTTTATAGTGAGGAAAAATTAACTAACACAGGGGATAAGGAGAGAGATGGCATGCCTTGCTTAGGTGCCAGTAAGGCCTTTTAGCACAAAAAGGTTCATGTGACTTCCCTCCTCAAAACCTTGCAGAGGCTCCACATTACCTACACAATAAAATCCAAAGGTTAAGTCTTGGCATTCATGGCTACTGATATTTTAGTCTCAAATTACTTTCCTTTTCCCTGCTTCATTTTTTAAAACGTTTTGGATCAGAATGCTGTTGCCTTCACCTAACAGAAAGCAAACTTGAACTAGCTTAAATGGCAGGTTGGGGGGCATGTAGAAGGCTTATAAGAAAATTTATGGAATTTGAGTTGCCGTGTGTGTGTGTGTGTGTGTGTGTGTGTGTGTGTGTGAGAGAGAGAGACTCATGGAATCCAAGGACATAAATTCAGCTGGGACCCTTGAGTTGGGAACTCAAACACTCATGGAGTCTTCCTTCTCTCCACTTTTTCTGCACAATTCCTTTGTTTTTCCTCTGTCTGCTGAATGACTTTTCTTCACATCACCAGGAGAAAAAGTATGGCTGCCAACTGCTTCTGAGTACTATATCTTACATCTTCAATTACTGATAAACAATTGACATCTCTTCATATGCTTCTTTTCTTAAATTCCAAGGGATCCAGTAATAGGTATAAGCCCAAATTAATTGACCCCAGTTTGGTTTCATGTCCTCCATCAGGACAGCAAACTGCTAACAGTGACAGTCTTCTTGTGTAGTCATAGTAGCTCCCATGGTCATCTTTTTTAGAAAAAAGAAGCAGAACTGACATCTAATGGATGTCCACTATCTTTCTCTCAACTTGCTCTAGCCAACTCTAATATTTCATTATTTTTCCCATCTGCTGTTCACTGAACGGTCATAGCCTCGCTGCTTTGTTCAGGTTTGGCTTAGAAACCAGGCACAGTTGTCTATAATGAGGAGGGGGCTAGAGAAGGCAGATTGCCATGCTGGGGAGATTGTTCATCTTAGTTTGGTGAGTGAAGGACAGCAATTACTTTTTCATTCATTCTGCAAATGTTTGCTAAGCTCCTGCCCTTTTCCAAGCCCTATGTTAGGTATAGTATAGAGAGAGCCACCCAACGCTACCATCTGCAAGCAGCTCACATTTTAGTACAATGCAAACATAATTTTAACATGGCATGTACCCCAATAGAGGCACACCCATAACATGGAGGGACAAATAGAAAAGTCACCCTGGAAAGATCCCATCAGAGTGCTGACATTTAAATTTTGAAATCTAAATAGCTTCTGCTAAAACTGATGTCATGTGAGTGTGAAGTTAATACTAATTGTGGATAATAACTTTAGAGCGGCCTGGGCTGAGCTCTTTTTTTTTTTTTTTTTGTACCAGGGACTTGAACTCAGGGGCACTTGACCACTGGGCCACATGCCCAGCCCTTTCTTGTATTTTATTAGAGACAGGGTCTCACTGAGTTGCTAAGTGCCTCGCCATTGCTGAGGCTGGCTTTGAACTCATGATCCTCCTGCCTCAGCCTCCCAAGTGCTAGGATTACAGGCGTGCGCCACCACGCCCGGCAAGGGCTGAGCTCTTCTTATGCACCTAGCACTAAGCTAGATGTTTTATGCTCATTTCCTCCTTTAATCTTCCTGACTCTTTGTCTATTTATTTTCCATTTTAGAGATGGGAAAACTGAGGGCTCAGAGAAGTGAGACAACTTGTCCATGTTCTCAACATGGCTTAAAGAGCAGTGCTGGAATTTAAACCCAGAACCATTTGCAACCAAATTATACTCTCAAAGCACTTTATAGATTGAGATACAAAGAGCCAAAATATTTTTCATGAATAAGATTATGAAAAAGAAATCAGACTTCAACTTTCCCAGAATCCTTATACCATGCTCATGATCCAAGGCTTGGCACAGATATAATAGATTCTATTCATACCTGTGCCAGACTTGGGCCTTTACCCTCAGGTTCATCTTTATCTTTTCTTGACTCTGCTAAGTATCATAGGGACTGAGACCTGAGAGTGTGCTTCCAAGATTCTCATACCAGCTGGTTTCAAAGAGGTTCAGCCAATGAGAGATCAAAGACTACAGATGAGGGAAGGCAGAAGCCAGCTCCTCCTCCCTCCCTCTCCCAGTGATTTCAGTGTTGGCGGTGGTATCACACCCCATAGCTCTAGCTTGCGCTGGCTGCCTGCCATGATTCCAGATTCACACACATGACCCATTCTTTCAGCTCCAGCAACACCACCTCCTCTTTCTACTTGAGAAGGTATAGAGGCTTCCTTGTGTTACTGATCTCCGAATTGCCTCATGGTTATGATTTGGATGTGAGGTGTCCTACAAAAGCTCATATGTGAGATAAGAATGTTCAGCGGTGAAGTGTTTAGAGTATGACAGCATTAACTTAATCAATGGATTAATCCACTGATATGGATTAACTGGGTAGTAACTATAAGCATAAAGTAGGGTGTGGCTGGAGGAAGTAGGTTACTGGGAATGTGACTTTGGGGTTTATATTTTGTCCAGGTGAGTGGAGCTCTCTTTGCTGTCATACTCTGAGCTGCTTTCCTCTGCTATGCCCTTTCACCATGGTGTTCTGCCTCATCTCAGGCCCAGAGCTATGGAGTTGGCTGACCATGGACTGACCCTCTGAAACTGTGAACCAAAATAAACCTTTCTTCCTCTAATTTGTTCTTGTCAGGTCTTTTAGTCACAGTGATGGAAAGCTGACTAAAACACTACCTTCTCTTGCCCATTCAGAGCCTCCATTACTTGTGAAACTAGTTCCCTACATTAAATCATTAAATATCCCATAGTTTATATGCTTAGAATATACAAAGTTATATATATATATATATATATATATATATATATATACACTTATATATATTCTAGAGATTAGTGCTCTATCTGATGTGTGTGTGGTAAAAATTTGTTCCCAATTAGTGGGCTCTCTATTCACCTCACTGATTGTTTCTTTTGCTGAGAAGAAGCTTTTTAGTTTGAATCTATCCCATTTATTGATTCTTGATATTAATTCTTGTGTATAGGAGTCTTATTAAGGAAGTTGGGGCCTAATCCAACATGATGGAGATTAGGGCCTACTTTTTCTTCTAATAGGTGCATGTCTCTGGTCTAATTAACACCAAAAATAAATAAATAAATAACCCAATCAATAAATGGGCCAAGGAACTGAACAGACACTTCTCAGAAGAAGATATATAATCAATCCACAAATATATGAAATAATGTTCAACATTTCTAGCAATTAGAGAAATGCAAATCAAAACTACTCTAAGATTTCATCTCACTCCAGTCAGAATGGAAGCTATTAATAATACAAACAACAATAAGTGTTGGTGAATATGGGGGAAAAAGGCACACTTATGCATTGCTGGTGGGAATGCAAATTGGTGCAGCCAATATGCAAAGCAGTATGGAGAATTCTTGGAAAACTTGGAATGGAACCACCTTATGACCCAGCTATCCCATTCCTCGGTCTATACCCAAAGGACTTAAAAACAGCATACTACAGGAACACAGCCACATCAATGTTTATAGCAGCACAATTTACAATAGCTAAACTGTGGAACCAACCTATATGCCCTTCAGTAGATGAATGGATATATATACACAATGGAATATTATTCAGCATTAAAAGAGAATACAATCATGGCATTTGCAGGTATGGATGGAGCTGGAGAATATAATGCTAAGGGAAGTTAGCCAATCCCCAAAAACCAAATGCTGAATGATTTCTCTGATTTAAGGATGCTGATTCATAATACGCTGTGGAGGAAGATGGGAGGATTAGATGAACTCTAGATAGGGCAAAGGGGAAAAGGGGAGGGAGTTGAAGGAAGGGGTAGATGGGTAGGAAAGATGGTGGAATGCAATGGTCATCATTACCCAAAGTACATGTATGAGGACATGAATGAGGTGACTCTACTTTGTATACAACGCAAGATATGAAAAATTGTGCTCTATATGTGTAATGTGAATTGTCATGCATTCTTTTGTCATATATTAAAAATTTTTAAAAAATTGATAATATATGGCACAAGCCAATAGGCTCCAACCATGTCCCGATTTTGTCCAGAATCTATGTCCATGGAGAAAGTTGGCTTCCTTAGTAGATTCCTTTAAAGGGACAAATGCCATGTCCAGGGGACATGAGTGTACAGCCAAGTTGGCTTCTCCATTTTAAATAAATAATTCTGTTCTGTTTTTAAAAAGAAAGAATACATCAAGTTCTATTCTCCTTGACTGATATGACTTTCTTGCACTTCTTGCTATAGCAATGTATGGAAGAAGTTGACTTATCTGCCTCATTCTCCTTGCCCTTTGTTACTATTTGATGGCAGTGTAAATATATAATTCCCCCAGAGTTTCTTAGAAAATTATAAATTTTTGTTTCCAAAATATTCCACAGTCTGCCTCTATGCCTGTACTCCTTTTAGTATTCTGAGTCTTACCTTTGCAACTAGGCAAATCACCAGGAAGCTATATGGTTGCTTTAAATTAACTTTCATATCCACAAAGAAGTTTATCTCGAGATATCATAACACCATTCTATATTGAATAGTTTCCCCATACTCCATGTCTAACCAGCCAGTGTATCAATGAAATAAATTCAACAAACTTATTTTTATTACACATGTGCCATGTATTCTATCAGACACCTGAGATCCTATGATCATTAAGATTCAGTCACTGGTCTCAAGAAGCTGACCATCAAAGTTCTGTTATAAAATTTTTACATTTCCAAATTTTCCAAATACTTTACCTGGTAGTGCAAATATGCACCCACCATTATCCCCTTTGCCTTATCTGTCAGGAAGCTCAGAGCTAATCTTACATCTCAATCATAATAACCATAGTACTAGGTTAGTACCTAGTAGTTACTAACTTTTGCCTCTGATTTCCTACACAGATATTTTTAATTCTATTTTAACAGCCTTGTTTATGTTTTTCTTTAATGACAGACCTCCTCAAATGCCTTCAATATGCACATTACACATTATAAATAATAAATAATCCTCTCCATAGGAATATCTCGTGTCTAGGAATATGGTAGATGCTCAATAAATAATTGAGCTACTGTCAAAATCAGGTGGCAATACAGACTGTAATCAAATGCAATTGCCACTCTATTCATAACAATTGCTTGTATCAACAATCTTGAGCCTCAGCTATTTGAGTTTTTCTCATCATATTAAAAAAAAAAAAAAAGACTCTTGTTTCCTGGTGCCACTTATGTCATTTCAATTGCCTCTCAAGAAGACTAATTGTCTCCCTTTTTATGTCCAAACCTGCTACTCAGCAATTGGACCCCCATCAGGCTGTCCCCAGTTGAGTGAATATAATTGGAATCACCTCATCATGCCTGGAAAAACAACCACTTTCTGGCCTCTTAATATTCATTCTGGATGGGAAAAAAAAAAAAAAAAAACCTTTATCCAAAGGGTTTTATTTTTCTTTCCATGCTTTCCTGCTCCAAGACACCTGCCTCTCAGTTGCTCATGTCTAAATGTTAACACAAAGCGACTTGGAGTCCCTTGAAGAGAAGGGGCACGGCTGAGTGCTGGATGTGTCACCCGTACATGTTGGGGATACCTACAGAAAGAACTCAGCTGTTTCTACCTGAGTCTTGTTAGGAAATGCCCGTCTCTCTATGTATTCCCTGTACAAAGAAACAAGAGGATCATTTAGAATAATCAGAATGTGAGGCAGGCCCAGTTCCCCAGCACAGATGTCACCATTCCATCGTGCTGAGGCTGCCACAGACATGACCAAACAGCCTGTCCCTCTTTCCTACAGAGTCCCAATATGGCCTCAGGATGTTCCTCAACCCACATTCCAGGCAGCCCCCTCCAGAGGTCAGACTTGGTATCTGAGAGACAGCAACATGCTGCCCTCTTCCTGCTTGGGGCTCTCAAGCCAGAGACACCTATTGGGCACCTGGATCCTGGGGCACCTGGTGGCTAACCCTGGACCTACAGGGCTGCTTCACAGGAGACAGGGCAGCAGATCACAGAGCCTGCACTCCAACCAAGACTCCTGTTTGTGCAGAGCTATTTATCCCACGGGGGCTGTGTACTCCTTGGATTTTAGCATTTTGTGAAATCAGAGTTAGTGCAGCTTTGTACTTTTTTCTGTTCTCATTTTACCTTGTTCTAGTACTTTGGACTTGGCAGCTGACTGCTGGGTGACTTTGGATTAATTTCCACCTCTAGAAGCCAGGATTTTCTCATCATTAAGAATATGTACCTTCCACAAATTAGAATGAATAAGCAATTTAATAAAAAAAGAAAATACACCTTCCATAGTCTTATTGGATGATGAAATAATATACTTTATGCAGATCAGTGCATACAGGAATTAACACTGTAAACCTTGGAGCCAAAAGAATATTAAGCATATGAAGCTATGGCCTGCCAATTTCTACTTATAAGATTTGAAAAAATTTCTTAACTTCTCAAGGCCTCAGTTTTCTTATCCTAATAATAATAATAATAATAATAATAACAGCAGTACTGACCCCATAGAACCATTCTAAAATTAAATTGATGCTATATGTTAAGGACTTAACATAACCACATGAAAATTACTCCATAAACATTGGTTTCTAGGATTATTTTGACACCTGGTTCTCAGCAAGTATGTACCAAATTCTAGATTCTCTTTGTTCAATTATATTTTTTAAGAATCTCACCTGCTCTTTTACCTCTTAGGATTAAAGTAAGAGGTGAAGCTTCATTGGTCCAAAAGGAATTTTAAGACCCTGCTGTCAAAGAGATGGTGCCACCCTGCAAGTTTCCTCTGCTTGCAGCAGACTTCAGTGTGGACTGGCCACACACCCCTCCCTGCCCCTCCCTCTGACAGTGACAGGCCTCTTTGGCTAAGGGAATCTTTTTCTTCACGTATCTCCAGGAGACAATGTATTCAGCCTCATAATTATGTGCTTTTCCCCAATCACATAGCATTATACACCACATCACCATGCTGCCGAAAAAAGCCCCAAATGCTAATTAGTCCTCAAATTATCATTGATTTGATTTGATGTTGAATAAGCTTTGCCGTTTATATTTAGGCGAGAACTTCAGATTCAAGATGCTCGCTCGCTCTCAGATTGGGGTTTTAAATAACTCTGCGGGGCCTGTCTTACTTGTTCAGTGTGTTTATGTCAAGAAATCAGACTGGCTGCTCTCCCTGGCTGCAGATGAATGCTGGGTTGATTGAGTGCAAGAGAGGAATTATCCTTTCTCGGCCAGAGCTCAAAACCCAGGAGCCCCCGGAATGCAGAAGTCCCCATATTTCAGGAGGTCTGGAGGAGGAGAAGAATGAGCAAAGAGAAAGAAGAATGTCTCCAGCAGTGAATATCTGAGGGAACTGTGTTTCCAAGTCACATTCAGCTGATGCTCCTTGGTCTTACCAAAGCCAGCCTCTTCCCCAGGCACCAGCTCCTTTACTTCTGCTGTGGGTGCTGGTAGTTGTGGAAACCAAGGCTCAGCAGCATGAGGTGATGGCATTGAACACAGAGCAAGTGTGTGAGAGCCGCTGAAGTCCACATCTGGGTCCCCCTACTCCAGTCCCATGAAGGATGGTTTTGAGCTTTCTCCAGCTCTCAGGGTCCTTACCTGCTAAGCACCTCAGTGCTCTTCCACACCCACACTCTGCCAGCTAGCTCCCTGTTCAGTGAAAGAGTTATGAAAGTCAGTGGTTTTGCTTTAGAAAGTACTAGATTATGTAGTCATTTATGTATAACTAATTTTAAAAATTAAAAAAGAAAGTACTAGATTACATTGGTGTGCCTTAAATTTTTCCTATGTGAACCACACTCTAAAGCAACCATATCACTTTTTTTAAAAAAAAATGCAGGAAAGATCTCCAAAAACCACCCATGAACCCCCCTTCCAGGAAAGACTTGTTGCCACCCCCAGCTATCAGTTCCTTTAGGGTCACCTGAAGTCATGACCTTCCTGGGGCAGGCCATCTTCAGAGGCTGAGGCAGGGGCACAAATGCTTGGCCAAAATAGTAAGTGATAACATAAGAATACTCATCAGTATCTATTCTTGTCATTTGATATAAACTATCCATAACTTCTATAGGTAATATTTTTTGAAACATGACTCTAAAAATAAGTGCTGGGACACAGTTTCACTAAAGTGTGTGTTTAACTCATTGATATAGCTGGACTTTGCTTGATAAATCAATGTGGGCTTTATTGCATTTGACTTTCCTTCTTAAGATAATCAATAGTATATGAGTAGGGAAGGGAAGGGGGAGGGAGGAAGGAAGGGGAGAAGGGAGATGAGAAGCAGGAAGCATCCAGGTCGGCATCCAGGCTTTAATTTTCCTGGACTGACAGGCCACCCTCACTCCAGGATCATCCCTGCAACAGGCAGTGGGAGTGTGGGTAAGAACAAGGGCACTAGAGCCAAAGGCTTCGACCCTGGCTCCACTGCTACTCGGCTAAATGATGTTGGGAGGATTTCTTGATTTCTTCCTACATCTTCCCTCAATGTTGAGGTGGGGATGGTAATAACACTCCTTCACAGAGTGCGTGAAAGAGGATAGAGCACTGTGGTATGGGTAAGCAGTCCATGGCTTGCAGCTCTTGTAACACGAGATGTACCACCCATGAACCCCCCTTCCAGGAAAGACTTGTTGCCACCCCCCAGCTATCAGTTCCTTCAGGGTCACCTGAAGTCATGACCTTCCTGGGGCAGACCATCTTCAGAGGCTGAGGCAGGGGCACAAATGCTTGGCCATTTTGGGCCAGGGGCAGTCCAGCGCAGATGGGCAATACTCGCTTCCAAGCTCCTGCCATGTTGGCCAAGGCTTTGTCTGGTTGACACCATAGACCAACTTCTCCTGTCCAACCCTGCTCCTTACCCCTTCCCTTCACATGTGTAGATCTCTAGTAAATGTCTCACATCCCAAACCCCAGCCCAAAGGTGTGCTACAGTAAAAGCTTACCTGCAACTTCTACTACTGTTATTTTAAAGCCTATCCATTTCTCTTCTAAATAACTCAAATACAGCCCTGCTCCTCTACTCCTACTCCTACTCCTACTCCTACTCCTTCTCATAGTTTGGGTCCTCACCATATCATACCTGGACTTTCAGCCTCCTTACTGGTCCATTCTCCTCTGGATAAAGACAGCGTAACTCTGTGGTCTTCCTTTAGCTCTTAAAGAGGCTCCTTCTCTTCTGCCCCAGCCTGCTCAAAATTCCTTGAGTAGTTCATGTAGTTCCCCACTCTATGCTTGCTTTCTTGCCTTCTTTCTAAACAGACTAATTCTTGCTCATTTCTCAAGGTTTAATTCAAATCTTGCCTCCTCTCAGAAGACCCCCCTCTGACCATTCTCATCTCTGAACATAGCAAGCAAGCAGTTTTAACGGGCTGTTTATTCTGTCACGACTTCTCCTAGTGGCCAACTCCAGGTTCTATATGCATTCATCTTTAGAAATACATTATCTTTGTGAACTTTTCTCACTACAAAAGAAAATAGGTTAAATGCAGAAAATGTATAGAATGCAGATGAGCAAAAGCATAAAATGAAAGTTGCCTACAAATCTCAACACCACTATTAACCATGACTTCCATTTTTCTGTATATCCTTCTAGGCTTTACGTACATACACGTGTCTACCATATATGCAGTAAAACTGGATTCTATGAACATGATGATTTTTAAAACTTAATTAAAATTTCAACAGATTTTATTACTTAAATAGTCCTTTACAATAGTATTTTTAGGGATTCTAGTGTTCAATTTAATGGAGGTATGATTTATTTAATCTTGTTTGTGTTATAGTCATCTTTTTATCCCAATAACTAACATAGTGTGTATGCTATTTATAATATGCACTCAATAAATGTTTATTGAATGTATTTCTCACATACCAAGGAGGAAGGAAAGTAAAACACTTCTTCAACAATATACCCCTAAAGATACTACTTCTACCTCTTGTCTCTACTGTTAAATCTCCTAATACTATTTATAGCCACAGTCTGAACCTCCCCAGCTCCCACTTGTCCCTAATCCACATTGACTGGCTTCTGCATTCACAATTCCTCTATGCGTTGTTTATAATAAAATCACTGTGGTTAGAATCAGTATTTTTTTTTTTTTTGGTGTCATCTTACCTGATTCTCTCAGAACTGAGTAAATTCACACCTCCCCTCTCACAACTCTTCTCTCTGCATGCTCTCACCTCCTCCTCCTCCTAGGTCTCATCTCACTTCACTTATCCAGACCACCTGCCTCTGCCACACTTGATATATTTTTTTATGTTCTCCCAGGGTTCATTCTCCAAGTCATTTTTCTCCAAGGACAATACTTCAAATGTCATTATACTTCAAAGAATGACTTCTTTGTAAGAAGCAGAATTACAACCTAAGCTACCTTTGTCCAAAGAGGAAAGAATAAATTATTCGCAGGATCCAAGAAAGGGATGAATAATCAAATGCACTCAGAGCAGAGGTATGGCTGTGAAGCAAGGACAGTTGGACATGGGACTTGAAAAGGACTTAAATGGCACATGCTGGTGTCTTTCTGACTCAGTATATCAGCTTTATTTTCTATCTCATTCAGGCTTTCTTCACTCTAAACAGAGGAAACATGGAAGCTTCTGCTGAGTTAAAGCATTCTCCTAGTCTCTCCTAGTCTTAGTTCTAAATATATAAACCAAGAGCTCCTATTGGTCAGGCTTATATCAGGTGTCCACTCATGGACCAATCAGCAGTGACCAGGCATGGGGTCATTCAAGAAGATGGTGGCTCCTTGCAGACCATATAGTTGCAGTAGGGGAAAGGAGAAGGAACAGATTTTAAAGGTCTATTCCCAGAAAAATGACAGGAGGGTTGTAAATAAATAAACTTAACAGTTGTCCACTAAAGTCTTGATAAAAAATGTTAACTGGAGAGCAATTTTACATGAAGTGTAGGAGGAAAAATGCAAAAGAGCATGAATATGTAAAGACATCTCCAAACTGTGTGTGTGTGTGTGTAGCTCCTTTTATTCTAATGACTTGTTCATCAAGGCTAATTTGGCTCCTGGGAATGCAAAGAAAAAGATTATCTGAAGAATATACCAAAGATTTTGCCTGCTCACAAAAAGGTATAGTTCCAATTGAAAACAAATAATATAACAGAGAGGGTTTTTTTATTCAAAGTGTTGTATTTATAATAGTAGTATGCATTATAATTTATAATAAACATATAGAGCGTCTTTTTACATAACACTGTATGCAATGTATATTCGTACCATTCAAATCTTCAGTCATGCATTTAGGATAATGATATCCATCTTATTCATCCACCTTTTCTTTTTTTCCCCTCCATCCCCTCTTGCTCCCTTCCTTCCCCTCCCTCCCCTTTGACCATTCTAGTGTTCCTCTAATCCTCCTATGTACCCCGACCCAACACCACTGTGAATCAGCCTCCTTATATCAGAGAAAACATTCGGTATTTGGATTTTTGAGATTGACTAACTTCACTTAGCATTATATTCTCCAACTTCATCCATTTACCTGTGAATGCCATTATTTTATTCTCTTTTATTGCTGAGTAAAATTCCATTGTGTATATATACCACATTTTCTTTATCCATTCATCTACTGAGGGACATCTAGGTTGATTCCACAACCCAGCTATTGTGAATTGTGCTGCTATAAACATTGAAGTGGTTGTGTCACTGTAATATGCTATTTTTAAGTCTTTGGGAATAGACCCAGGAGTGGGATGGTTGGGTCATAGGATGGTTCCATTCCCAGTTGTTGATCTAAGTCTTCATGGTGTTTAGGACACTGTAAGGTCTCAAAGTTTTCATTACATTAATGCATAAAGAATGCATGAATGAAGCACGTGAAGTCATTCACTGCTTATGGAAATAATACTGTAGGTCTATATTTGCCCATGTGAAGACAAACTCTAAACTACTTGGGACAACTCTCTGAGGATGGCTACAGGGGCTTTTGCTATTTTTGCCCCATGGACCCCATTTTTTAAAAAATATTTTCTCTTTCTGAGCTAAATTAGGATTTTTTAAAAAATTCTTTCTCCCTCTCTATAACAAAATTATGTATTCTGACCTCCTTCCATATGATGTGTCTGAACAAACTGAGAAAGAAATAGTCATTCCTGCCTTATTAACTTTGAGCTTAACCATGTGACATACTTTGGCCAATAGGAGATCATGAGTATTTGTAATTTGCTATGACAAATCAGGAGTATTAAATGTGCTCACATGGTTTAGCTCAATCCCTCTGACTCTTACAAGGAGCAAGGGAAAAGCATTTGCTGAAGTGGCAACTCCTTCAGTTTAGATTGCCAAATAAGAAAATATATGAGTTGAATTGAACCCAGCTGATCCACAGCCCTCATTTAACATGAATGAGAAATAAATATTTATTGTCATGAGCCTTTGAGATATTAGGCTTGTTTATTATTGCAGTAAAACCTAACTAATACCTTTCCAAATAAACTTTATATATTGTCAAAATTAATTTTGTTGTTTCATCAACTACCACCAATATCCACTGGTCAGTGTGAGTTCAGGAGGGAATGATTTGCTTGAGTTGAAATCTCTCAGGCAATGGAGCCTATCAGACTTTGATAACCACCTGTGGCTTGGATGCTTCATCTCCATAAAACTGTGAAATTGTAGAAATGAAGATCATATCATCATGAGAAAGAAAGTAAGTGATGTGTGTGGACCAGCACAGGGTAGTTTATTAGTGGATACTCCGTGACAGGAAAAAGGAATATAGGAACCAATGAGTAGATTTTATATTACATTCATTCAGCTTCCAAATATTTACTGAACCTTACTACACACTAGCTTTTGTGGGAAATGCAATGGTGAATGAAATGGATAAAATCTCCTTATGAGGAGTAAACACTTATGAGAGAGAGAACAACCAAATAAATAAATAAATACACAGTGTAAGGTAGAATAAATAATATCAAGAAAAATAGGGTAGGGTAAGTATGATATTATCAAATTAAATCACAAATGACCAGGAAAGCCCTCTTTGAAAAGGAACATTTGAACAAACTCTTGACTAATGAGGATACTCGCTATGCAAATACCCGGGGAAAGGACATCCCAGGTGGAGGGACCAGCGAGGTCAAAAGCCCTTGGACAAGAATGTACTTGGGGTGACTGAGGAGAATTTGAGTGGTGAGGAGATTTTGTGAGGACTGTGAGAGAGGGGAAGAAAATTGAATGAGGGTGCAGATGAGGCCCAGAGCCAGAACCTGAGGCATCTTATAGAACTGCAGAATTTAAATAGAAAAGCCCCAGAGAGTTCTGCAGAGCAGCCCCAGGCTTTGCCTTAAATTTGACAAGTCTCCTCTATGGAAAGTGACTGCAGCAAGGCAGGGAGGGTCACCACATTGCAAGACTGCTCCTCACACCGCTGTCCCTATGCATAGTGTCCTGGGTTGTGCTGTGTGCAATGGATGTGGCTCAGGCAGTGGCCTGGAGGCAAGGATTAAAGCAGGAGTTAGGCAGGAGGCACCAGCAGGCAAGAGATTGGCATTTAGGAGTAGTGGAGAGGGGCTGGTGAAAAGCGGCTGGGCTGGGATTATATCCTGAAGGTAAAACTGATGGTATTTGTACCTATACACAATGGAATTTTGCTCAGCAATAAAAGAAAATAAAATAATGGCACTCGCAGGTAAATGGATGAAGTTGGAGAATATAATGCTAAGTGAAGTTAGTCAATCTCAAAAATCCAAATACCGAATGTTTTCTCTGATATAAGGAGGTTGATTCACAGTGGTGTTGGGTCGGGGTACATAGGAGGATTAGAGGAACGCTAGAAAGGTCAAAGGGGAGGGAGGGGAAGGAAGGGAGCAAGGGGGGATGGAGGGGAAAAAAAGAAAAGGTGGTTGAATAAGGTGGATGTCATTATCCTAAATGCATGACTGAAGATTTGAATGGTACGAATATACATTGTATACAAACAGTGTTTTGTAAAAAGATGCTCTATATGCTTATTATGAATTATAATGCATACTACTATTATAAATACAACTTTGAATAAAAAGTAAAACAAGGAGAAAAAGAAAAGAAGGTCAAGGAAGTCAAGGCTTAGGTGATGGATAGACCAGCTAAGAACCTTCCATTCTTTGATGTACCCATCAAGAATCAAAATAATAGTCAGGGGAAAATGACAAGAAAGATAGAAAGGAAGGGAGGGAGGGAGAGAAGGAGGAAGGGGAGAAGGAAAAAAAGAAAAACAAACAAACAAAGGTTTCCTGTAGCTGAGAGGAAGCATCCAGGAGGAAAATAGATTAACCCTCTGTGTCATAATCTGAGAACATATAAATAAACATTGTCAAAAGAGAAAAAAAAACTGACGGTATTTCCTGCTTCGTTGAATAGAGAGACTAGGAAAAGGCAGAAGGCAGAGATTGCTCCAATGCTGGACCATGCAGCTAAATGATTATGGTGCTGGTTGCTGCATGGTACACTGGGGCAAGGGTAGGTTTGTGGAAGGTGGGAGGGCAGAGTGTCAAGGTTATGTTTGGGTCACTTTACCTTGGAGGTGCTTCCTGTCTACATGAATATGGAAAACAGGCAAATGGAGCTGAGTTTGAAGATCAAAGGAGAAGGAAGGACCAAAGAAATAAATTTAGTAGTCATGAGCATTTAGATGTATTTAAAGCCATGAGATTGAATACCTCCCCTCAGGAATATGGAGTCAGAGAAGAACCAATGCACAGCCATGTGTCTTGGGTTTCCTAGAGTAAGCAGCACAGACATGTAGTCAATGCTCAATAAACGATCGCTAAATCGGGTATAAAACCTTGGGACCAGATGGCAGAATATGAAGCTGGTACAAACATCTTTGAAATATAAATGACCTTGGCATTTGGGATCTAGGTTAAGATACATCTTGTTAATTATCATTCTGTAAGATACATCTTGTTGTTGACAGATGAAGTAGTGCCTACATGTTATCCCAGCAGCTCGGGAGGCTGAGACAGGAAGATCTCGAGTTCAAAGCCAGCCTCAACAATGGTGAGGCATTAAGCAATTCAGTGAGAACCTGTCTTTAAATAAATAAAAAATAGGGCTGGGGAGGTGGCTTGAGTGCCCATGAGTTCAATCCCCAGTACCGAAAAAAAAAAAAAAAAAAAAAAAAAAAAGATATATCTTGTAATTATCATTCTCATGTTCTGGACTGGTATTTGAGGGTTATCTCTCAAATAGAAATAACTCTATATCCATTGGGCATTTGCCTCCTCTCTGAGTAACTACATTCTTTGATCTGTTATACTGGGATTTTTTAATTATAGTGATGTTTATAGTAATAATAGTAGATTCTACTAAATATGTATCCACACACACACACACACACACACAAAAAAAAAAAAAACTAGTAAGGTTACTACTATCACCTCCAATTTGCAATGAGAAAATGAAGTCCATACTATAGCAATTAGCAGAAAAGAGACTGGCACTTAACTTTATTGGACATGAAATTCTGGGATCTTTCCATACTTTCTAGCTGCAAGAATTTAATCCTTGATCCAAAAATTATGTCACCTGGATGAAGTGTTCATTTTTGCATATTTTAGGTAATAATAACATCTGTCATTTATTAAGTGTTTGCCATGGGCTAGGGAAATACGCTCAACAATTTTGCTGCATTATCTCATTTACTTCTCATTAAGACAGTGTGAGGTAGGTACTATGGTAATCACCATTCACAGAGAGGGCCATTCATACTTAGGTTGAACGACTTCTCCGAGGTTATTCAATTAATCGAGTAGCAAATCCAGGATGCAAGCCCAGGTCTGCCTCCAATACCTTAGCACTTACAGAACACAATGGCCAAAACTCACATGTTAGTGATGCTCAGCACAATAAATAAAAATTAAATAAGAAAAACACTCTGGATTAGAAGGGTTGATAAAAAGAACAAAGTATCTTAAATGGCGAATTTTTAATTATTCTGGTTTAAGCCAGAAGTTTATTTTGTAAGCATTGTCTTTTTTTTCCCAGAAACCCAAGAGGCAGTGCTAAAGTCACTCTTCAGTGCGATCTGGAATGAATCTTTGGCAGGATAATGCATTGGGGAAGAATTTGTGTTCAAAACCAGACTTCAAATCTTAGCTCTGCCACATACTGTCTGTGACCTTGGATAAACTACTTTTGTTCTCCTGACTTTGGTTTCCTCATTTGTAAAATGAGAATAATAACAATTTGGTAGAGGGTCAAATGGTGGAATAAATAAGTGCCACTTATAAGTAAATATGAGGAAAGTACATTATAGCATTATATACAAAAATTATTTTCTACATGCAAAAATAGACTCTGGATATCCATGGAGAATGGGGTAAGATCCAAAGAGACAGTGGTTTGCATTTAATGAAGGCATCTAGTAGGTGATTAATAAATGTTGACTAAAGTTCAGAGTATATAGTTTCAGTCATGTAAGATGAATAAGTCCTATAGATCTGTTTTACAGTAATGTGCATGTAGCTAACAATACTACGATATACACTTAAGTAAGAGGATTCATTTATGCAGTGTGATTTTAACCACCAATAAAACAAAAGTGACTAATATTTGAAGACAGCTCTCCATTTCAAAAGTTTATTTCTAAAAACCAAAGTAATTCTTGAACATCGAGGGAACACCTTCAGAATTCAAGACAAAAGCAAACCTTTAGTTCAGAAATAAACTTTGATGTTGGAAAATGAAAGACAAAGAGCTGTTTCCTGGGGGCAGAGAGCACTTCTCTGAGCTGCTTGAGAGGCAGACAGCACCCTGAGAGCTGCTCCGTCTCCTTCATCTGAGCCCCCTTGTCCCCTCCCTGGGTCTGCCAGCCCACCTTCCCACACTTTGCCACCCCTCTCTGCAGCTTCCTGCTCCCTGGCCCTGCCAGATTCCTCTCCCCCCACCTGCACCCCCCTTTCCATCCCCTGCAGATGATCTCTACACAGAACTACAGCATAGGTATTCTTTAATATTTTTGGCAATTATTCCATTTTTCAAGACTATGGTTTCCTTTTATTTAGGAAATTTCCACCACCGACTTTAATTAGAAAGTCAGGAGACTTGAACATTTGATATTCGGTTGTTCACTAAACAAATATTTCCTAGGCCACAGATTGATCTAGAATATATCTGTGAACAAGACAGACTCGGTCCTCGCCCTCATGGAATTCATGGTTTTGAAGGGGTGACAAAGAGGCAATCAAAACTGATATCAACAAATACTGGCACAGGGATGTTCATAGCAGCACTATTCACAACAGCCCAGAGGTGAAAATATCCATAATGTCCAATAGCAGATGATTATACAAAATGTGGTATAGCTACCCAATGGAATAGTACTCAGCCATGAAAAGGAATTCAGTTCTGACTCATATGACATGGGTAGAACTTGAAAGCATTATGCTAATTAAAAGAGGCAAGACACAAGAGGACATATATTTACCCAGAGTAGGTAAAAGTCTATAGATACATAAAGCAGATGGTTGGTTGCTAGGTTCTAGGGGGAGGGAGGAATGGGAATAACTGCTTTAATGGCCACAGAGTGTCCTTATGAGGTGATGAAAATGTTTTGAAACTAGATAGAAATGGTGCTTGTTCAACATTATAAATGCACCAAATGCCACTGAATTGTACAATTTAAAGTGGTTAATTTCACATTACAGGAATTTCATGTAAATATTTTTTAAGTATAATGTGAAAGGTGCTGAGATGAATTAAGTAGAAGTTGAAACTTGATTTAGTCTATTTGCTGGTGCTAGGGATTGAACCCAGGACTTCACGCATGCCAGGCAAGTGTTCTGCCACAGAGCTACATCCTCAGCTAGCAGGTGAGATCCATTAGGATAAGATTCTTGGAGGAGATGCCCTGCACAGTGTCATTTTCATTCATTCACTCAACAGATGTTTATTAGGGTTCATCTACATATCAGGCCATCTTCCAGGTACAGGAATATAGCCATGAACACAATGGGCAAAATTCCCGTCCTCAGGAATCTTATACTTGGCAGAGGAAATAGGAAAGGCGAACAAAAATATAATTAGAATGTTTTATATTATGCTAGAAGGTGATGTGTGATAGGAAAAAATAGAGTAGAGCAAGGGTTATGGGGAGCTCCAGAGAATAATAGATAAATTATCCAGTCAAGGGCCCTAGGGGGGAAATAGTCTGACATTCTCACCACGCCTGGTCAAATTTTCCTGATCATACACAGACAACATGTGATCCATCCCTGCACTCAGCCAACCTAATCCTTCTCTTTTATTCCTTACCTCAGTTAATGTGGCCTATCAAGCTAAAATTTTAGAGTTATTCTTAATGCATTCCTGCTCTATAAGACTTTAAGAAAATTTTCCAAACAGAAATATTTTAGAAGCTTGTTGCTAAAGATTTTTTTGGTACTGTTCAGGTTATTAATAGCCCATCTAAAATTAACACTTAAAAATTTAAATACAGGATTTTATAAAGCATCTCAAAATCTTAGGCATAATCTCGTTATGCTGTAGACCAATATTTTCCCACTGAATATTTCCCCAATTTTATAATTTGAGTTAAGAGGGGAAAATGGGATTTGCTTTTAGAAATTCTAATCACAGCTAATTTGTCAAGAATATTTCTACTCTATAAAGTAAACTAACATTGATTTTTACTAACTCTGCAGCAGAAGCTGCAGAAAATGAGAGAACTGATCAGTAAAAGGGAGACATCTCCAACCAGATGTGTCCTGGTCCTTTTCTAAGCAGACTTCCTCTGGTATGCATTTATCATAGAATCTTAAAGGAAAGGGTTTCCCATCCGTGTCTTTTCTCTATCCTTCCTCCTAACCCACAAAGTCTTTCTATTGCTCTCTATTAGATGCCAGGGACATCCATCCCTCAATATCCTGAGGGCAACAGAAGAGCAGGAATGAGGATTAAGACCTGTCACCCTAGCCGGCGCGGTGGCGCACGCCTGTAATCCCAGCACTTTGGGAGGCTGAGGCAGGAGGATCGCGAGTTCAAAGCCAGCCTCGGCAATGGCGAGGCACTTAGCAACTCAGTGAGACCCTGTCTCTAAATAAAATACAAAAAAAGGGCTGGGGATGTGGCCCAGTGGTCGAGTGCCCCTGAGTTCAATCCCCGGTACCACAAAAAAAAAAAAAAAAAAAAAAAGACCTGTCACCCTAAGAAGCCCAGCCCCTTGAATCAAAAAGTCTTCAGCGCAGGAGTCTTTGGCTTTCAGCTTCTCTTGGAGCCTCCCTTCTTTCTCCCCCACCCCCACATGATGCATAGGGTGACTTTTGAACAGCAATACCAAGAGAGCCCCCCCAGACTCCTGAGGGATGCAGCCAGGGTAAACTGAAACCATGCCTTTTTTTTTTTTTTTTTTTTTTTTTTTTTTTTTTTTGGTACTAAAGATTGAATCCAGGGGTTTTTTGCCAATGAGCTATATCCCCCAGTCCTTTTTTAAAAAAAAAATATTTTTAATTGTAAAATAGGGTCTCACATTTTCTTTATCCATTCATCTACTGTGTTATATATTATATACACAATGGAATATTACTCAGCAATAAAAGAGAATAAAATAATGGCATTTGCCGGTAAATGGATGAAGTTGGAGAATGTAATGCTAAGTGAAGTTAGCTAATCCCAAAAATCCAAATGCCGAATATTTTCTCTGATATAAGGAGGTTGATTCACAGTGGGGTTGGGACAGGACACATAGGAGGATTAGAGGAACACTAGAAAGGTCAATGGGGTGGGAGGGAAAGGGAGGGGGCAAGGGGGTAAAAAAAAAAAGGAAAAAAAAACAGATGGTAGAATTAGATGGATATCATTACCCTAAGAGCATGTATGAAAACACAAATGGTGTGAATATACTTTGTATACAACCAGAGATATGTAAAAATGTGCTCTATATATGAATTGTAATGCATTTTGCTGTCATCTAAAACAACTTTAAATAAAAAAAATAGGGTCTCACTAAGTTGCTGAGGTTCTCACTAAGTGGCTAAAGCTGGCCTTGAACTTGTGATCCTCCTGCCTCTGCCTCGTGACTCTCTGGGATTATAGACATGTGCCACCAGCCCTGCACCATGCCTTTTTTTAATTTAATTTTTAATTGACAAATAATCATTGTGTATATCTTAATCCTCATGCTTTCTCTGACATCCAGAGCAGGTACAAGGAGCTGAGCCAAAATCATGTGCATAGCTAGATGGCTGTGGCTGCAACCACCTGGGAAACAGAGACCTAAAACTTCTCCCAGAATGGAATAAGATTTGACTTCAGAATTTGAGTTGGAATCCATCCCTGCTGTGTTTCTTAATGTGATCTCAATGAAATCACTTATGTCAAGGCTTAGGTAAGGTTTCCACCTGTGGGAGATGGAATACCTACTTCTCAGAATTGTCTTTCATAGGTGGAAAAAGTTGGCACATAGTAGGTGTTGGAAATGGATGAATCTCAACAGATGTTTATTGAAATCTCCATTTTTTTTTTTTTTTTTTCAGATTGCAGATCCAAAGGGCCATGCACTTGACAGCTATGTTGATAAAACATCTGGGTGGCTGCCAGTATGTTTTTCTCAATTTCTCTCCAGATGTTCCAGGCCCCATACAAACCCAGATAATGCTAATGCATTACTCACTTAGGTATCATATTTTGGATAAAAGCAATGTGCAGTAATTTGATGCATACAAATAAGGGTTGAAGGAGAGACGAAAATATGTCATATGATAGTCAAGCTCAATTTTTACAGTTTTTTTCCAAAGATGTCCACAATAAAGCCCATCTTCCTTATAACAGTCTATTTTAAAAAAGAAAAACGAAAGAAAGAAAAAAGGCGTCTCAAAGATTCTATGATCTGAACCTACAATTAGAGGACAGGAAAACTGTGGACCAGAAAAGTCACATGATTAGCCAAAATCAACAGCCACTGAGGAGCAAATCTGGGACTGAAAGTCAATAATCCTAATTCCCAGTTTCATGCTCTTCCAGTCTGCCCCACTACTTCTGACAGCAGAAAGCAATTTGAGACTATATTTTGAATTGAAAAGAATTTTGGAGTCTGCCTAAAATGCAATAAAAAACAATTCTATTTGAAACACAGCATCCTTTTGAGGTAGATCACATGTGCAGTTTACAGATGAGTGGAGCACTCAGACGGATTAAATAATTTGCCCAAGGTCACAGAGAGGAACTAAGTGGACAGTTGGGGTTTGAATCAGGCATTCTGACTCTAAAGACATTCCCTTAGCCACTCCTCAGCCATGACTTTAGTAGGTTCTATTTTCTACTACAAAGGAGGCAGCATGATATATTGAAAAAGACTTAGAATTAGAGTCAGACAGATCTGATATGATCTTAATTTTCTATTCACTAGCTGCACACCCGGAGAAATTTTTTTCTTTGAGGGGGATATGTAATTGTAACTTAGTTACTACCTCCTCTCGCCTGTAAGATAGTTGCTTGATTAGTAGTGTTTCACTCCCTCCTGGTAGAAAATTAAGATCAGAATGGACCACATCTTTCAGTTTCATCATATTTCCAGCATCTAGGGTAGTGCTTGGCAAATAGTAGGCACTCAATAAATAAATATTTAATTGAATGGAAGAGAGCCTCAGTAAATCACTTTCTCTGCCTTGGCTTCATAATTCCTGTTTATAAAATAGAAAATCTATGGTGGATCCACAAGATCACTTTCTATCTCGGAAATTCTCTGAATTTGATCCTGGGTTGCCCAAAGAGATTATGTGAATTGTATTTTTTTTTAATGTCTAATATATGAATGTACTTAAAGAAGGCAATACCTGAGTTTTCAGCAAACCAGAGCCATGAAGATAAAATGTTTGTAAATAGGAGAGGCCAAAACTCAGGAGGAATCTAGGGAACTTTGGAGGCAGATGATCTTAGAAAAGCCTGTAAGATTTAGTGCCTCTGTGAATTGGTCAGCCCTGAATTTATAACCTCAGACTGCATGGATTTACCATTGATAGACAATGCCCTTGGGCTCCAGTGATCAGCAGTATCCTAATGAGAATGCAGATGAATCAATAATTAAAGACTGAGCCAGATTAGCAAAATACAGCAACATAGCAGATATTCCTTTGGTGTTCATTACATACCATCCTCTTCTGAGCTCCAAACCCATATATTTAACTGATCACTGGACATATCCATGTGGATGTCACACTGACACCTCAAATTTAATTCATCCATGAAGTCAACATCTTCTTTTTTTTTTTTTTGGGGGGGGGGCGGGTGGGGGGGTGTACCAGGGATTGAACCCAGGGAAGCTTAACCAATGAGCCACATCCCCAGCCCTTTTTTGTATTTTATTTAGAGACAGGGTCTGCTGAGTTACTTAGGGCCTTGCTAAATTGCTGAGGCTGGCTTTGAACTCACAGTCCTTCTACCTCAGCCTCCCAAGCCACTAGGATTACTGGCATGCACCACTGCTCCTGGCCGAAGCTAACATCTTTTGCCTCTCAATTTCCTCATGTCTTCCAGTGTACTATATAATAAAGGTCATATTTCAAACAAAAACCACACAGCATCCTACAACTCCCTCAATCCTCTTCCATCAAAGCACAATGATTCTATCTCCTTATTGTTGCTCAAACTTCCTTCTTTCTCTCACTCCCACCACACATACCCAGCTCATGTCTTCCTAACTGTTTGGGTAAACTGTTCCAACTCTCATATGATTTCTTGGATTCTAACACTGGCCTATCACATCTGGTCTCCGTAATACACCCAACGTGTTCTTTCTAAAATTAAAATCTGATCGCCTCACTCTGCATAAAACTTGTCCCCACATCCTTTTCTTACGGGGTTCTGTCCAGACTTCAAATCTTGCCATTCATATTCATCTGGAAAAATAAGAGACCCAGAATAGCCAAAACAATCCTGAGCAAGAAAAGTGAAGCAGGGGGCATCACCATACCAGACTTTAAATTATACTATAGAGTAATAGTAACAAAAACAGCATGTATTGGCACCAAAACAGACTGGTGGACCCATGGTACAGAATTGAGGACACAGAGACTAATACATATAATTTCAGCTATCTTATATTAGACAAAGGCGCCAAAAATGTACAGTGGAGAAAGGATAGCCTCTTCAACAAATGGTGCTGGGAAAACTGGAAATCCATATGCAACAAATTGAAATCAAACCCTTATCTCTCACCATGCACAAAACTCAATTCAAAGTGGATCAAGGACCTAGGAATTAGACCAGAGACAATATACCTAATAGAAGAAAAAGTAAGCTCCAATTTCCAACATGTCGGATTAGGCCCCAAGTTCCTTAATAAGAATCCTGTAGCGCAAGAATTATTATCAAGAATTAATGAACGTTATAGATTTAAACTAAAAAGCTCTTCTCAGCAAAAGAAACAATCAGTGAGGTGAACAGAAAGCCAACTAATTGGGAACAAATATTTAATATGTGCACATCAGATAGAGCACTAATTTCTAGAATATATAAAGAACTCAAAAAACTTAACACCAAAAAAAATAAATAAATAACCCAATCAATAAATGGGCTAAGGAATTGAAAAGACACTTCTCAGAAGAAGATACACAAGTAATCAACAAACACATGAAAAAATGCTCAACATCACTGGCAATTAGAGAAATGCAAATCAAAACTACTCTAAGATTTCATTTCACTCCAGTCAGAATGGCAGCTATCAAGAACACAAACAACAATAAATGTTGGAGAGGATGTGGGGAAAAAGGCACACTCATACATTGCTGGTGGGACTGCAAAATCGTGCAGCCAATCTGGAAAGCAGTATGGAAATTTCTTGGAAAACTGGGAAAGGAACCACCCTATGACCCAACCATCCCACTCCTGGGTCTATTCCCAAAGGACTTAAAAACAGCATATTACAGTGACACAGCCACTTCAATGTTTATAGCAGCGCAATTCACAATAGCTAGGTTGTAGAACCAACCTAGATGTCCCTCAGTAGATGAGTGGATAAAGAAAACGTGGTATATATACACAATGGAATTTTGCTCAGCAATAAAAGAGAATAAAATAATGGCATTTGCAGGTAAATGGATGAAGTTGGAGAATATAATGCTAAGTGAAATTAGTCAATTTCAAAAATCCAAATACCGAATGTTTCCTCTGATATAAGGAGGCTAGTTCACAGTATTGTTGGATGGGGGTACATAGGAGGATTAGAGGAACACTAGAATGGTCAAAGGGAAGAGAGGGGAAGGGAGGGAGCAATGGGGGAGGAGGGGGAGAAAAAAAAAAAAAAAGGTGGTTGAATGAGACGGATATCATTATCCTAAATGCATGATTGAAGACCTGAATGGTACGAATATACTTTGTATACAAACAGTTGTATGTAAAAAGATACTATATATGTGCAGTATGAATTGTAATTATTATAAATAAAAAATAAATTTAAAAAAAAATCTTGCCATTCATGACTTGGTCTCTGCTGCACCTTCCACATGGCATCTTCCACTTACCTCAGGTGTTCCAGTCCTCACTCCTGCCCTTCAGCTGGGGCCTGGCAGTCCCAAAATGTTGGGACTGCTGTCCGTGGATCTGAGTCATCCAGCATTAGTTACTGGAGTTTTTCTCCACTATGGGAATGCTGGTCACACTCTTGCCCAAAGGCCCCTAGAAATCTAATTTTCTTCTGTTTTTATTTTCAAATTTGATAAAGCTTTTTCTAATTTATTGTACAACCAAAAAGATGTCTGTCTCGTGTTTACATATCAGGTATAAGCCATTCTTTCTTTTCTGTTTTTAGTGTTTAGAAAAAAAAGGGAGGATAGGCATTTATGTATCTTTGTACCATGTTTTCATTGGTTTATATAAACTTTCATTGATTAGCTGCCAGTAGGTAGCACTGGGCCAGGCATTAGGCAAAAGAAAGGGGGAAATAGGCCACGGCCTCAGAGAACTCAGTCAAGGGAAGATATGAATATGTGAGTAAGCCATTAGAGTAATCTAGGAACAGAGAAAATATGAAAACTGAGTTCATAGGGAAATGGGGACATTATGGTGGGGGACACTTATTAAAGTCTAATGATTTATTAAATACTTAATATACATGACTTCATTCAGTCCTCAGAACTACAGAAGATAAAAATGCTGATTGTCCTCATTGAAAAGATTGAGAATTGAAGCTCGGACTGTTGAAATAAGCTCTCCAAAGTCACATGGTTGCAATCTGATATACCCAGTATTTGAACATAGGCCTTAAGATTCTAGAAACATCACTCAACTCACTCCAATTCTATCTCGCTTTTGTCCCAGGAGCATCCAGTCATGCCGGAGGCGGTGTGAAGAACAAAAGCTATCACTGGAAAAACACATCATTGATGCTTCAACCCTCCCTTTAAGGGAATTCAAGGGAATTAGAGTATCATAGGCTTTTAGGTTTGGAAGTAACCTTTTGTATCATCTCATCCAAAACTCCAGATAGGGATGAATGGAGATCCAAAGGGGTTTGGTACTTTCCCAGTATCATATTCATCAAATACAGGGTTCATATCTGTAATCACATTCCCTGACTCTCACCCTGACACCTCCTCACTGCACAGGAGATACACCTGAAGACCGACCATGGCCACAGCATGGAACTAAACAAGAACAATGGATGGGTGGGGGAGAATCGCACTCCCCTCACCATCATATATTCCGTATTCACCTCATCCATTCTAATTATTAATATTCAATAAATACTTTTCTAAAAATAAATGAACAAAATATAAGCAGAACCAACCAATCCCATCTGGAATAAAGCGTTAGTTAAATTCTGATAGATTCTATATTAAGTCAGAACTGTTTACTGAGCAGTTACCAAATGCCAGTCAATATGTTAAGTGCTTTGTACATGTAATCACATTTAAATTTTTAACAGTTTTAACAGTTCTACGAGTTAAGTATGTGAATATGTTGCCCTCATTATGATAAGGAAACTAAAGATTAAAAAGGTTAAAAATCTCACAAGATCAGAACTTATGAGAGAGACAGCTGGAATTTAAATTCATGCAGTCTGACTTCAAAACCCATGGTGACTCTTTGTCACCCTCACTTCAGTGGAACTAAGAAAATTCATCCTCCTTACACCCAAGATAGTAAAAAGGACCCCTTGGTCCTCAAGAAACAGTATGAATGTCAACTTAGAAAGCCAGAGAGAGGGCACTACTGGACGGATCAGGGAAAAACATCAGCAGAGGTAGTCCAGGGAGAATCCAGTGTGTCCTGATCTTTTATTATTATTATTATTATTCTAAATTTGTTATGTATGACAGTAGAATGCATTACAATTCATATTACAAACACAGAACACAAGTTTTCATATCTCTGGTTTTACACCAAGTAGAGTCACAGTCACACCATTCGTGTCTTTATCTCATTCCACCCTCTTTCCTCCCCCCCCCGTGCCCCCTCCCTCCCCCTCCCTCCCCTTTGCTTTATCTAGAGTTCCTCTAATCCACCCATGCTCCCCCCTTCTGGCCCCCCACATCTTACTGCCTTTCCTTTTTCTCCCAAGTCTGACCACAAGGGGTCAGAGAGAGTCAAACATTAATTCCCTCCTGAAAACCCTTACACGACCCAGGGTTCAGAGGATTCCACCAGCTGATATTGCTTTGTACCCTGGCCCTGATTATACCCTTTCCCAGGACCTCATGTTCTCTGAAAAGAAATGGTTCTGGAATCTCTCTTCATTATGCCAGCTGGGAATTGCTTCTTCCTGGACTACACTTATTAAAGTCTAATGTCTCCTTGTTCTCAGGCTTTTGAACTGTGTCTCACACATCCCAGGGTCCAGGAGAATATCTCTGAATGAGTGGGGGTAGCAAGGCTCCAGTCCCTTTTCCCAGCTTCAACCAGGAAGCTTCAACCTTTTCTCTTGCCCTTCAAGGGAAGGACTATTAGATAGGGCTTAAGGGTCGAAGCTCTGCACTCAGAAGGCCTAGGTCCAAATCCAGCTCTGCTACTTAATATTTGTGGGACTTGGGCAAGTTACCCTGGGCTTATCTTCCTTGTCTTTAATATTTAAATAATAATAGTGTTTATCTCACTGAGTTGTTGGGAGGATTAGAAAAGTTATTGCATATAAGCCCTCAGGAAATGCTAGCATTATTAGTTTTGTTTTTCTTCATATTGGGCTACTGTGACACTTTAAAATTCTATAACTACTGATTTTTTTTTTTTTTTGAGAGAACCAAGTATTGAATAGAAAAAGTGAATTCTCCACGTTCATAAAACAAGTAGTTAGTGTGGAGCCAAACTCAGACTTCTGGTCTCCTGACTCCTTTTCCAATGAGCAATATATGTTACTTCTGCTGCCCCCATCTCTATGATCACGAGAAACACTCTTAATGCTCTTTCATTATCTTCTCTATTAAATAAAATTTAGTCACCAAGACTCCTTCCACTTTTTTCCCTGTATTTAGAACATTGGGAAATCAAGTGAAACTAAATTCATTATGTTGGTAGCACCAATGAACAGAACATTGCCTATGAATCCCTATTCCCTCTGCCTAGGGTACTATTTCCAAAAATCTTGAAAAAAAACGATTGCAGTTCAAATGTCCCTGAATCCAAAAGACCTTCCCTGACCACCTAGAGTAAAACAACATCCACCTGTCACTGCATACCTCACCATTTCAGTTTCTTAATTGCAATTACTGTTGTCTAAAATGTTTTTTAGTTTCTCATAGCTACATTCTATCTGCTCTACTCAGTCTGTGGCAAGAGGAACTCTGTACATCTTGATCTCTGATGTGTTTCTAGTGTTTAGAACAGAGTCTGATACTTAGTGAATTCTCAGCATATATGTATTGGATGGATGGATGGATGATAGTTGAAAGGATATAGTACCTATATACTTATGGATGGATATATAGATGGATGGTTTAAAGGGTAGGGTAGATGGATAGATAGATGTGGAAAAGAAAAACAAGGGATAATTTCATGCATTGTAGGGCCTTTTCTAGTTCTATAGACTTAACACTTTTGAAATGCAGAAGAATGTTTTCAACCACCATGCAAGTCCCACTGAATCTAATATAAAAGAGATCTACACAAAAAATCACAAGTCTGAGGACCATGAATATGGATGGCCTCGGGTTACAGAAAGGAAGAACAAGTCATCAGGTTATAGTTGCAGAGGATACTATGGAGAAAATTTCAACATAGATTCCTGTAGTGCTGTGGGAAGAACAGTGGGCAAGAAGCTTGCCTGCATTACCAGCTGTGCCTTACACACATCACTCAATCTGTCAAGTCAGTTTGAGCCGTCTACTCTATTTCCTGTCTTGTCTTCTGTATGGGAAAAGGCAGAAATTCTGTGCTTTCCAGCGTGGTCCTTTGGGTGCAGTGACATAATAAGAATGAAATACTTTGAGAACAGTCACTGCTGGGGACACTCAGGTTCCAACAGTCCTTAAGGACAGGAGAGCAGTAACTTTTCTGTTTAACTTCTATCTTTCGGCTCTCAGTGAGAGCACAGGCTGCAGGACTTGTCTTTGGTTTAGAACCCCAGTGTTTGTCGACACACAGTTTGCTTAATGGCAAGACTCCATGAGAACAGGACAGCCACCTTGAGAAGGAGGCTTTGGAATGGAACCAACCTGCATTTGAATCCTGTGCCTCTTCCTAGTTATGGGACCTTAGGCATGTTAGTTTACCTCTCTGAGCCCCACTGTTCTCAAGGGTCAAAACAAGCAACACTGCTCAGCTCATAGGGTTGATACAAAGATTAAAGTAATTGATGTTACAGGAATGGAGCTCCTGAGCACAGAGTAGGTGATTTAATGTGACCCTTCAGATAAAGAATAAGGAAGATAATTGAGTATCCGTGATTCCGTGAATAAAAGGGTGAGAGATGAAATTAGCCGCTCAGTGGGTGAAAAACATGATGGGATTCCCGACAATCACTTCATCCCAAACAGCACCAAGAACATAATTGGTCTAACTCAATTTGTAGTCTCTGGGAAGCATGATGTGAATTTTGGATGAGATGAGGCTTATAGTGACAACTGAGGACGAGGGACCACTAGGGAGAAGGAAGAGAGCACAGATCTCAACCACCTCTCCCTTCACCCTGGCCTCAGTCTTCTCTTCTCCAAACTGGGAAGGGGGGACGCTAGCTAATGCCAAAAGCCCCTCCCACATATAAAACCCTGTGCTTCAAGAGGAAAACCATGGCCGGCTGAGTTGGGCTGAAGAGAAAGGTTTTTTATTCTCTTGGGAGAAGAAATTCTGCATCAGGTCAAGTCGCAGTGAGAGGCTAATTAGCATCACTGAGCTGATGTTCTCATCGATTACAGGGAAATCTTCATACCTAAGCTGCAGGAGTGTTACAAGGGTTACAGGAAGTGACACAGTATGGGACATAGGATAGACAATCATTAATACTCAAAATACAGTTCTCTACCATCCTCTTACTGCCCTTCCCCCATCTAGGTGGGTCTCTTGACCTCTCTGTTAGTCTACGCCTGTGACAGCCCTGTCCAGTGGCCAGTAGGTGCGTTTGCTCATCAATGAAGGGAAAAGAGGAAAATGTCCACTAGGCCCTTTCAGCCCACCTTCCACTGGGTTGCCAGAATTATCTCTGATAGCACAGACCTGAACTTGTCACTACCCTGATCAAAAGATTTGCCTGACCCTCTGTCACCTCAAGGCAACCGCATCTGTTAGCCTAGAACTTGAGCCCACTGCCAGACCTTAGACTCTCTCGATTCTTATTTCACCAGTATCTGACATGACCCACTTCCCAGCTGAGCCAAGCTCAACTGCAGGCTCTTGTTCCTTCCACCATCCCCAGACCACCTATAACATCCTTCAAAAGAAAAGAATCATGCCTGCTTCGGAAGACTGAGAGCCACACAGGGATGTTTTACCCCACTGCAGTCCAAATCAGAATTTGCTGCATCAAAAGTGGGAGAATTTCTGCATTATTTGTTTTTCTCCTGAAAATGGCACTCCCTCAGTAATGAATTCAGCAGGGGCTCCTCTATTCCCAGTCTCAGGAGTGCCCCTAATATAAAATCTTGATTTCTTCCATTTCTCCTCCTGTAATGGGGGTGTCAGGTACCCTCCTCCTGGCATCCTGCCGGAGGATACATAAATCCAACTGGAGGCTTCTTTCATTGTACATTTTCATTCTAATCGGCAGCACCTTCTCCCACCTCCTCTTTACCTGAGGGACCAGAGGCACTCCCATCCCCCTCCCAAGCAGCCACTATGCTTAAGAGGACCTCTGGCCACCTCCCCTTCTTCTGCCAATGGGGGACTATGTGGCAGCTCCTCATTATCCAAGAAGGCCCCTGCTAGGAGGTTCCTTTCATCTATCAGTGCAGAGCTTCGCCTCTGACCTTAGCTTTCCTTGGGGTTACAATCTGCCCTTCCCCCTTCTGCTCCCCTGTCGATTCCACAGATTTTTGTTGCTGCCAAGAGCAGCTTCTAGGGACGGGAGAGATTGCCTGTCTCGGCTGGGAGGGAGACACTGAGGAGAAATGGGTCTTTTAACAACTGCGGTTCAACGATGAGACAGCGATGGAGCTGCCACCATTACTCAGACCCTCCTCCGAGCCCTTTGCACTTGCCAGGTGAAATGGAAAACATTTTGATTAGACCTAACTGGATGATAAATATGGGAGTCCAGCCCATACAGACGCTAAATCCATTTCCTGCCTCAAATGAATGGGCAGGCGGCCTGCAGCCTGATCAAAATTTTCCTTGGCTGGAAGCGGAAATGAAGACCCCTGTGCCATCACCCACTGAACTCCTGCAATGGCTATTTATTCAGCTTTTATGAGCATCCTGTCCTCTGTGTAGAGCCCCCTTACTGCAGCTGCAACCAGGGTGTGTAGCTATCTGTTATTTCTTGATATTGTAGAAGCAGAGCTGCAAAAAAGACTGGGAAAGTCATTTAGACAATAGAGCTCAACTTGCTTTTGTTTCATAGCATTGGAAACTTTGTAGTTCAATACAGGATAGAAGAAAATGAACTTTCTCTGGATACATAAACTTGAGGTTTGAGAAAGGCCTTTGGAATGCAGTGATTCAATCCAATGGTAAGCATCTGTTGTTTCATACCTGGGAGTGCTGTCACTAGCTTGATTACCTCTGATGATGAGAAGGTTCTTAGGCTACAAGTAATATCAATTCCCCTGCTCTGACCTCTTACTGTGGGTTATGTGACAATGGACCCATCATTTAGCCACTTTGGACCTTAGCATCTTCATCTTAAAAAGAGAGAGAACAATAGCAACTGCCTGATAGAAGGAAAAGATGAAATATCATGTGTGAAATACTTAAAACTCAAGAATTCAGCAGGCACACTAGTGGAGCAGGCAACATCTATAGGTGAAAGGACTGCATTTGGAGTCAGATATTAACTCAAACTTGACTCTGCCACCTATTAGCTGTTTGACTTTGGCAACTTACCTAACCTCTCTGCCTCAACTTTATGCTCCATTTCATCCTATGAACTCATTGAGTTGCTTTGAAGATTAAATGCATAATATAAAAGACACTTTATAAAGCATAAAAAATGAGGATGATTATTATATAGCATACAAATAGGAAGACAGCCCCTGACACTTTGACCAGCTGGCAAGAACAGTCCTCTGAGGTTGATGCCAGTGTCCTGCAGCCTAGTGCTGTGTCACAAGGGAAGAAAAACCATCTTTGTGCACAATGCTAGGATGTTGGGATGCAAGAGACTATTTTTTTTAATATTTATTTATTTGCTTTAGTTGTACACAATGCAACGTATTTATGTTTACATGGTGCTGAGGATCGAAACCCGGGCCACACATGTGCTAGGTGAGCTCTCTACCGCTGAGCCACAATCCCAGCCCCCAGGAGACTATTTTTAACTACTGTTTACAATCAGTTCCATTCTTATGTTTCTCCCCTACCACATGAGGCTAAATTATATTTGCAAAGTCCTTGATGACAGGCTTTTCCTAGGTTCAGTCA
Organism: Tamias sibiricus; assembly: GCA_025594165.1. Classification (NCBI taxonomy): domain Eukaryota; kingdom Metazoa; phylum Chordata; class Mammalia; order Rodentia; family Sciuridae; genus Tamias; species Tamias sibiricus. Next base: position 51,412,486 of record CM046658.1, read on the forward strand.
GTAGGAGGCGAAACAGGGACACTGAAAGGAGAGAGAGAGAGAAATCAGGATATTTTTCACCTCTCCCATTGGTGTTAGGTAGTCTCCAGCTGAAGCTGCCTCTCCTCCAGCTTCCAGCAGTCAGCCCCTCTACCCATGATCTGCACTCCTACCAGGTAGCCTCACCAGTGACTCCAGGTCCCTGTTGGCTCCCCTAGGAATGGCCCTCCTCCAAGGTTCCAGCTCTCAAGCCAGGGCTCTGCAATAGTGCCCCATCTGTCCCTCCAGCTCTAGGGCAGGTAGTGGGGACTGACACCTGCTAATCCTAGGATGACTCACCTTCCTTGGTTTGTCCCTTTGTCCTTCTAAGCACTTTTGACCAATTTTTTAAATGAGCTTCCATTCTTTTGAACTATCCATCATGTATTCCATCTCCAACAAAATCTTCACAAATGGGCTGGGGTTGTGGCTCAGTGGTAGAGCGCTCGCCTAGCACATGTGCGGCCCGGGTTCGATCCTCAGCACCACGTAAAAACAGATTGTGTACAACTAAAGCAAATAAATATTTAAAAAAAAAAAAAAAAAAAAAAACCTTCACAAATATACCCTTGACAACTCTAGGAGGATCACATTTTTCCTATTTACCTTTTAATTAACTTGGTATTGGAGAAGCTAAACTATGGATCCGAAATTACAAAACTGCACGTCTGAACTAAATCCAAGCTCAGACTTCTAGGTCATTCTATGCTTTCTTCCACCAAACCATTTCCCTTTGATTATTTGGATAATGTGCGGCTGCAAGTCTTTACATACTGGATAAATCCATGTCTACGGTTACTTAAAAAAAAAAAAAAAACTGCTGATTTTGTCTCAGGCTTCAGTTTTCTTGGTGTTGATAGCAGATGCTCTATGTTTGAGATACAAACTTGCTTTTAAAAGGCTGACAGTGATAGAGTAAAAGGAATGTGGAGGATTAAATAGACTACGGCTTGTCTATTTAGCTATGAGACCCCCCCAGGAAACACACTTGTCCTTTTTTGTCCTAGTTTTCTCTCTTTAAAAGAAGGTTTGGATTCAATAATTCAACATTCTGATCCTGTAATTCTAATCACTTGGTCTAATAGTGATTTTTGCTTTACTTGACAATGATATTTTTATGCCCATATTGGAATTTTTTTTTTTTTTTTGACACGCAAAACCCCTAAATTAGAGTGAATAAATGAAGTTACTGGAATGACACTCCTGAAGGGATTTTTGGAGTCCAAGAAAGAATGTGCAAAGGGAAGTTTGGCAGAACACTTCAGAAAAGTGCCCAGCCCTGGATGAGAGTTCAGGTGTCAATAGGGATGCCACATTGGCTGTTCATGTTGTCTCATCTCAGACATGTCTTGGCCTGGCACTATGTGCATTTGTAAGGCACATCCTCCTCTGAATGCACACAGGAATCACTGATGTTCTTCCCAGAGGCCCTATTTTACTCCTTGTGCCGAGATGCCTCACCTGCCTCCTCTAACCTCCTGTGAAGGAGATAGAATGAAGGGAAATGGTGTTCCTAGTGCACATGCTAAAGCCTTCTTCAAAATGCTGTACTTGATATTCCATCCTCAGCTCAACCTTTCTATTAGCAATACTCATTAATGTTTATTGAATATTGAAAAACTGCTGATTAAGAAGTAGAATTAGTCACCCATCAGTATGCTAAAACTCTGAGTAAACAGACGTGAGGCACACACCTAACCCTTGCAGAGAAAGGGACCAACATGTAGAGATGAATAAAGTTTAAAGATTTGATCAAGGGCAGCTGCTAATGGGTGTCATGTCTGAGTCTCCAAACTGCACCTTCCACCTACATCCAGCACAGGAACAAGAGACTAAAAGAGAAGCAGGTCTAACCACAGTCTACATATAACAGTCTCAGGGCTACCATTCACTTTGCAGTCTACTGCTGTGGTATGAATGTTTGTGCTTCTCCTAAATTCTTTTTTTTTTTTTATTAGTTTTAAATGGACACAATATCTTTATTTATTTTTAAGTGGTGCTGAGGATTGAACCTGGTGCCTCACAAGTGAGGGACAAATGTTCTACCACTGAGTTATAAGCTGCAGCCCTCCTCCTAAATTCTTGTGTTGAAGTCCTAACTCCTAAAGTGATGATATTGGGGGGTAGGAGAATGGAGAGGTGGTTAGGTAATGGGGATGGAGGCCTCATGACTGGGCTTAGTGCCTTTATAAAAGACATTCCAGAGACTCCCCAACCCTCTGCTAAAAGCCAGCCTTTTGTGAGCCAGGAACCAGGTCCCCCCAGACAATGAATCTCTGTGGTACCTTGCTCTTAGACTTCCCAATCTCTAGAATTATAAAAATAAATTTCTGCTGTTTATAAGCCACCCAGTCTATAGCATTTTGCTTCGTCAAATAGACAAAGACATCTACATCAAAATCACTGCCCAGACTTTTGCAATGTTGTAAAATTAGTCCTATACCAAGGAACCCCAATTCCTCTTTCTCCAAAGGCCTCTTTATTTGTGCCCCTGTCATAAACTTTGAGTCTTAAAAGACTTAGTTTATCAAATAGACTGAATTTTTAAGGTGCAAGTAAATTATTTTCTATTGTTTTAAGTGAATCAAAATACACTGAAGCATTCATCAACATTTTGATCACCAGGATAGTAAATCAAGTTTACTATTTTGAATTGATTTCATTCCAGGAAAACGCACATGAATTTGACATTTGAGTTAGCACATGGAACCTTAAAACAAGTATTTCTTTTCCTATTGGCTTTCTGACACATTCAAAGCAACTGAAGAAGCCCCCTGCTACCATGACATTAGCCTTTGCAGACTGTGGTCTATAAGATCCTGCTTTAAGAACTGCGGATTTCACCATGCCAGAATGACAAGGCTACTTGATTGTTTATTGAGTTTGAAATTAGTTGAAGGGGAAAGAAAAAGAAAAACAGAAATCAAAGTCTTTGTAGAAAATCCCACATACTCGAAAAGACTTCCTACGTTTTAATTAGATTTAACATGAACAGAATAGAATGAAAAGTAGAGAAATACCGACAATTTTGCTTTCTTCTTTGTGAGTCAAAAAGGATGAAGTAAAGGGAAATGGAATTATAATGTATTTTATCTACTATGTGCCAGGAAATGTAAAAGGATAATTATCACAAGCATTTCCCTTGTTTAATAAAAAAGGAAACAGAAGTTCATCCAGCTGAATAAATTGCCACATATCTAGTAAGTAATAAAATCCAGAATTTGAATTCAAGATTTCCTGGCATAAAGTCTGTGTGCATTTTTCCTTTATTATGCCGTTCTACCGCCCCAAGAGGAAAATAATTCAATGAGCAATTTCCAAGCTCTGTGTCGGGCAGTCATTTTTACTCATTCAACAAACATTTATTGAGCCTCTAGTATATACCAGGCATTATGCCCGTCATCTGCCAGTTCATGTGCTAATGGGAAAAAGCGGGTTCACAGGGCAACTCATGGGAACACGGTGGAGGTGGGAACAAACTGATGTAGCCCTGCAAAACACACAGCTGCCACAGATCTTTGTTTTTTTCCTCCCAATAAAGGTTATCTCCGTGTTCTCAGGCCTATTAAAAGGGATGGCTAAGGCCTCAGGCATATTCAAGTTCAGCCAAAGATGACACTTGAGACACAGCAACACAGGCAAAGACTCCCCTCCTGCTAACATATCGTAAAACATGGGGCACGTAAACTTGCCCCATCGAGGGAGCCCATGTAATTGGTGCTCCTTCTCTTGTAGCATTTAAGGTGTTATCTCTATAAATACGGTGCATTTTGCTTTAATAAAAAATGAATTTTCCAGAACAGTGACAGTATTGACCTTACATATTATCCAAATAGAAATTGTAATGAAACAAGTCGAACAGTGAGTAGTTATAATAGATATGCAAATATTGGTCTTTTCTTAAAGGTCTTTCGGCCTACTCACACGTGTCTCTTCTGAGCCTGGGAGGGTGGATTCAGACTGCATTTTTAATCTAGGAGGACATGGAGGAGGAAGAAGAAAGAGGAGGAGGGGAAGTGTGGCAGACAATCATAGAAGGTGGAGTGGAGGAAGACTGGCCTTGAGCCCATAGCTTTGAAAACACATTTTGGCATAACTTCTATATGTTCAGATATGTGTTCATTTGCTCCACACAGCAGCTTGTGATACACTTTACAGTTATGGCCACTGCTGTGTTATGGGTGAGATGACCAAGGCTCAGAAGGTGTGTGACATGTCCATATTCATACAGCTGGAGAATAGCATCATTATAAACTCAGAGCTCTGATCTTCCTAACCTTAAGTTGGCTGGGTTGCTCTTATAGCTTTCATCTGGGCAAGGTCGAGTTATAGAAGTCAAAAATCTATTCATTCATTTTCTGAATAATTCAATGGGTACTTATTGAATGTTTGAATATTTTTTGTATGCTATTCTAAGTGTTATAACAAACTAAAAAAAAAAAAATAGCTAAGAAGTGGTTTCTGATGTAAAGAGTTCACAGCTTGGTTTGGGAGATGTTATGCAGACCCCAAAGACTTAAAAATTAAGGAGGGAAGCAGATGCACACAGCTCAATTCTCCTTAATACGACACTACAAAAAAACCTTCATTCAAACTCACTGGCCAGTGTCCATCTGTAAAGAGGTATGGTCCCATCGCAGAGTTTTCATGCAGCGGCTAATGTGGATTAGAAAGCCATATCGTTCCATCCTTCATGATCTCTGGGTACAGTGTACATTTTGTGGCCTCCCAGTGAAAATGGGTAGCTGATTTCTTGGCCAGATGATTGAACTGGAACCATGGAAGTTCTATTTTTCTCTCATTTCTATCTTCTCTGAATCTCTCATGGATCTGTCCCCTTAAAAATGTGTCTGGCAGACCTCTCAGCTTTCTTGTCACCTTCATGAATAAAAATGTCCAGTAAAGATTGGATGGGTTTAAAAATTCAATCTCGAGCAGTTGAATGCTCATTTCTTCCTCTCCCTCTTGCCTTGGCAGGCCCAGTAGGAGGCCTCCTAGGCAAGGAGAAGGAAGTCCACTCCCTGGACTCCTTCTCTGCTTCCTTATTCTCTTCCTCCTCTTGGAAGGTAGAGTCCAAGGAGAGATGATGGAATGGGCTAAGAATCTCTTATTTCATCTGTTTCCTTCATTTCTCATCAAGCCCTCACTGCCATTCATACCTCCTTGCTATAAGAAACCAAAGGATACCTTTAACAGCCAAGTGCAAAGTCTTAAGAAGCCCTTCTCAGATCATGGCCTGGGTCAGAGCAGTCAGCCTGCTGGAATAACAGCTCACCTGAAAAGAAGATGCCAGTCTTCCCTTCTCTAACGTGCCCAGATCTCTATAAGGAATTCTCCTGTAAAACTCCTCAGTTAGCTGAAGGGAATAACCACTGGGAAGAGGAAGGGAAAGTCAGTCTTCCTCCCAGGCCAACAACCTCTGACCCTGGCCATCCTCCTTCTCCTCCGCTCTGTATTTACACCAGCTCTGTGCACACCAACGGAGATAGGGGGAGCTATGGATGGCTGGGGGCTCCAGGGCCTGCCTTCATTTGGTTGGTTTTTTATTTCCCTGTGTTTTCAGTTGTGTTTTAGTCAGTTTTTTTTTTTTTTTTTTTTTTTTTTGCATTGTTTTGTTTTGTTTTCCTGCTGTGACTGAAAGAGTCAACCAGAACAATTGTAGAGAAGGAAAAGTTTATCTGGGGGCTCACAGTTTCAGAGGTCTCAGTCCATGGATGGCAGGCTCCATTCCTCAGGGCTTGGGGTGAGGCAGGACATCGTGGCAGAAGAGTGTGGTGGAGGTAAGTGGCTCATATGATGATCATGCAGGAGAGAGAGACTCAGCAGATAAAAAATATTTTACCTCCAAAGCCACACCTCCAATGCCCCACCTCCTCCAGCCACACCCTACCTGCCTTCAGTACCACTCAGTTAATCCCATCAGGTGGTTCATTCACTGATTAGCCTAAGGTTCTCATGACCCAAATCATTTCTCCTCAGAACCTTGTTGCATTATCTCACACATGAGCTTTTGGGAGACACCTTACATCCAAACCATAACAAGTTGTCAATCAGAAAATTTGTACTTAACTATCTACTTGTAAATTGATAGTGTATATTATCTAAAATTGGCAGGAACCATGTCTGGGCACCATACTGCTATATATGGCATATGCAGACTTTGTCTGCCACAAACAATAGATTATTATCATAGGAAGCAGAAAGCAAATTTAGATTATGTGACCAGGAAAGGCCATCCTAAAGAGATAACATTTGAGTTGTGATTTGAATGACAAGGAAAGAACCAGCATCTTAGATCAGAAGGAACATTCCAGACAGTAAGAATAGCTCATACAAAGTCCCTGGGGTGGAAGGCCTTGAGGGTGGAGCAAACTATAAATGCACATTTGGGTCATGGAGGTAAGTAGATCTCATGGGGATTTTTTTTTTCCCTAAAGATCATCATATTCAAGACGAAACATGAAACTGAAGGAAGATTTTATCAGGGAAATGACAGGATGCATGTTTTGAAAAGATTTCTCCAGCAGCTTTATGGCAAATGGATTGGATAAGGCAAAGGTGAAAAAGAATAGTAATTTGAACAAAAAATGATGGGTGGTGTGGGCTAGGAATCTAACAATAAGAATAGAAAATGGGAGAATGTGTGGCCTTAGAGGAATGAAGCACAGGACTGGCTGGTAAACTCAATGCAACAGTAAGGAAAAGAGAGAAATAAAAACTAACATGCACATTTTGGGCTTGAGGTGGTTCCAGAGGAAAAGGAAAAACAGAAGGAGTTTAGAAAGTCAAGAGTTATCATTCAGTCATATAAAACTTGAGATGATCTACTGATATTCAAATGAGAAAGACCACCAGGCAATGAGAATATAGATCTCTGAATAGAAAGTTCCTGAGACTATCAGAGTTAAGCATATTCAGGAGTGTTTAGATGGCTGATGAAGCTTGTTAGAGAGGATAAGATTTTTCTAAAACAGTATGTTAATAAGCACTTGATTCACCTTGGAATCTTGTTAAAATCAGATCCTGATGTGGTGGACCTGAGTGGGAGACCGATAGTGGGCGAATCTAATGCCCTCCTAGTGACACAGCTGCCACTGGTCTGTAGGCCTCATTTTGCATAGCATGTGTCAAGGGGGAATGAGTCTAGATAAGAGAAGTTGGCTCAGGACAGACACCTGTGAAATCCAACCAGTAATGGAGGTGGCCCTCCCTTCCTTCCAGCCTCCCAGCCTCCCTCCCTGCCAAACATTTGTGAGCCCAATTCGGTGACAGGAGCCCTGTTGAACAGTTTTCTGTGTTCCTCTATTGACTGAAGGTTGCCAAACCTTAATTCAATCTTTTATTCAGCAGGTAAATTTCCCACTCCCTGCTGTGAAGACCTTTCTACTGAACTCAAAGGCTGTTTCCTTGTTTCTAGAAATATCCAGATTAGAAATTTAAGGATGTAAACACCTGTTTGGTAGGACCCCCTCAGGAGCCTTAACTACCTTAACTACCTCTATGCAGATGGTGTATGGGGAGCAGGAAAATGTGGGGATAGGAGGGTTGCGCTAAGCTTGACCTTGGGGATGAACACGCAGCAAGGGATTTAGAAGTTCAACCATTTTCCAAATGCAGCCAAGTGTAGAGTAGCGCCTTCTAATTTCAGGAAAAAAGAAGAAAGATGGTTTCCTCCAAAGCCAGGCGTTATGTCCTAACAGAACAAATTCTGACTGTGCTTGACAAGGGGAAAACAATGAAAGAAAGAAGGAACACAAGGGAAACAGCACCGCCTCCAGCATCTAGTTAAGGGGAAACAAGGCAGACTGAATAGACGCACCCAAGAGCAAACAAGTCAATTAGACAAGGATGTCTCCCAAGCTGTCCTGTCCCCCTCTAGCCCAGCTACTAAATTGCATCTTGCTTACTTCTCAGCTCAAAGACAGAGAGGAAACAGAAGGTGGGGATGCAGCCTGGATTTATGCTTGAAGAAAACAATGGCGATAAAAGACAGGGCTTTGAAAAGCAATCAGAGCTGCCAGCCTCCCAACTGAGAACTGTTTAAAATAGCACCATCAAATAAGAGCCACGTAGATACAAGTCAAAGCTTAAGATCCCCTTTGGACATGATTTCCAGAATGCCAGAATAATAATGGCTCTGCGTCTTTTTCTTTACTCTCTGTCTCTGTGTCTCTGTCTCCCTCTCTCTTTTACACACACACACACACACACTGTAATCTAGGGTAGGTCTGAAAAGAAGAAAGTAAACATGATATTTAGGATTTAGCCAAATACTGGGTAAAGAGAGAGAGATATCATTTCATTATCTCATGATCTCATTCTTCCACTTTTTTAAAAAAATATTTATCTATTTGCTTTAGTTGTACACAATGCATCCACCTTTACGTGGTGCTGAGGATCGAACCCGGGCCGCACACATGCCAGGTGCGTGCTCCACCACTGAGCCACAACCCCAGCCCCCATTCTTCCACTTTTAATAATATTAATGTCTTGCCCATGTCAAGACTTCCAGTGGAAAGCAATTCCACACCCATGATCTAATGTAGGCCTTTATGCCATATCTGTGAAGGGAATCAGAGATATTATCCCTCTTGTTTTCATATAGGAAGAAACGAAGACTCAGATATAATGGAATTTTTCTACAATTACTTTTAGAATTTTAGAAACATTTTTTAAATGTTAGTCAATTAAAAGTCTAGCATATAAACCAAGGGCTTTGAAGGTCAACGTTTGGAGTTCCTTCCTCTGTTACGTTCACTCTCAGCCTTGGTTTGGAGACGTGAAGAGCAACAGCTTTATCTTCAGCATATGGCCAAGCGTGGGCATCAGCTCCTCTGACGTGTGCCATGTTCCCCACTGTAGAGCTTTTCCTCAGTCTAGACCTTGAAGCCCACCAAGTCAATTCAGTGGGTCTGTTGCTAGGTGTTGATAGGCCAGAACTGTGCCAGCCCCCCACCCAGAGGATGTAAAGAAACCTCAGATGCACTTAGCACTAAGCACTTGGTGACTCACAGAAGGAAGAGAGAGAAGGGTTAGACATAGGCAGAGAGTGATAATAATAATGATGACCATGGTGCATTTATTCCTACAAATAGTATTTCTTGTGCTCCTGGTTCAAGGCTGGCACTGGGAAGACAGTGATGATGAGGATGGTGGTGGTAGTGATGCTGAATGATGGCGGACATGACTATGACCATGATGCTGAAAGAGCACAAGTTCAGAAGTCAAACTGACTTAGGGTCAAATCCCAGCTTCATCACCTACTAGTTGAGGGACTTTCAGCAAGGTGATGCCTCTCTCCTTGAGATTCAGCTTACTCCTCTCAAAATGGAAGCCATACTTACTGCCTTGCTCATCCTTACTGGGTTGCTTCCCTCAGGTGTTCAAGTTGAACACCTGTCCTACACTAGCCACGGTGCTACATGCTGAGTACACAGACATGAGGAGGTCTCTGTCCCTGCCTTTGAGCAGGTCATACTCCAAAGGAGAATGCAGAGCTATATTCCAATACCTACCTATGAACTGGCTGCTCTGTACAATGTGTCCTGAGAGCACAGAGGAAGGTGTGGTTAGTCCCGGGAGGATTCAAGGAAGGCTTCAGGTGAAACACACAGAACTTTTACAGGAAGAGCACCCCACGGCAAAGGCAAAGGCTCGGGAACTTGAAATCATGGCTGACTGCGGGAACAGCAAGCTGCTGACTATAAAACTTGTTTGTGGATGCGAAGGCATTCTGCCAGCCGTAAAGCACCATCTCTGCACACTTAAGGGCATGTCACGTTTATATGGATCCATGACCAGTGTGAAGCACCGAGACTAAGTCCTGCCTCGCAGCCTTTTCGTCTTTATGGCTGCCGTTAGCCTGCTTTCTGCTGCGGTGTGGAAAAACACAGCCTCCCCTCACAGCCATGGAGCACAGACAGAAAACATGAGGTTGTGTGAAAGGATGCAGAGGAATCAGTCAGAGACACACTGCAAGAAGGCGGGCTGTGCCAGTTGCCAACAAGAACCAGGCAGGGGCTGGGGATATAGCTCAGTTGGTAGAGTGCTTGCCTCACACGCACAAGGCCCTGGGTTCAATCCCCAGCACCACACACACACACACACACACACACACACACACACACGCGCACACACACAAAAAAAAAGAAAGAAAGAAAGAAAGAAAGAAAATCTGGAGCTGGGCATGGTGGCGCACGCCTGTAATCCCAGCACTTGGGAGGCTGAGGCAGGAGGATCACGAGTTCAAAGCCAGCCTAAGCAATGGTGAGGCACTTAGCAACTCAGTGAGACCCTGTCTCTAAAAATATACAAAAAAAGGGCTGGGGATGTGGCCCAGTGGTCCAGTGCCCCTGAGTTCTGTCCCCAGTACAAAAAAAAAAAAAAAAAAAAAAAGAACCAGGCAGGGCGTTTGCAGAAAGTCAAATGCTGTGCTAACAAGAGGGCAGCAGGCTCAGGACCTGTCATGACTTGTTATCTGATATAAAAGAATACACCTGCTTTATAGAATATTTGGAAATGCAACAAAATAAAAAGAATACTAAACAATCTCATCACTTAGGTAAAAAATAACTTGGAAATTTTTTTACTTTTCATTTTTGTACCAAACAGGAATTTTTCTAAACATATTGTTTTGTAACCAACCTTATGTCAACTAAAACTATTTTGTTAACATTTTCAGATCCAAAACATTGTTATGGTTTGGATCTGAAACGTCACCCAAAGGCTTCTGTGTTGGAGGGTTGGTCCCCAATGCAAGAGTATTCAGAGGTGGTGCTCTTGGTAGGTGACAGGATTATGAGAGCTCTGGCCATGTTTTAGTCAGTTTTTTCACTGCTGTGACCAAAAGACATGAGGAAAACAATTAGAGGAAGAAAAATTTATCTGGGGGCTCACGGTTTCAGAGGTCTCAGTCCATAGATGGCTGACTTCATTCCTCAGCTGGAGGCGAGGTTGTATACCATGGCAGAAGGGTGTGGCAGAGGAGAGCAGCTGGGTCATTGCTCCACTCAACAAGGATAAAATATATACCCCAAAGGCATGCCCCAGGGACCCACCTCCTCCCGCCACACCACCTCCCTCCAATTACCACCCAGTTAATCCCTATTCAGGGATTAATGCACTGATTAGGTGAAGACCCTCATAACCCAATCACTTCATCTCTGAACTTTCTTGCATTTTCTCACACACTGAGTTTTTGGAGGACACCCAGTATCTAAACCATAAGCCTCATCAATGAATTCATTCATTTGTGGCATCCATTACTGGAAAGTGATGGGAACTGTAGGAGGCAGGCCTCGTTGGAAGGAGTCTATGTCATTGGCGAAACGTGTCTTGGAAGGGTATATCTAGTCCCCTGCCCCATTTCTCCCTCACTTTCTCTCTGCTTTCTGGCTGTCATGAGGTGAGAAGTGTTCCTCTACCATTTTGTTCTGCCATGATGTTTCCATCTTGGAGCCAACCATGGACAAAAAAAAAAAAAAAAAACCTCAGAAACCATGAGCCAAGATAAATCTTTCCTCCTAAGTTGTTTTTCTTATATATTTTGTCCCTGTGATGAAAAGCTGACTAATATACCCATGTTGTAAAATTCCTCTACAACATGGTTTTTAAATTTTTTAAATATTCTAATCTAAAGAAAATGATTTAGAAAATAACTTACTATGGCCCACATACCCACCACTGGGTCTAGGAGGTGAATGGCTTAGACCCTGAAGCCCCAGTGTTCATCATGATTGCCGAGCCTGCTGAGCTCTATGGAGGCACTGTCGTCCCCTCTAGCACACCACAGGCCAGCCCTTGGTCTTGCCTCCTGGGTCTGCCTGCCTCCTCAATACCCAGAGGCTCCTACACTGGCACAGTCAAGGTGTACTGTCAGAGAGAAAATAGCTCCATGGCTCATCCCAACAAGCTAGATGTAGCGGGTATCCCCACTACATGCCTTCTGCTCTCCTACAGATTGGACCATTTACAAAAAGCTCTCGTTGCACCTGCAAACCCCCACTATATTGCCTCAATACACACACTTGTTTGTACCTCTGGGGGAAGGTGGACAGGGACCTAGACCCTCTCGCTTATCCCAGTACTTATCATGGTGGTTGGCAAATGATTATGAAGAAAGGGGGTCAGGTATGTTCTAGCTGTGGGCCTGACTTCTGAAAATCAGACTTTCACTGTTGGTCTCAGCTCTACAACTAAGAGACCCTGTACCTACTAGAAGAAAATGTAGGACCAACTCTATCATGTTGGCTTAGGAACTGACTCCTCAAAAAGACTTATAAACATAGGAAGTAAAATCAAGAATCAATAAGTGGGATGGTTCAAACTAAAAAGCTTCTTCACAGCACAGGAAACAACCGAGAGTGTGAAGAGAAAACCTTCAGAATGGGAGAAAATCTTTACCACCTGTACTTCAGATAAAGCATTAATTTCCAGGATATACAAAGAACTCAAAACACTTAACACCAATAAATAAATAAATAAAACCAAATAATCCAATCAATAAATGGGCTAACAACTAAACAAGCAATTCACTGAAGAAATATGATTGTCAACAAATATATGAAAAAATGTTCAACATATCTAGCAATTAGAGAAATGCAATTAAAACTACACTGAAATTCCATCTCACTCCAGTAGAATGGCAATTATCAAGAATACAAATGACGATAAATGTTGGTGAAAGTGTGGAAAAAGTTACACTCATACATTGCTGTTGGGACTGCAAATTTGTGCAACCACTCTGGAAAGCAGCATGGAAAATCCTCAGAAAACTTGGAATGGAACCACCATTTGACCCAGCTCGCCCACTCCTTAGTCTATACCAAAAGGACTTGTATCAACATACTACAGTGATACAGCCACATCAATGTTTATAGCAGCTCAATTCACAATAGCCAAGCTATGGAACTAACATAGGTGCCCTTCAACAGATAAATGGATACTTGGTATATATAAACAATGGGATATTACTCAGCCATAAAAAAAATGACTATAACTTTTGCTGGTAAATGGATGGATTTGGAGACCATCATGCTAAGTGAAATAAGCCAATCCCACAAAACCAAAGCTCAAATGTTCTCTCTGGTATGCGAATGCTAACAGATGATGGTGGGGATTGGGGCAGGAATAGACATTTAGTGGATTAGACAATGGGGAATGAAGGGAAGAGAGGGGAAATAGGAATAAGGAAAACAGTAGAATGAATCTGACATAACTTTCCTGTGTTCATATATGAATATATCACCAGTGAAACTCCACACCATGTACAACCACAAGAATGGGATCCTAATTAAATTAAGTTATACTCCATGTATGTATAATGTGTTAAAATACACTCTACTGTCATGTGTATCTAAAAAGAACAAATAAAGAAAAATTGACTAATACAGTTTCCCATCCTGTGGGAAAAAAGAACTCACCTACAGGAAGAGTGAATGGGATAAGTATATGAAAGGAAGCAGAAGGAAAGGCAGATAATTCCAGCTTTTGAGCCCATGTTCTAGAAGTCCCTAAGACTAAGTTGCATCCCTGTCCTTCCTGAATGCTGGTAATTGAGTAGTTAGACCATTTCTTGGATTGTCTGGGTTTGCACACTCTATGTTTAAATTTGCTCTTCTATCGAGAGAGAGAGAGAGAGAGAGAGAGAGAGAGAGAGAGAGAGAGGAGGCACTATTACTCTGACTTTTTTTTTTTTTTAATGAAAATGCCCCAGGGCTGGGGATATAGCTCACTTAATAGAGTGCTTGCCTTGTATGCAGAAGGCCCTGGATTCAATCCCCAGCACCAAAATAAATAAATAAATAAATATGCCCCTATAATCCCAGTGGCTCAGGAAGCTAAGGCTGGAGGATCAGGAGTTCAAAGCCAGCCTCAGCAAAAGCAAGGGACTAAGCCACTCAGTTAGACCCTGTGTCTAAATAAAATAGGGTTGGGGATGTGGCTCACTGGCCAAGTGCCCCTGAGTTCAATCCCTGGTACCCCCCACCCACAAAAAAGAAGGAAAAGAAAAAGGAAATACCACTAAAAGAATAATGCATTCCATCAGAAACCCCTTTGAGTAAACTGAAATCAGACAACTTCAAATGTGGAAAGGACCTTTAATCTGATCTAACTTAATCCAACCTCTTAATTTACCAGTGAGCAAACTACAGCCTAAGGAAAGGACAGCACCAAATCACTCTTTGAGGTAAGGCACTACCTCACAATTACAATGCACTAGTAGATCAGATTGCCATGAGAAAATATCACAGACTGGTACTTAAACAATAGAATTTATTTTTTTCACAGAACTGGAGGTAGAAATTCCAAGGTCAAGGTCCTTCAGGGTTTGATTTCTGATGAAGGACCCTTTCTGTCTTGTATATAGCCGCCTGGGCTGTGTGGGTAGAAAGGAAGAGCACAAACTCTCTGGCTTCCCTTCTTATAAGGACAGTAATCCCATCAGATTAAGGTCTCAAGACCTCATCTACATGTAACTGTAACTATCTTCCAAAAATCCAATCTCCAAATGTCATCACATTGAAGGTTGGAGCTTCAGTACATAAATGATGGGGCAAAATTCAGTCTATAATATACGGCTTTAGAATTTATAGGGTTAGAAATGTCCTTAAAGATAACCAAGTCTAAAATTCTCTACTTGCAGGTAGTGGGGAAAGTAAGGTCTAAGAAAATAATAGATTTTAATAAGGATCTTGTAATGCATAATTTGAATTGTCAACTTGATTGGATTAAGAGATACCAAGGATTAAGAGGCTCATGGGTGTGTCAATGAGGGTCTGTCTATGAATGATTGGTAGATGGGATAGCCAACTGAAATGGACACCCTCCCTAAACATGGGCAACACCATCCAATAGGATGATGGCTTAAATGCAGTAAAAGTTGGAAGAACAAGGAAGCAGCAGCAGATGCAAGCTCAATTTTTCCTGAACGGGTTCTTGATTGCAGCTGTGATGTCTGAGGATATCGCTTCTTCACGCTTCCAAAGTGGACTCTGCCAGTGATTCTCTAGAAGCCTTTAGTCTCAGACTAGGGTAGCACCGTTGATCCCTCTTGTTCTGGGGCTTCAGCCTCTTGGACTGTGCAGCTACTGGTTTCTCCAGCTTTCCAGCCTGCAGACGGCCACTGTGGACTATCCAGCTTCTGGTCATGTAAGCTAACCTAATAAGTCCCCCTTTTATAATTATGCTTCCTGTTGATTCTCTTTAGAGAACCCTGACTAATACAGATCTTATAGTGGCTTAGTGGCAGGCTTTACCTGATAGATTATTCCCTGATAGGCTAAAACAGTCCAGGGACAGCAAGAAGCATGTGAGGCTATAGGGGATCTACTGGCATGGCCCGGTAACAGAGAGAGAATTTTAGTAACGAAGCACAGACAACTGAATTCTCAGCCAATTCTGCAAAATTTAAGCTCTGTCAGGGGGCAGTTGATCAGCACAAGTTAGTACAGTCATCCCTTGGAGTCCATGGGGATTGTTTACTTTATATAAAATGGCATAGGATTTGCATATAACCTGAACCCATCCTCTTGTATACTTTAAGTCATCTCTAGATTATGTATGATGCCTAATACAATGTAAATGTTATGTAACTAGTTATTATACTGCATTGCTTGTGGAATGACCAAAAAAAATGACAAGAAAAATCATCTGTATCTATTCTCAGTTTGAGGCAGCCGTGGACCCTGTGGATACAGAAAGCCAAGCGCTTACAGGAAGGAAGACACTGCAAGCTTTGCCCTTTTTTTCTTCTTCTTGTAGCCAACATCCAGGCAGCAATTATTTGTCTGCTTCACCTGGCCCTGAGTATTTGGATATGCAAATCAACTGTGTCCATGAATAATTAAGACAGACACTGTGGAAAGTTTCATTTTCGGAGGGAAAGGCTGTCAGACGGCTGGAAAGAAAGGTCAGTATGGATCACCAGCTCATCTTCTTGTCTCGGACTGTGAGTTGAAGATAATGGCACCCAGCTTATCCTGCCCTTTTGTTCTCTTCCACTGAACACATTAGGGAGCAGCAGGAGGAGCTCTTGTCTCCCTCCTGGGCCTGGAGAGACCCTGGGGCTTTCCACAGAACATGCTGGAGTGGAGTATTTTCAGCCTCAAGTAGGAGCAGAGGTGGGTAGCTACATACCTAGAGGCAGCAGGCTCCCTTTATGACCCAGAAGGGAGAAGTTCTTTCTTTTTTTGGGGGGGAGGGGTACCAGGGACTGAGCCACATCCCCAGCCTTATGTTGTATTTTATTTGGAGACAGGGTCTCACTGAGTTGCTTAGTGCCTTGTTTTTGCTGAGGCTGGCTTTGAACTCACAATCTTCCTGTCTCAGCCTCCTGAGCCCCTAGGATTACAGGCGTGGACCACAGCGCCCAGCAAGAGGAGTGATTTCTGAAAGACAAACATTTAGGGACTATTTGTGGAGAATGTCTAACTTATTAAGTCATCACCTCCCAAGTCCAAATGTACCTTCTGCAGGCTGCTCTGTGATAACTGAAATAGAACTCAAACCCCAGAGGAAGGAAGCATGTCCCATCTGGACCTGGTGCCTCTGAGGAGGTGTGAAGACGTGGACTTCAGGAGGGTGAAGAAAGTTTGGAAACTAAAACCAAATGGTCCTGGAACCAACTCTTGCCTCCAGGGTAATGCAGTATTGCTGGGGGGACAGAGACAGTGACAAAGGAGGAGCAGAAAGTCCTCAGGCTTCCCATCTAGCAGACACTAGCAAGAAGCCAGAAAATGACAGCAGAATGCGCTGTCACACTCCCAGCCCCTGTGAGGCAGCACACGCATACATAAGAGGTAATAACAGCTTAGAAACTAGCACAGTCCACCCTTTCCATTGCTCAGTGTCCACACTCACCCTTCCTCATATATTTGAACTTCTCAAAGTTGGTCACATTTATTCCTGAATATTCTACAAATTAAACACTACATTGAAATGTTAATCACCAACATCCATCCTTATGTTAACCAATAAGAGAGAACAATAGCCTATATTTACATATGCGTATGTGAGTGTGCATGTGTATTCACAACAAACAAGGGATTTATATGTCTATGATCACATCTTGTTTCCTTTATTGTCAGCCAGACTCTCACCAGTAGAGGAGTGTGACCTAAAACTTCCTTTTTGAAGGATCCAAATCATTTGTCCTGTCCTACCTTTTTTTTTTTTTTTTTTTTTTTTTTTTTTTTTTTTTTTTTTTTTTTTTTTTTTTTTTTTTTTTATCATTTTCCATTACTTTTACTCTTGGATATGCAATTATCCAGAGGTGTGTAGAGAATCCCCTGACTTCCTGTCCTTGGCTTCAGAGTCCTCCCTATCCTCCTTGTACAATAATCACCCAATTTCTCTTCGGAGAATAGTTTCAATTATTCCAATCAGTACAATAACCCTCTGATTTTCTTGGGTTCACAGCATGAGGAGACTGAATTAGAAAGGGGGTAGACTCAACTTCCAAGTCAATGAATTTATTGTCTTGTCCCCTTGGTAGAATCATTTCTCTAATGGGAATAAAGACAACAGGACTCAAAGTACAGGGATCAAAAGAAGAGAGTCCACAGAATCACAGTAGTTCTGCCTCCCAGACCCCTTCAAGGAAGCCTTCCTGCTCAACTGTGAGTACAGTCTGCAGGGTATGCAACTGTCAGCTTCCATAGAACCCTTATCACTTTACCAAACTTGTGCCCTGCATGGGGCTCCAGGTGTTTGGTGAACAAGTGAGGTAGGACCACAAAGACCTGGCCATCTCTGCCAAATGCAGAGCAATTCTTATGGGCCACACTTGCTTCAGAGTCCCCTACCTGGTTAGTCAAGGCTTTCTGAGGCCTACACTAAAATTTGAATTCTTCCTCTGCCCAATCCTGCCTTTTCCTCTTTCTTTTCACAGTTGTTGAGCTTACAATCCAGATTCCATTTCAGTGTCAACTTTGAGAAAACTCAACATCCTAGGCCCAGGATGAGGATGAGGCAAAGAAACAACCTGAAATACAAAATTTAAGGAGGTGTACCCTCTTAGGTGCTGGCCCTGCATGCACACAAACCTAAGATCAAGTGCCTCCTTAAATTTTGTTCCCTAACCCTCTCCCTTACCTCACTCCGGTCCTGCTGACCACGTAACTTGTGACAGTTCATATTGGAAATTGACTCCAGGAGGAGATCAAATGGATTTTTGGAGCCAGATCATTCACTGACTCACTGGTCATAAGAACCAGTAGGTGCAGCAGACAGCCCTTGGAAAAAGCTAGCAGTGACTACAACCAATATAGTCCCAGGCTGTCAGTGACGGAGATCAAAACATTGAGCTCTCAACATAGCACTATTTGTTAAGTAAACCAATCAGCTACTTGGTGGGAGGCAAATTGCTTACACTGGGCATCTTTCTTCCTGGAAGGGCTGGGTTTCAGCCTCACAGTGATAGATAGATATCTTAGTCAGGTGTGGGTTTGCTTTTCCTTCTTGCAGACACACAGCCAGAACTATGATCCAAGGGCTAAGTGGTATTTGGTCCACCAGCATGAGATGCCACCTGTCATTGTGCCAGGCCACAAAACACACTTTAGGATAAAGCTTGTGTAGGAAAGAGGCCATAGTAGAGGACCCACTAGTCGTGTCGCATACTAGAATCTTCTGACCATTGTAATGGTCTTCTAACAACAAAGCCAAAGCACCAGCTTAGAGAAAATTCTCTGTGAGTACGAGGTAAATCCTATAGAATGTAACAGAGGCATCAATCAAAGATTTCTACATGCCTCTTTCTCCAATATGAGGAATACATGAACCCAGGAACCCAAGGTTCTTCCCAATGCCTCGTTGGAGGACTTTGAGCTTCCCAACCCCACAACTCTGGCTTTTAGAGTTGGGGGTCTTGGTTCCCAAGGGGCAATATATTTTTCCAGTGGATGCAGCAGAAGTCCCAACGTGTACACTATTACTGCTGCTTGGGTGCTTTGTGTTCAGAGACCGGTAGGCAGGATGTAGAGTCACCGTCTTAGCAAAGGCAATTTGCTTGAAACAATGTCATGCTGGCCCACTGTGTGGATGACCTCTTGTTAATCAAAAGTCCAAAATAGGAAATGGCTAGTAAGCAGGAGGCCCTCATGTGATGCATACACACTGGAGGGCAGGTGATAAATCTTACAAAGATTCCAGGTCTGCCACATCACTGAAGTTTAGCGATATAGTCAATTCTTCTATAAAGATTCTTTTGAGGGGCTAGGGTTGTGGCTTAGCTGTAGAGCGCTCACCTAGCACATGTGTAGCCCGGGTTCGATCCTCAGCACCACGTAAAAATAAAGGCATTGTGTACAACTAAAGCAAATAAATAAATATTTTTTTTAAAAAAGATTCTTTTGAAAACAAATTTGTTTCAATGTGATTGATCTATCTGGGGACAATTCGACCCTAACTGGAATTTCATATTTGCTTATGCATGATTTTATCCTGCAAGAAACACTGGGGAAACTAGACGAACATGTGGGTATTTTAAAGGAATAAACAAACTGCACACATGGACACACCTCAAATGTGCCTGCTACCTCATTTTAGGTGTTGTAAACCATACCTACCCACTTCTGGTATACAACTTTATCTTAGTCCCTTTTCTATTACTATAACAGAGTACCTGAGTCGGGATAAGTTATAAAGGAAAAAAGTTGATTTTGGGCTGAGGGTTCTGGAGGATAAGAAGTTCTAGGTTGGGTGGCTACATCTAGGGCAGGGAGGGGTTATGCTGCTTCATAAAAATAAGGAAGTCAAAAGGGGAGAAAGTGCACACAGATACAAGATGAAAGCTAACCTATGCTTCATCCACTCGTAAGAGTGCAACCTCGGTGACCCAAACACATCCTATTAGACCCTAACTCCCAACAATGTTGCATTGAAGAATTAAGATTCCAACACATGAACTTTTGGGGGCCACTCTCAAACCATAGCAAACTTCATGTCCAATTTCAGATAATCCTCCTGCCACTTCATAATATACTCATGGGCTATAATTTTTTGAAGTTCATAGCCATAAGCAAATTTCTTATCCTATCCAAAGTTTTATATTAATTGAAGTAGTTAAGCCACCTACCTCTGCATGCCGACGCTTCTTACTCAGCTCCCTATGGCTTTTCTGGGAATTCCCTATTATTAACAGAATAGAAACAACTCGGGCCTGTTCAAGACTGGGCCAACTCATACCCTGGTGTAGGCTGGAAGCATATTACTTCTGTAATATATTAGTTGACTCATACCAATGCCCACACAAACGCATTCCCCATAGAAAATGCTCTTAGCTGCCAGTTGGACAGGACAATTCAATTGAGGAGAGCAGCCAGCTTCTGTCCTCAGCCACCCCAGCACTTGCCCAGTGGAGTCATAAATCAAGTCGCTAAGTGCTGGAGTGGAGGCCGCGTCTCACAGCACGGGTCTCTCTCAGCAAGACTGACCTAGCTACTGCCACTGCTGAATGTCCAGTCTACAAAAGCACAGACCGAGTGTGAGCATTCTGCATGGCATCATCCCTTGAAAAGATGGACCAACAACTTAGTGGCAAGCTAATTATAACCAGTCCCCTTCCACCCTTGAGGGGGAAGTCATTTGTTCTAAGTGCAACTTTTTGTCTTTTCAGTTACGGGCTTGACTTTCTTTCCTACAGTATCTCAGCAGCACCACCATCCAAGTGATCCAGAGTCCTTCATAATGTTCTTGAAACCAGGTGCCTATCTTGTCAATGGAGAAAGGCATTGACTATGTCAAATGACCTTGAATTCCACTGAAACTACCAATATCATACTATCATACTCATACATTGCTGGTGGGACTGCAAATTTGTGCAACCATTCTGGAAAGCAGTATGGATAATCCTCAGAAAACTTGGAATGGAACCACCATTTGACCCAGCTCTCCCACTCCTCAGTCTATACCCAAAGGACTTAAATCAACATACTACAGTGATGCAGCCACATCAATGTTTATAGCAGCTCAATTCATAGTAGCCTTTCAACCATCCAAAGTTGCTGGCTTGATAGAATTTTGGAATGGCTCTTACAGGAGCTTATGCCCCAGCTCTGGAATGACACCTTGCAGAGAGAGTTGGGGAGTACTGTCCTGCTGGATGTGGTGTGTACTTTGAACCAAAGCCCACTGTATGACACTATTTGCCTGATAGAATATATAGATCCAATAGCAAAAGGATAGAAGGGATGGCCTCTGTCCACCACACATGGAGAACTTATACAATATATTGGTTCTCTATATATTTTTAACTTCTTATG
Source organism: Tamias sibiricus (assembly GCA_025594165.1). Classification (NCBI taxonomy): domain Eukaryota; kingdom Metazoa; phylum Chordata; class Mammalia; order Rodentia; family Sciuridae; genus Tamias; species Tamias sibiricus. The sequence continues at coordinate 51,433,767 of CM046658.1, forward strand.
CCAGTAAATAAGTAGATTTTTTAAAAAATGAGCTACTATTCTGGCAGGGGTGATTAACTATATTTATTTTAAGAGTATGGTTTGCTGCTACTAGTAGGTGCATGGAGGAATATATCTGGAGTTGGAAGGATTAACTGGGACATCTCTCCATACCTCCATGCCCAGTGGTAACAGCTGTAGCAACTGCAGCCTGAGCAAAGCATGGTAACCAAGAGTTCTAGCATCTCAGGGATGAATTTGGGTTACTCCATTGGGCAAGCAATCCAGACTAGCAGAAGAGCTAGGCAAGGGGAAATGAAATTTGGAATGACCATTGGAAACTTCACTGTCTACACACAGGGTGGGAAAAAATACCAGGGGGTGATCAGATCCCAAAGCAATCCTCAACCAAGGACTAACAGAAGTTGATGCATGAATATGTTAGCTTCCTTGTGTTTGAGGTAGAATAACTCTCAAAGTGTGTATTCCACGCTGGCTCCTAGAATTTCTCAGTGGAATTATGGTCCATTTCCCCACAAAAGTGACTTATTTGTTATTGGCTTTCTTTCCTTTCCTGTTTCACAGCCCTCTTCCCAACCAATGTGTTCTCCATTACCTCCCAAATAAAGCATTAACACCTGAAGCCTTGTCTCAGGGGCTATTTCTGGGGAATCAAAACAGACAACATCATAATTGATTGGTTATAAGATAGATTTTCAAATCGCATTTTACCATTTCTGAAATCTTGATGAGCTTTACAACTGATATTTCATCATTTAATAAACAGCATTTTTCTTTCTTAAAAGTAAAAGGCATCTTTTAACCCATGACATCTTAGAGTCAATGAATTACATATACTACAATATGTTTCAAAACTTCTAATATTATTTAGGCAGTTTAGATGAAGGGAACAAATGTTTATTTATCCCGCCAAATGTCAAGCATGGGAAAGGAATTTTCATACTTCATTTAGTCTTCAAAATGACCTTGCTGGAACAGAAATATTTTTTATTTTATAGACTAAAAAACTGAGGAGAAATGAATTAAGCTTCTTACCCAAAGATTTGATGATAGCAAAGTTCTTCCACTGGACTATACAACCTGAAACTGTTTAGCAAAACAATTTTTATACACAGTTCATTAATACAAGAAATTAGAGAATTTTCTTGGTTTTCTTCTCCCCTCAGCTCAGTAAAAATAAGTATTAATAATAATGAGCAAAAAAGCTAAAATATGATCGTATCAATTATTAAAAGGATGTGGGAAGTCAGCACTGCTAGCAAAAGCATAAGTTGTTACAGCCCCTTTGGAAAACACTTGACAGCAGTTAGTAAAATCTAATTTTTTTAATGTGTATACTCTAAGACCCAGGGATGCCACTTTGAGGGACATGCCTCAGGCAAACATTATCAAGGGTATACAGAAGGATGTTCACTGCAGCATTGTTTATAAAAGCAAAAACTTGAAAACCTTCCAACTTTCATCAATAGGGAAATAGATGTTCAAAATCTGGCATGTTCTTATAAAAAAAAAAAAAACAGTGGACCAAACATTAAAAGAATTAAATCCAGAGATCAGTCTTGACAGGTTCCCAAAACATAACAAGTGAAAAAAAGTTACAGCATGATAGGGAAAACAAAGGAATATTTACATAAAACCTTACAATATAAAAAGATTTTTCATGTCATTTATGACTACTTATTTATATGTAAACATATTTTGGGAAGTGGACTTGCACACAAGAAAAGAGCCTGAAAGTAAATATGGAAAAGTGTTAACAATACATAATTCTCTGTGGAAGGAATAGGAGTATGTGTTAATGTTTGTACTCCTCAGTTCTCCTAAGTTTATTAAAATAATAAAAATTAATAAAGTCTACTAATGCCTTTCTAATCAAAAGTTTCCAACTATTTTTTCTTCCAATCATGGGTATCTTGGAAGCAGCAGTGAATTGCTACATTATGCATGAAAAGCTATAAACTTTTAGATTGTTTAAATCAATATTTTTTAAATCATCTAGCATAGGTAGCAGTACAACATGCTGCTACTAATGTCTTTGTGTGATATAAAATTCATTTGGTGCACACACCCTCTCTCCAGACCCTCTAGCCATGGACTACAATCCACTAAAATGTATTAATATCCACCAGAGGTGTTCCCACTGGGAACTTTAATTAGCTAGCCTTTTGTGTCAAGATAACAGGTTGAACTAAAATTCAAAGTTAGCATTATTTCTAATAACCACTTATTATGACAAATCACATGAAAATCAGCCAAATCCGTTATTGTTGGTTTACTTAACAACTATGTTTTGAACACCGATTCACGCACTCTCCTAGGCTCTTGAGACACAGCGGTGAAAATCATGGATCTGTCGCCCTGAGCTGACACTCTACAGAGTGAGGACAATAGAACATTAACAAAGACACAAAGAAACACATGAGGTCAAGTCCCGATGCGTGCTATAAAGTAAGAGAAGAAGATGGAAAGGAGCTGGGGTGTGGGGGTGAGGTAGAGTCTGTTGTCCTCCGGACCCATTCAACCATCTTCCTTTCAGTATAGAATCTCTGAGTTTGATTAGCTAAGCTCAAGGCCATCCAGTAAGAGATGATATTTCCCAGTCTCCCTTTCAGCTGCATGTGTATATGTACCATGTTTGGGCTAATGGAGTGCAAGTGACAGTGAGTTCTACTGTCACCTTCCTGAGACAAAACCACTTGCTTTGGATTTCTCTTCCCCTGTTGGCTGAGAAGTGGCAACGATTAGAGCATCTTTGGGAGACACCTGAAATGGTGTCAGAAATACCCTATGGGTCCTGAATTGTTAAATGAAAAAAGAAATAAATATGTATTGTGTCTAAGACACACGTTTGCATCTCTTTGATGCACTGAGCTGTTCTGTCCCTTCACTGGAACAGCAGATATGTGTATTTGGGGAATGAGTCATCAGGAAAGGCCTGTCTGAGAAGGTGGGCATTGGAGCACAAAGTTAATTAAAATGAAAGAATGACTCATGCAAAGATCTAGGAGAAAAGCGTCTTAGGCAGGAAGGGTGGAAGTACAGGTTCTGAGGCCAGGGTGAGCTCAGCAGATCTGAGGAGCATTGAAAAGGCCACCATGACTGATGCAAAGAAACAGGTTAGGAAATAAGGTGGAAGAAGTAGGAGAGAGTCATCCAAGCAGAGCTGGGTTATGGTGATGATTCAGAATTTGCTCTGTGGAAAGAAAGTTAGCAGAGTTTTGAACAGGGGAACGATATTTGGTATAAACTTTTAAAAGCTTATCAGGCTGCTATATGGAGAACAAATGACTAGGTAGCAAGAATGGAAGGAGAAGAAAAAAGAATGGAAGGAGAGAACCAGCTGGGTGCTACAGTAAATAGGGGAAAGACTACAGTGTCTTTGAGCAGAGTGGCAGATATAGATGCGATACAGGAAGGCTCAGGAAGAACTGAAGACCGAACCACAAGGATTAATTAATATGGGTCCATTGTATTGGTTTAATAAGCTTGGTGATTACTGAGATGGAGAAGGGATAGACTGGGAGATAGGGTATTACAGTTCACATGGTTTTGTTGTTGTTGTCAGGTGTGGGCTAACAGACAATGAAATGGAGATGTTAAGCAGGCAGTAGGTCTCAAGCAACAAAGAAGGTCATAGCTCAACACAGGCCTCAACACAGGTCTCAAGCTCTAAAGAAGGTAAAAACTGAGAATATAAATTTAGGAATCACTAGCTTATCATGGGATTGTCATCAAAGGAGGCCCTCAAAGAAGAAAGAGTAGATAGATAGCCAAAATGGCCCTATGACTACTTGCATTTGAATCTTTGACTTTGTGTCTGCTTCTAAGGAATTCAATGAAGACATACAGATTGAGGAGCAGAAGACAATATGTCAGGCAGGTGAAATCTTTCAAGTTTTTGCAACTAATCAATGGTATTCTCCCCAGGCTGGGTGCCTCTTTTCACTAATATTCTGGTCAGGAAAGGAAGTTCCAGAAGCTTCTTCTTGGACTTTCCTACCATAATTACCATCACTCCATAGATCAGAGAGCATAAGTGGGAATTCTGCCAGTTCCTGAGTATATCTATTCCATTATTCACAGCATGGACCAGGGTTGGTTCAAACTCTGCCTTGCTATCAGAAACCTCCACTGTGACATGCACAAACCTGCAAAAGTCAACCTACTCAAAGCCATCTTGGGCATCGGCAAGAGCTGTCACATATGACTGAGTGGTTTGCATCCCTGAAGGGACTTCTAGTTAAAGAATCCAGTGAGGCCTGACACCCAGCTCATGTTCTACCTGTTGAGCTATGACAGAAACCACTGGATTACCCTTCAAAATGCTGTTATGGGGGGGGGGGAAGAAATGGGTCAACTAAACATTGAAAAATCTGCAAAGCTCTTAAAGTCCAATATGAACTGCTACATACTTTAAAAAAAAACTTTTGAAAAGAAACATGTAAATTTGTTTGTTGCTCATTTGGTAGATAAGTATTTGCCAAATTGTCTTTTGCAAAATGAATTTGAGCTGGATGGTTTATATCATTTACACTTTCCCTTTTCTCCTGGTACAGTATTGGTGTGGTAGAAAAGACCCAGAGATTAGAAACAGGTTGACCTCACCTCTGTCATCTATCAGCTGGGTGACCATGTCTCTCTCCCAGCATGCAATTCATCATCAATAAAATGAGGGTAAGATAGTTCTGTTGTAATAATTGCCCTAATATGTATGGAGGGCTTATTCAGAGCCTAGTGCACAAGGAATACATAATACAGAGCTGAAAGAGTGTAAGAACAGCTAAAAGTACCTTAACCTAACTGTGCAAAGAAGGATTCATAGAACTTTATTTCATCTAATTCCATATTAGCCCTCTTAGTGAGCAGAGTATTATGCCCTTTTTATGCAGATGAGCAGACTAGGGTGCAGAGTTATTTTTAAAAGGTAGCACATAGTAATTGCATGACCGTCGACTCTCAAGAGTTTATGCTCAAGAGAGACAGCTCCCACTGCCCAAATCCTTCCCAACACTCACACAGGACTCCTACTGGCCCCAAATTAGCAAACATAAGTGGGTTTTTAATATATCTCTGGTCCTATATGAATCATTGCATAAGAATCATACTCTTTCCTGGCTTTCCATGAAGTTGTCCTTCCTCTTTGAATGTTCTCTGACAATAAATAGCATTTTCTTGATCTAAAAAAATGGCAACGAAAATAGCACTATATAGTGTTGCTGTGGAAATAGAACCATACGGTGTTGTTGTGAACATTACCTGAGGTTCAGACACACATTTTTTAGTACAGCGCCTGAGGCATGACACTCGATAATGTTGTTGTTGTTGTTGTTGTTAGCAACTACTACCTGTTAAAATCACTATTCATTTTTGAATCTCAGCTCAAATATTTCCACTTTTTCTAAGCCTTTTCTGACCCTATACTATATCCAGCTCCAAGTTAAAATTAGTCTTCCCATTTATCTGTCAACATTCAATTGGATTCATTCCATCTTATCTATTGTAAATAACACCAAAATGAAAATAGGAATGCAGATATATCTTTGAGATCCTGATATCAATTCTGCTGATTATATACCCAGATGGAATTGCTGGATCAAATAGTAGTTCTATTTTTAATTTTTTGAGGAACTTTCATACTGTTTTCCATAACAGCTATACCATTTTACATTCTTACCAGTAGTATACAAAAGGTTCAACTTCTCCATAACCTAATACATGTTATCTTTTCAAAATAAAAGATAACATATCAGGCCTGAACTGATCTCTCATTGAGGCTTTGGGTAGCCTTTCCCAGATGATTAGCAGTGTTGGACATCTTTTCATATAGCTGGTGCCTTACAGATGCAATGGAATATTATTCAACTTTTTTTTTTTTTTTTTTTTTTGTGGTACCGGGGATTGAACTCAGGGGCACTTGACCACTGGGCCACATCCCCAGCCCTTTGTTGTGTTTTTATTAGAGACAGGGTTTCACTGAGTTGCTAAGTGCCTCACCATTGCTGAGGCTGGCTTTGAACTCGTGATCCTCCTGCCTCAGCCTCCCAAAGTGCTGGGATTACAGGTGTGCGCCACCGCGCCCAGCTATTATTCAACTTTGAACAAGAGAGAAATTGTCCCATTTACAACATAGATGGATTTAGGTGAGATTTTAGTCACAGAAATAACCATGCATCATGTTTTTCTTTGTGTGAGGTATCTAATCTAGTCAATCACATAGAGGTAGACAATAGAATTGTAGCTACCCAGGGATAGAGGAGGGCAGTGTTTAATGGATACAAAGTTACAGCTATACAAGATGAGTTAGTTCTAGAGACCTGCAGCACCATGTAGCCTATAGTTAACAGTAAGTATTGTGCCTTACAAATTCACTTAGAGGGCTGAAAAATGTTGAGTATTCTTACCATAAAAACAAGCAGACTACAACAAAACCACACAAGGAAATTCTTGGAGATGACGGAGGTCTTTATGATGTTGATGGAGGGGATGATAATGTAAGTGCACACATATGTACAGGGTCACCAAATTGCATACACTCTATGTGCAGTTTTGTAGACCTACTATACTTCAAAAAAGCTGAAAAGGATAAAAATCTCCTTTCCTCTGCTTTCATAGCAGTTGGTTGACACACTTGCATACTATCTTATTCTAGAGTTACTCTTGCGTGTGCATTTCTCCCACTAGACTTCTGCTAAGCAGGTTTTGCAGTACTTAGCATGGACTGGTTAAACATGATGAGATCACTTTTTTTTTTTTTTTCCTTTTCCTCACCCCGCCACACTGCCAAGACCTCACAAAGAGATTATATTTCATTCAAGGCAAAGACTACTCCTCTTAGCAAGAGGAAGATTTTATTAAATATGTGGTAATATTAATAACTTCTATCCAATAGAACTTTACAACTTATAAGGTGTTTTCATTTCCATTATCCATTTCATCATTCATTTTTCGGGCCAGGCATGGTTTCAATGAGCCTGAAATGCAAAGGAGGAGAAGGGGCCCCAGCCCTGCTGTTGAGAGTTGGGCTGAGATGTCAATCAGACCCTTCTGCTGCCCAGTCCCAAACCAGCTGAAAAAAGACAAGGAAGCCAGGTAGAGATCATGGAACCTACACTATCGCTTGAACAGCTCCTTGGCAAACAGTGCATGGATCAGATATTGGACAGAAGCTTCCTCCTATGTCACCTCCTGCCCCTTCTGCCAAGGATAGCCCTTGCAATCAGGCTTAGGAAAGAATCTATAAAATACTTGCTCAACCAACTGCATGGAAAAGGCACCTGCCTCACACCCAAAAGCATGGTTTATAACATATTAACTCTACCCAATCAAGATGCTCGTCCATGTTATCAAACAAGAAGAGAAAAGAGCAAGTGAGGCAGGGAGTTTCCATCCTTAAAGGTGAGTAAGAGGTACAGTGTCAGGTTGAAAGTGTTATCAGATATGCCTTCCTCCTAAGAAATGGAACAGAAGTCCCTTAGTGAAACATGAACCCTAAGAAACAGATCCTTCCAAAACATGCCCTCAAGGGCATCTCAGTTTAATGGGAAATACTCATCCTTAGTGCATTAGGAAAATATGTAAATAGTTGGATGAATTCTATACTCAAGGTTAATAAGAAATGGTTAGTTGGAGAAAAGGAACCAATTTGCTTCAGAGATGATCAGGAAAATGTATTTGATTCTATCCAATGGTAGTAGTACATTCTTGTCTTTACTGAGAACTAAGAGTTGTAGACACTTGGAGTCACCAAGTCCTCACACAATTTTTTGAGGTTGGTAGGATCATTATTGCTACCGAACAGGTGAAATAACAAGCAGAGAGACTAAGTGACTTATCTAATTCACAGTGTATCTCAAGAAACTAATCTCCATTTTAGATTTACCACTTACTTGTTCTATGACTCCAAGTAGGTTTGAGCCTCGGTTTTCTTTTTTGTAAAATGGGAAATATGATGCAAACCTGCATGGCTCCTGGGTAATCTATACCTTCCCTACTTAGAAGGTTGTCATGGAGATTAAAAGGGATAAAGCACATGAAAGTGTTTTTGAAAATTAAAAGCCTGGATCAATGTGAGGGATTATTGAGGTCATTACTGCACAGCCCAGTGCAAATTGGTGGCAAACACAGCTAGCTCCGGCCCCTTATCCATCCTTCTCTATTTATTATATTAACAGATCACCGATTCCATTTCAGGAGACCATGTAGTTATTTAGAAATACAGATTTTCCTCTATTTGCAATGAGGTTATGTACCGTCAAGCCCATTGTAAGTTCAAAATGTAATAAATTGAAAATACATTTAATAAACCCAACCCACCAAACAAACATCTTAGCTTAGCAACAAAGCACACTGTAGAGCACCAATTGTTTACCCTGGTGATGGCCTGGCTACTGGAAGCTGAGGCTTGCTGTCACTGCTCATGGTCTGTCATGAGGAAGTATCATAACACATATCACTAGCCTGGAAAAAGATCTAGTTTGGAATTTGAAATACTAAACACATATGGCTTTTGCACCATCAGAAGGTCAAAAAAAAATCATAAGTTGAACCACAGTAAAGCAAGAACATCTCTCCTCACATCCCAGATTTCCTTCTAGTCAAAGGCAGCCATGTAACCATTTTCAGCCAATCAGATATAAGCCAGTCTACTGAGTGGCATTTGCAGAGAGCTGTTGCTACTCTTATAGAAAGAGACAGGCTCCATTGTCCTGTGGTTTTTATCCTTAGCCCTTATTCCTATCCTGAGTGCAGATTTGATGCATAAAGACAAGACAACCAACTTGTAGCCATATGACAAAAGCATTAGTTTAGAATGTCAAAGCAGGAGGCTAGAAGAACCAAGTTCCTTGACTATTAGAGCAGCTGCAGAAACTCAAGCTCAACTACCTGAGTTTCTTCACTAAAATAAATAAATAAACAAACAACATTGATTTAGTTAAGCCACCATGTTCATATTTCCATCACAATAAGCCAAGGACAATTTTAGTTGATGATGGGTGTTCATTATAGCAACAAAAACATGTCCTGATGCTCTCTCAGGCTCTTGATTATGGTTTTGTACCCTCAGAGTCATTAAAAAGTGTGATATAGTTTGGCACAGTAGAAGAGACAGATCATCCTTTTGAAGTAAACTATAGATTGAGAGGAGCTCAAGTGTGCATTTTATAACTGTTCTTTACTAGCTATGTAATCTCAAACAGAATCTTAACTACAGAGCAATAGTAATCTTAACTATAGAACAATATGAGTTCTAAATGAAAAGGGTATGGTGCATTTTAAGCACTTAGCAAATGTTAATGGTGCTTTTGGAGGGTCCAAAGGATATGTTAATAGCAACCCATGGTTCTGATCTGGACTGCAGGGCCATCACTCCTTCATGAAATCATGTGGTGTTTTCTGATGGTTTGGTTAAAGCATGTTTTAATGCAGTACTATAGAACAGTAAGAATTGCCTATGAAGCCACCAGGCCAGCCCTTTAGCATCAATTGCTTGAGAGGAAGCACGGCATCAGATTAAGAATTCTGGCCTTGGAGTCAGAGATCTGGCTTTGCACCCTGGCTGTACTGCTTTCTGCTCGTACTTACATGACCTGGGGTGGATAACTTCATCACTCTGAGGCTCAATTGCCTCTTCATCTGGCACACTTCCCTCACAGGGGTTGTCAGGAGGCTCAAATGAGACAACAGATGTGAGCATGCTCAATCTGCACAGATTCATTATTACCTCTGCTGGTTTTCTGCAGTGTGTCCAGTAGAACACCCAACCCAGAGCTGGCAGGCGAGGGAGGAGAGGGCAGGAGAAGGAAAGAGTTGGTTACAGCTATAAATTGAATTCCAAAGATACAAAATTACTATTTGCAAAGAACCAAGGAGGAGGTTGTTTAGGTCAATGCCAGCCTTGAAGCAGACCTGATCTCTGAGCTTGTGAAGTGGTAACTGCCTGCTGGGCAGTAGCACTTGGAAAGATGGAGGGGCAGGTACAAGGGGAAGAGTTCAAAGTCCTACACAGCTCCCTGGTTCTTTTCCATGGTAGCCATTTCCCTAAGGGTCCCAGCAGGGCTGAAAATATCGTTTGCCTCCAACACAGCTCAATATATTTTGGGCTGAGGAGGGGCTGGGGGAAGGGAAGGCAGAGCTGAGAGCTATCTATTGGTAATAAAACGCTTCCAGAATGCACACAGCTTCTCTGGAGGCTGATGTGGAAAGAATCTGCTTAAGCAAGGGACACACACACACACACACACACACACACACACACACACAATCACCACGACCACCACCACCACCACCATACCCTCACCTCCCAGCCAGCAGCTGCCCTCCTCTGTGAAACTCCAGCTGCCCTTCCACTAGCAGAGGCATCTGGAGACACTTATTACCAGGATAGACTCCATCCTGTTCTTGGGGCCCAGCATTGGTTTCACTTGGATTTAAATATAGAAGCTCTAAAAGAGAGGGGGATGGGAGCAAAGAAGCTGAGACCTGCTCCATTCAGCAGTAACTGCTGCTGTATTTGCACACTGGACATAACCAACACTGGCAGGAGGGGAGCAGTGGGAAAGGTGCCGTTTTTGGAGACACGCATCCTGGAATTAAGTCTTCATAACTTACCATCTCTGAGGATGAGCAGGTCATGTGGCCTCACGGATCCTCAGGGCCCTTGCACTTTTTGTAAAATTATATGAAAAAGCAATCATAACATCTAACATCCATAATAGCTATAACCAACACTGAGTAGCTAATACGTGCCAGGCTCTGTTCTAAGTCTTTTATGTGTAATATCTCATCCCATCCTTCCAACAACTGTATGAGTTAGGCATTCTATTTCTCCTGTTTTATAGATGAAGAAACTGAGGCATATAGAGGTGAAGTAAGTCACCCAGGGTCACACAGATAGTGAGAATCACACACAATCAATGAACAGTGTCTGGCTTGTGATGGGATTCACTCAGGAGTGGCTCCCTCCAGGGGTGTGTCTAAGTTAACACAGCAGCTTTTACTTCCAGTCCTGCCTTTTCCCATATGCCCTAAGGACACATCTGTGGTCTCACAATTACCCTGGGATAGAGGCCTCATCTGTCCTATTGTGCAAACAAATGTGTCAATCAGGCAAATAAAATTCACTCTAGTATTTCAAACAGAGGGAATTTAATTCAGGGACTTCATTATTCAAGTGATGGAAGAGTTGAAGTGTTAACCAAAGATAGTTGCAGCAAGAAATTGCTACCTTTTCCAGGCCTTCTGACTGGAGCAAGAGCTACAAAGGAAATGTCCAGCCAGACAGAAACTGGGCCTCTGAGGAAGAGGCCCTTCAGAGCTGGAGCCTCGGAGGAGATGCTGTGGGACTGGAAATGGCAGACAACCTGGCTTCCCCCCTCCCCTCCGCCAGCTTTCTCCAAGTGCCATGCATTGACCAGGCTTATTTGGAAGCCAGCTGGGAGCTTAGGGAATGTAGTTTCCTGAAATATGGAGCAGAGCAGAGGCAAGGTGAGAACTAATAGACAAATCACAGCCACAAAGAAGAAAACATGGACTTATTTAAGGCTACAGAGCAGAGGACTAGAGCTAAGGCTTAAACTCATACCTCCTCCGAGCCAACTCCCAATCCTTTGTCTTGCCCAACAACTGGTTCTCTCAACTCTTTATTCCACTTACTGTACCATGTTTTCTAGAGCTTTTCCAACTTTTTCAAGCTTCAAACTCTACCCTGACCCTAACCTTTTCCTATATTTCACCTGGTTCCTGATGTCTTTAAAGAACCCAAGACCATGTGAGCAAAACTTCTTTGATATCTACTCTGATTCTTTTCCTACACTCACTCCTAGGGCTTTCTATCAGTCTGAGTAGAAATACCCCTTCACCCCTTATCAGTCATGGCTTAATTGGAAAAGTGGAAAGCATGTGTATTCCGGATTAAAGGATTTATGGGAATAACTCATTCTATAATTGTGGTAGAACTTAGGAAATAAGAACCCAGAAATGGAAGTTAGAATATCAAGTAAAAGTCCCAACCAGCCCTTCTAAAATACTGAGATGGGTAGGCAAGATGGAGCTCACAAAGGAATATGGGCAGCCAGGCATAGACTGCTGTTGGAACAGGTCTGCAAAAGAAAGCTGATGGAAAAGTCTTTGGAAGACTATTGTTCACAGGTCTGATTATGGTCTGGGGTTGAGGCAGGAAGAAAAGAGCTAAGCACAGAGTTGAGAGTGATAAATATAAGCTGGAATTTTCTCAATTTCTGCATTTAACTTTCACTCTCAAAGACTAAAGCCAAGCTGGAGTCTGCCTGCACCTCTGCATGTGTATCTCACCATATTTAAACACAATGACCTTCAGAGGCTGGGTAATGGCAGATCCTTTTCTTCAGTCTCCCAAATCTCATGCACTGTCTCCTTTGGTCCACTGTAACCCAAAACTATAAGTGAAACATTGCGCCGTCTCAGCCAGTTGATGCAGTATAAACCCAACACATTGCCCCACCTAGGCTGATTGAAAGACATTACTTCCCATCATCTCAGGGGTCTTACACTCTTGATTATCATCTACTCTCTATCAGTTCTGTCTTATCTGTACAAGAACATGCCTCAAGTCTCTCTCATACTGTGAAAAGAAAAATTCCCCTACAAGTGCTACCCTGGAAAGAAAGCTACCATTTCCTTTCATTTCCCACTTTTACCAAACTTGGGGCAGGGGAATGGAGTATATATGTGATGCTCCCCAAACCTAACCACCTGCTTACTTCTTTTTTTTAAATATTTTTATTGATGGACCTTTATTTATTTATTTATTTGTTCTTATGTGGTGCTGAGAACTGAACCCAGTGCCTCACACGTTAGGCAAGTGCTCCACCACTGAGCCACAACCCCAGCCCAATCTGCTTACTTCTTAACCCCTTATCATTGGACTTCCTGTCCACCTCTCCATTGAAAACACAGGCTCAGTGGCTAAAGATGTTCTCTGCTCTTAATTAACACACGGGTCCCTTCATTAGGGCTCACCTCTAGAGCACTGACATTTGTGTTAGCCAATTTGTGACAAAATACCTGAGATAATCAACTTATAAAGCTGAAAAGTTTATGTGGAGTTACAATTTCAGAAGCTTAAGTCCATGGTCAGTTGGCTTCTTTGCTTTGGGGCCTGTCATGAGGCAGTATGTCATGGTAGAAATGTGTGGCAGAGGAAGATGCTCACCTCATAACACTCAGGAAGCAAAAGAGAGAGAGCAGGGGGAAGGTGCTGCCCAATATCTCCTTCACAGACACATCCCAAAGACTTCCTTCCACTAGCCCACCTCCTAAAGGTTCTATTGCCTCCCCAAAGCACCTTTGATTAGGGCCTTCAACATGCCTTCAACATGGGCCTCTGGGGGACATTGCAAACCATTGTTAGTGAGTCCACCATCTTGAAATTTACTGCTTCCTTGGTATCTATGAGTCTATTCTTTCCTGGCTTTCTTCCTCCTCTCATGCTAAACAATCTCCATGAGCCTCTCTTTCTTTGCCCATCCCCAAGAGACTTGGATTGCTTAGGTTTTCAGTCATGGCCATTTCATCCCACTCTACGTACCCTGACTCAGTGGGTTCAGCCAGGCTCAGAACTCCAGATGACAGCTCTATGCTAATTGCTCCCAAATCCTTAGTTCCAGTCCAGACTGCTTCCCTGAGCTCCAGTTATTTCCAGCTACCAGCTGCAGATAATATGAAGGGATGCCCAAAAAGGACTATCTTGAGTGAGCAGAAATGGAATGAATAAAAATCAAACAATAACAATCTGTTGATGATTTTCAAACCCTTATTAAGTTCTAGGCATTATGCAAAGTTTTACATGCACTATTACTTTGAATACTTACTCTAAGAAGTAGATACATTTTTAGCACAATTCTACAAATGGGAAAACTGAGGCCCAGAGCAATGATGGACTGACATCATTGTCCTGATGAAGTGGTTCCGCCCTTACCCTGAAAAGCTAAGCCATAGAAAATATTTGCAAAACATGTTTATCATAAGACTTGTACTGAGGATGTGAAGAGAAATGTGATTTCACTTATATGTGGAATCTAAAAAAGCTGAACTCATAGAAGTAATGAATAGAATGGTGATTACCAGGAGCTAGTGCAGGGAGGTAGAGAAGGAAAGGGGAGATGATAGTCAAGAGGTACAAAGTTTTCATTAAACAGGAGGAACAAGCTACAGTGATCTATCACACAGAATGGCAGATAAAATAAGTAATGATGTATTATGTGTTTTGAAATTGCTAAGAGTGGATTTTACACTTTTTCAGCACCACACCACACAAACACACACACACACGCACATACACACACAAAGATATGTGAGGTAATTTGTTATTTCGATTAATATAATCATTCCACACATGCTTACATTGTATCCCATTGTTTGAATTATATCCCCAAAACAAATATGTAATTATTATTTGACAATTTAAAGAAAAAATTTTAAATAGAAAATATTGAAAGAATACTTACGAGTCAGTAATAAATATGCAACCAAATTGATAAAATGGACAAAAGATTTGAACATATACTTCACCAAAGTAAAGAAGCTCAACATCATTAGTCAAACCACAATGAGATACTATTGCACCCCAGCAGAGTTAAAAATAAAGAGACTGATAATACTAAGTGTTGGCAATGATGTGAAGCGACTGCAATTCCCACACATATCTAGTGCTATTGGAGAACTGTATGCCACTTTGAAACTATTTGTCAGTTTCTTGAGTTTAAACATATCCTTATGATATAACATAGCAATCTAGCCCAATTGATCCGAGAGAAATTAAAGCATATTAAATTAAAGCAAGATCTATATGTGAATGCAGCTCATACTCACAATAGCCAATAAGTGAAAGCAGCCCAAATTGCAGTATATCTACACAATTAAAAGAATTCCCTTTTAATTAAATGGTGCTAGAACAACTGGATAACCATTTTAATGTATTAAGAATGAAGAAATTGTTAACACATATAACAACACTGATGAATTACAAACACACAATGTCAAGTGAAAACAACCAAATACAAAATGATTATAATTATATGAATTTCCAGAAAAAGCAAAAGTGTAGCAGCTGAAATTGGATCTGTGAGTACCTGGGGCTGACTATGGGGAATTCACTACAAGGGAGTACGAGGTTACTTTGGGGGAAAATGAAAGTATTTTCTATTCTGATTGCAGTGGTGGTTTTATTACTGTACATATTTGTCCAAACTCACTGAATTGTACATATTATGTTAGTGAATTTTATTGCATATAAATTATATATCAGAAAGCTGATTTAAAAATTAATATGGGAAGTTGAAAGCAAAGATATGTATAGGATCTAGACAGAGTAATAAAAGCACACGTTCCTCAGAATGGAGGAGTCCTGGAAAGCTTCTGATCCTCTGGTGGACTTTGAAGAACAAGTAGGCATGAGACCGCCAAGAAGCAGCTGCTGGCAGCTGGTTGTTTGCCTGTGGTTGGGCTGGGATGGCTCCCACAAGGACTATGTGTGGGAGGATGGGGAAGGTTTGGTGAGCTCCCCTCTTCAGAGCATGGAGCATGGGGTTCATGGGGCTCATAGTCACCAGTGCATAAGGATGCGTGGAACACAGACCAAGGTTAGTGTTTGATGAACTTTTAGAGACTGCAAAACTCTCATCCCTGCTGCCCATTTTTGTCATAGAGACATGTTCTTATACTTTGGTCAAGTGAGCCCTTTCTCTGGGCACAGTTTGACTACCTGTAAAATGAGAGATGATGAGTAGACTCGACGATCTCTAAGGTCTCTTGCCTCCTTGACTTTCAATGATATCATTTGTGTCGTCTTCGGCTGTCTTGGTCACATCCAAGGGTCCAGTGCTCTAAACTCCTGCCTGTGTGACCCACTGCCTTCTCCCTCACCCTCCTAATATCAGAGGGCCACATACAGGGAACAGGAATGCACAGGAGGGAAGACAGGGCTGGCCAGGAAGGACAAAGATCTAGGGTCTAGCCTAGAGTTCAAGTCCTGAGAAGTCAGAGACAAAAATGTGAAGCCAGCCAGTTACCACAGGTCTAGAAGCAGCTAGATTCATTCACTGGATAATCACTGATGGAGCAACTGTGTTTGATATCACACACACTTATTAAGTACCTCTGGGGAGCTTGGTGCTGAAATTTAGCAGTGAAAAAGACAAATGTGATCTTTGGTATAGGAGTCTAAGTTGTGGCGTGAGGGCTGACCAAATTTGTTATTCAAAAAGAAAACCAGCTGCCTGAATGGATCTTAGGTGTGAGAGTTTCCATGATTTACACATCAGAAAACTGGAGCTCAGAAAGATTAAGAGTATTGATCTAGCTAGAGCCTGTGTTTTTTAGCCAACCCCACAACCTACGCTGGCAACAATCTATGCCCTGTGTATTGCAGTTTCTCTTTCTATTCATGATATTCCTGAAGTAGTACTAAGGGGGTAGGAAAGGAGGGGGGTGGATGGAAATGAGGCACCCCCAGGTCAGATGTGCTGGGCTCACACTACAAGTCTGCTGCGCTGTGATACAGTCTGTTTGAGCCTGGTCGAGAGGCCAGTCATTCCCAGGGGCTCCGGTCAGAAGGAACTGCTGGCAGCCGCTGTCCAACAAAGATGTCTCGTTGCATCTTGTTCCTATCGATTACCCACCAAAGTGTCTCTCATTGTTAGGCATTCCCCAGGGGCAAGCAGGAGAAAAGGAGTCCTTTCTCCTTTTGTGCATTTAATGACATCCAATCCTACCCAGTGATCTCTGCCCCCTTCCTAGAGGCAGAAGAGGGAGAGGGAGGAGGGGAAGAACAGAAAGAAAACACGGAGGTAGGGGCCCAGGCAGAGGCAAAGAAAGAGATGGAGAGAGACAAAGGCAATGACACAGAGATAGAGACAGAAACAGAGAAAGCCCAGCACAGAGACACAGAGAAGCAGCAGAAGCACTCACAGAGACTGAGAGAGACAGTGAAGCAATTCAGAGACAAAAGAGTCAGAGACAGAGGGAGAGATGGAGGCAGACCGAGAGCGGGAAGGAGGGAAGGCGGGGAAGAGAGAGAGAGAGAAAGGAGGAGGAGGAAGAGGAGGAAGGTAAAGGAGACAGAACGACAGTGAGACTGAGGCAGGTAGAAATCAGCAGGGAAATAAACACAGGCTACAAGAGAGAAGCAGGTGAAGGAAAAGCAAGGGAGGCGAGGAGGAGGGGATTTGAGGCACATGGCAGCAGTCTTTGGGCCCCCTAGTCCCCCTAAAACCCAGGTGCTAAGAAGATTCGCCGAGGAACCTGGGTCCAACCAGACACAGCTCGTGAACACCATTCCTGTCCCCAGCTGTATGGGGTTGGGTGTGCTGCCATTTCATGTGCAAACTATGGGAAGTCACTAACTCCCCTGTAAGTGGGAATTAGAGGTCCCCAGAGGCCCACTGCCTGTGGCTGCCCAAGCCTCCCTCCTTTCAGTGCAGGCACTGGCACCAGAACAGACTCAGAACCCTGGAGACAAGTCTGCAAAGGTCCATGTGCTCCGGACCCAGACTGACCCCTCACCACTCTTCAGATGCCCCTGAGAAGCTTCTGTCCCTCCCTGGCTCTGTGGTTCCCAAAGCAACATGGAAGCTCAAACCTCCATGTCCAGTGCAACCTCTGAGCTCCACACACCTGTCCAGCGCACCCGTCTGCCCCATGACCCACAGTGCCTGGTGCCTTCAACACACACACATGCAACTTAATTCATCACCCTTCATCAAGTTCATATTGCAAAGCACATAGAACCATGAGCCCTCAACAAATATCGCCTAATGGTTAGAAGACTTAGAAACCATCCTGCTGCCTTGGCCCTCCTTCCGGTCACTGTCTGCTCTTACCATAACATCCCCTGACTGAGCCCCTGTGCTGGACACATGGGTTCCAATCCATTCTCCAAGGTATCAGGGTGGTCCCCCAGCAGGGACGCTCTGCTCACCCCTTACCTGCATGGGAGCATCCACTGAGTCCCCACTGCTGAGAGTCCCCCACAGTCCAGACCTGTCTGTGTCTTTACTCTTCATTCCTGGCACTCCTCATCCCTCCTCAAGATAAAGCCACACACACCAGGCTGTTCTTGACCCCTCATGACTGTCCCTGAACCCCTGCCACCTCCTGGCCACCTGCCTTACTACATCTTTTTTTGTAGTAAGTATTACTACATCTTGTTTTGTTTTGTTGTTGTTGTTGTTGTTGTTGTTGTTTGGGTTTTTTTGGTCAGTGTCGGGGATTGAACCCAGGGCCTCATACAAGCTAGGCAAGCAGTCTACTACTGAACCACACCCCCCGGCCAAGCATATATATCTATATATGCAGCTTCAAATCTTCCTTTTCTATCCACATTATCAAAGGAAGAGAGGTTTTGTGGCCTGCACCAACAACCCAGTTCTAAGAGGCTGAGCCCAGACTTGATCCCAGGGCCTTCTGCGTTCATGTCTTACCTGCCCACTGTGCCTGCACTTTCAGAGCAGTTACCATGCCTGTGGCAAATGCCAAGTATCATTTTACCTGCTTAATCCTCCTCACCCCCTTATGAAGTATGTGCCATTTTGCAGGGATAAACACCCCTCCCCCATTTTGCATATTGGGAAACCCATGGCACAGAGAGGTTGAGTAACTTGCCCATGTTACCAAGCTAGCATATGGGAGCTGGGATAGAAAACATTGGCAGGCTGGCTCTAGAGCACACTTCCTCACCTGCTGTGAGGGGATGAATGGAGAATGAGTTCCATCTTTCCTACTGCTGTATCACCTTGCATAGCCACTTAATATCCCAGAGTCTCAACTTACAAGGCTATGATATGGGCATAACAACACACTGCTTGAATTCCAAGACCAGGCTGAGGTTCAAGTTAAAAAAGAAAAAAGTAGCAAAAAAAAAAAAAAAAAAAAAAAAGTAGCAAACGACTTTCTAAAATCTAAAGGAGAAAAGCAAATCACCATATATTAGGTTACAAAGACGTGTAACTGGGAAACACTGGAATTGTGTTTTCATACTGTTATGGTATAGCTCTTAAATGTCCCCAAAGGCCATGTGTTGAAGACCTATTAGGCAACCCGTGCTATTGGAAGTCAGTGGAACCCTGAGAGGTGGGACCTAGTGGAAGGATGTGCCCTTGAAGGAGACACTGGGAATCTGGCCCCTCCTCTCTGTCTTCACTTCCTGGCTGCTGTCATGTGAACAGCTTTGCTCTACCACATTCACAGCCATGATGTATAGTCTCGTTATGGGCTGTATGAGTCAGTTTTGCATCACTGTGACCAAAATACCCGACAAGAACAACTTAGAGGAGGAGAAGTTTATTTGGGGCTCTCAGGTTTAAAGGTCTCAGTAATCGGTCTCATAGATGGCGGGCTCCACTGCTTTGAGCCCAAAGTGAGGCAGCATATCATGGGGGAAGGACCAGTAGAGGAAAGCTACTCAGTTCATGGAAGGGTTCAGGAAGCAACAGGGTGGGAGGGAGAAAAGGGGTCTCAGGGAAGTTGCACCCTTCCAACACCTGCCCCTAGTGACTACCTCCTCCAGCCAAGCCTCACCTACTTACGGGTACCACCCAGTCTGCCCATTCAAACTAGGATGAACTGACTATGTTATAGTTCTCATATGCAATCATTTGACCTCTGGATATTCCTGTATTAATAGGAGATTTGGGGGACACCTCTTATCTAAACCATAACAGGCTCAAAAGCATCAGAGTGAACTTGACCATGAATTCTAAAACCCATGAGAGTAACCCAGGGCCTCTCACACAAGCCAGGTAAGCACTCTACCACAGAATCTCGTCCCCAGCTCCCTTTCCTTCTTTTGAGTATTTCATGTATTTTGTCACAACAATGAAAAGCTGATTGACACACATACATTATCTCAATTCAGCTGCATTACGACAGCAATGTCAGCATTATTAGTCCCATTTTACTAATGAGAAACCAGATCTGCTTTGTGAATGAACACTTTCCTAGTTCTTATGTCCAGAGAAATTATCTGACTTGCTCAAGGTTACAGAGCCAGTGACATAACTAACATTTGGATCCAAACTTTTCATCTCTTAGGCCAAACTGGATACTTGAAGGTCAGAATTAGCTAAAGCTTATGTGCTTCCATTGCTAAAGATGGGGAAAGGGCAATTTTAGGTGGGGAACCATGTTTTTTTATAAGTCCAATAACTTGCCCAGGTTGACATGGCCAGTAAATGGGGAGTCTGAGAGCCAAGCACCTATCTTCAGACTCTGCAGCCCACGCTCTAACCACACACTAATCATACACCAGCTGGCACGCTGGAAGGAACAAGGCGGTCAGTGAGAATCATCTCTCCTTCCATGGATTCCATAACTTGCATTAGTAGTAGCAACTGCCAGGTGCAGTGCCACAAAGAATACATGTCAAACCCTTTCTTTTAATCCTACAACAACCCTGTCAGGAAGACTTTATAATCCCTGCTTGCAGAGGAGGAAATGGAAGCTCAGAGTGGTGAAGCAAGATAAGCTATAGAGCAGGCATTTGAAGCCAGTTTCAAGGAATGCCACCCCAAGATCATCCATGATTGAGACACTGGCAGGGGCCTGGGGTTATACAAGTGAACTAGACACAGGGTTATTTGGGGCTCTTGGGTTGTAAAGAACGGAAACCAACTCAAACTAGTAAAAGCAAAGAAAAAGGAAGACATTTATCATAGGAATATGATGTTTTGTGGATCCTCAAGGCTAGAGTCCAGTCAGCCCTTTGAAAGGCTAAATCCAGGGAATAGAGATCAGTCAGCAAACTGGACAGGGCTTTGTCTGCTCCTAGTCTCTGCCCTTCTCTGCACCTCACTTCTTTTTTGAACAACAAGCTTTCCATTCTGTCCAGTCCATATGGTAGGCAGAAGATAGCCACACCAATGCTCCCAAGTTTACTTCTCCTCTCTCAAGGGCCCAGTATAGACAGAACCAGAATTTCTAGGGCCACCCACTAGTTCCAGAAGGTCATGTGAATGGCCCAGCTTGGGTGGGGAACCCATCCGTGGTCCAAATAACAGTGACACTGGAATGGGGACACATCGTTCAAGTAGGGTAGTGGATGGGGAACAGAGTAAGAAGGAAGAATCACTAGGTACTGGGCTGGACAAACACCCCAAGGCTATTTATGGACTGCTGATGTGATCCCAGCCCCTAAAGAGCCAGAATTTAGCAAGCAAGTTGGACAGCTAGGTACACATAGAATCACAGTTGAGTCTTCTAAGGGTCCTCAGAAACATACATAAAACACAATGACAAAAGGGAGAACTACCAACTTTATCAAGAAAATCAAGGAAGAGGATTTTAACCATTGTAAAAAAATGATCAGAACCTCAGAGGTAGTAAAGCTATATATGATACTTGCATGTAAAACAAAGCCTACAAAGAAAATTCATTATAATTATAATTTTAGATTATGAAATACAAAAGAATTCTTTGAAATTTACAATTTAAGATAATTATTTGGGTGTTTTTGAGAAAATTTTATTAATGGTTTGCTATAAAATTTAAAACTGATGTCTTTTTATTTTCTTTTGGTACCAGAGATGGAACTCAGGGGCACTCGACCCCTGAGCTACATCCCCAGCCCCATTTTGTATTTTATTTAGAGACCAGGTCTCACTGAATTGCTTAGCGCCTTGCTTTTTTGCTGAGGCTGACTTTGAACTCATGATCCTCCTGCCTCAACATCCAGAGCCTCTGGGATTACAGGCACCACCACACCCAGCAAAGTGGGGCCTTTTACCATTCAACCAGAACCAAACAAGGGTGCAAGGCCTGAGGGAGGCAGTGTGGTCTAATGGAAAGAGCACTGTCATCAGAAATATCTGTATTTGAAACCCAGCTCTAAAACTGATTAATTGATGCAGGGGAAGTTATATGCCCTCTCTCACCCTAATTTCTTATCACAAACCAGGACCAATAAGATTCTTGAGACTTTTGAAAATTCTGAATGACATAACTTATGGGAGCCAAATCATGTCATTCTTCTGCTCAGAAACTTCCCAATAAGGGCCAAAGTCCTTCCTGTGTCCTTCCTACAAGGTCTGGTGTGAACTTCCCAGGACCCTGATCCCATTCCAGCTCGTATCCGACCTCACCTTCTGCTCCCCATTCCCTGGATGACTCCCTTCTTGCCACACAGGCTCCTTGCTATCTTTCAGAGGCTCCATGCTTCCACGTCCTCAGGTGATGCCTGCTGTCCCCTGGGCCTAGAAGCTGTACCCCAACATGATTAAGACTCACCCCTCACCTTCTTCAAGTCCTGGCAAACGTCTCCGCTGACCACACTGTCCCAAACCACTAGCTGTCTCCCCAGCACATCTTTTCCCCTCTCCTGTTTTTTCACTGTTATGTATACCATCTTTCATCAGCCATAGTATACTTGCTAACTGTACGTATTGTCAGTTTTCCCCTTCAGATGTGTAATCTTCATGCATGCATGGATTTTCTTCTTTTTAGTTCCTTCGACTGCTCTGTCTCAGCAACTAAAACAATGCCCAGGACATAGTGGCACACGAATGCATGAAAGCTCTGAGGATAGAACTCTGTACTCAACATCACTCCCTTCCTTCCTTCCACATCTTCTGAAACAGTTGCTTTCCCCAGGCTTGAGTTATGTATTAGTTATGACTGATGTCTTTTTAAAATACCATAGCATATCCCATATTCAGACTATCCATATGTCAGGGGGTTTTCTCTCTTCTTTATTTCTATCCTTGCTTTTTCACAAGTTGTAAAGACATAGAAGGTGCTCCATAAATATTTACGGAATTGACTTAATTACCCAAGTCCCAGGAAAGGAAAGGAAATAAATGTTCTGCCCACAGATACCAACCCTTGTGATGATCAATTCATGATAAAGTCTCAATTACACTGAGGAATCCAGGCCACGAGAAAGAGTGGAGATGACAGTGTGCCCAGGCAGCAGGCATGCAAAGAACCCTGGGTCCCTCTGCTCCTGGAGGGGCATCTGTTGACTTTGTCTGCCTGGCTCCCTTAGAAGGGCTACTGTTCTCCACTCCATCCTGTCATTCTACCAGAGTTGCCAATCTTAGGACAGTCCTGACCCTTGTCATCCACTATGGGACCTGGGCCAATGCCCCTTTCCTCTGGCTCAATTAGTCCTACAAATTAATGTCTTCTTCTTACCCTCTTCCCAGAACAAAAATGTCTAGCAGGGTAAGATTCTTCCTGTTTTAAGTAATAAAGATGGAAGTATTTGTACCAATGGCCACAGGTAGCCACTGTCCCTGCCACCTGGAAGAAGACTGACCATAATGGGGAAAAAAGAGAAATACAGAGAGAGAAGTGATGATAGGAGGTGAGGAAGAGAACATGACTAAAGCAAAACCTACTAGATCCCAATACTTGGAACAGTTGCTGACACATAGTAGGCACTCAAGAAATATTTGCTGATTTAAATTGTTGAAGAGGAGGAAGAGAAGGAGGGGAGAGGGAGGGAATAAACTGGTGATTTAATTTGTGTCCAGATCCAAACACCTTTTCTACACTTATTCATGGAGTTTGTGCCATATGCCTGGTGTTGTGCTAGGTGCTAATGTTAAAATGGTGAACAACAGACATACTTCCTTCCTTAGGGGAATTTATACTCTAGTGCAAGAGGAAGACAACAAAGCAAATATACTTGCCATAAGTCAAACAGCCTGCGAGGAATGCCTCTGAAGCCCCTGGGCTGCCCATTTTCTGGACCTCTCCTGGAGAGGCTGCCCAGCTCACCATAACTCCTCAGCCCTGAACCTGCCTCCAGTTCTCAGGGCTGTGTGCACAGGGGGGATGATGTCTATGCCCTGTGATTATGTTGGGACTGTCAGTGTCTTTAGCAAGATCTGGGAATTTTGCCCTGAGAAGCAGAGACTAGGATTCATTGCAGCTGAGTATTACAAAAATCAAACCTTTAGGTGGAAAATTTAGAATTCCTGCTGCTCAGATCCCTGGTCACTGCCCATCCAGAGGCTTAGTTAATTGATTCTCGTGGGTTCTTTGAGCTTTCCCATGTCCCCTAAGTAAATTCCTTTTTTTTTTTTTTTTTTTAACCCTAACTAAAATTGTGATCTATTCTTTGTTATCCCCCAAATGGCACTAAAACAAAAACATTTCTTTAATTCTCTGGAGACCAAAAAGGAAGGAAATAAAGTAAGTGAATTTTTAAAAAATAAGTAAAATTTATATTGCTTTGAGATTTTCATAAGATATTTTTTTTTGCCCATATTGCTTCCTCTTAAAAAACCCATATCATTAAGAATCATTAAGGAAGCAATATCATTATTTATTCCCATCTATGGATGCAGAATCATCAATGTTAACTGTTGGTATATTTCAGAACTTTGAGATCAGAGAGGCCACTTTGAAACTAATTATTGCCACTAACTAGCTGTATGACTTGGGCATATTATTTAACCTCTCTGAGCTTGGATTTTATCATGTATAAAATGAGAGAGTGAAGTTATAATACTTTCATAAGGTTATGAGGATGAAATTAGATCTTGGACATGAAGTTCTGAGTATGAATTTGGCCCTGGGCAGCTTTCCATGTGCTTAGGATCCCTTGCCACCACCTTCGTCCTAGATACATTTGCAAAGATGTATGCACATGTGTGTACCCCTACACACACACACACACACACACACACACACACACACATTTGCATGACTTGAACAACCATAACTGATTAAACAGGGTTTGAATTTTGGTCTACTGATTTGAGAATGATCACTCTTTTTATCCATAAGATGTCAGTAGGAATGTTGGCAGACTCAAGTCTATGTTATGAAAAAGTTTGGATTTATTTGGTCTGGAGAAGATTTTAAGGAATGTTTTAAGAGTTATCCCAAGGAACTAACCAGACTTACTCTGTGAGTTCTCAGAGATTGCTATGGTTTGAAAGATTGGCCCTCAAAAGTCTATGTGTTAAAGGCTTGGTCCCTAGGCTGGCACAACTGGGAGTTGATGGGAACTTAAAGAAGTGGAGCCTACCTGTTCAACATAGTCCTTGAGACTCTAGCCAGAGCAATCAGGCAAGAGAAGGAAATTAAAAGGATACAAGTAGGAAAAGAAGAGGTCAAATATCTGTTTGCTGATGACATGATCCTATATTTAGAATACCCAAAAAACTACACCAGGAGACTTCTAGAGCTAACAAACAAATTTAGTAAAGTAGCAGGATATAAGATCAACATACATAAATCACTTTCCTATACTCCAATAATGAATCACTAGGAAAACTATGCCATTCACAATAACCTCAAAAAAAAAAAAAAAAAAAAAAAAAGAAGGAGATGAAGGGACCTCTACAATAAAAACTGTATAACTCTGAAGAAACAAATTGAAGAGCACATGATAAGATGGAAAGACCTCCCATGCTCTTGAATAGGCAGAATTAGTAAAATAATAGTAAATGAATAATAAATGTTAAAAATAAATAATAAGCTGTGTGCGGTGGCGCATGCCTGTAATCCCAGCACTTTGGGAGGCTGAGGCAGGAGGATCACGAGTTCAAAGCCAGCCTCAGCAATGGCGAGGCACTTAGCAACTCAGTGAGACCCTGTCTCTAAATAAAATACAAAAAAGGACTGGGGATGTGGCCCAGTGGTCGAGTGCCCCTGAGTTCAATCCCCGGTACCACAAAAAATAAATAAATAAATAATAAACAGCCATACTACCCAAACCAACATACACTTCAATACAATCCCAATCAAAATACCAACACATTCTTCAAAAAACTAGAAAATGCAGTTCTAAAATTCATTTGGAAAAATAAGAGACCCAGAATAACCAAAGCAATTCAGAGCAAAAAGAGTGCTGCTGGAGGCTTCAGAATGCCAAACTACACCACAGAGCTACAGTAACAAAAGCAGCATGAAATGGCACCAAAACAGACATGAAAACCAATCGAATAGGAACTGTGGTTGTGGCTCAGCGGTAGAGCGTTTGCCTAGCATGTGCGCGGCCCGGGTTCGAACCTCAGTACCATGTAAACATAAATGCATTGCATTGTGTACAACTAAAGCAAATAAATAAATATTTTTAAAAAACAATGGTATAAAATACAGAGAAAAACCCACATAAATACAGTTATCTGATACCAGACAAAGGTGAAAAATAATGCATTGGAGAAAAGATAGCCTTTTTAACATGAGCGCTGGAAATACGGAATAGCCATATATAGAAGAATGAAATCTAACCCCTCTCTCTCACCCTGCACTGAAGTCAACTCAAAATGGATTAAAGACCTAAGAATTAGACCATACTCTCTACAACTGCTAGAACAAAATGTAGGCCCAACACACTAACACGTTGGCTCAGGAACCAACTTCCTTAGCAAGACAAGTGCAAGAAGTAAAACCAAAAATCAATAAGTGAGATTGTCATCAAATTTAAAAACTTCTGCATATCTAAGGAAACAATGAAGTGTGTATAGAGAGCCTACAGAATGGGAGAAGATCTTTGCCACCTGCTCCTCAGATGGAGCATTAATATCTAGAATGTACAAAGAACTCAAAAACATAACAGCAAAAGCCCCCAAATAACCCAATAAAAAATGGGCAAAATAACTAAACAGATAATTCTCAAAAGAAGAAATATAAATGGCCACAAATAAGTGAAAAAATGTTTAACATCTCTAGCAATCAGGGAAATGCAAATTAAAACCATATTGAGATTTCACCTCACTTCAGTCAGAATGGCAATCATCAAGATTATAAATAATAAGTGTTGGCAAACATGTGGGAAAAAAGGTACACTCTTATATTTTTGGTGGGAATGCAAATTAGTGCAATCACTCTGGAAAACAGTATGGAGACTCCTCAAAATTCTAGGAATGGGGCCTGGGGATATAGCTCAGTTGGTAGAGTGCTTGCCTCACATGGGTTCAATCCCCAACACCATTAAAAAACAATTCTAGGAATGGAACCACCATTTGACTCAGCTATCCCATGCCTTGGTATATTTCCAAAAGATCTAAAATCAGCATACTACAGTGATGAAGTCCCATCAGTGTTTATAGCAGCTCAATTCACAATAGCTGAGCTATGGAACTAATCTAGGTGCTGTTAAACAGATGAAAAGATAAAGAAAATGTGGCTATATATATATATATATATATATATATATATATATATATATATATATAACAGAATATTACTCAGCCATTAAAAAAAGAATGAGCTGGGTGCAGTGGTGCACGGCTATAATCCCAGGTGTTAGGGAGGCTGAGGCAGGAGGAATGCAAGTTCAAAGCCAGCCTCAGCAACTTATTGAGGCTCTAAGCAACTCAGTGAGGCCTGTCTCAAAATAAAACATAAAAAGGGCTGGGGATATGGTTAAGTATTCCTGGATTTAATCCCCAGTACCAAAAAAAAAAAAAAAGAATGAATGAAATTATGGCATTTGCTGATTAATGATGGAATGGAGACTATAATGCTGTATAAAATAAATCAGAGCTAGAAAGTCAAAGGTTGAATGTTTTCTCTGATACACAGAAGCTAGTCCAAAATAAGGAAGTGGGGTAGAGAGAAAGGAAAAAAGGGAGGGGTGAATACCATCAAAATAGAAGAAAGGTCAGTGGAGTAGAGGAAGGGGATTGAAGAAGAGGGAGGAGGGACAGGATAAGGAAAGACAGTGGAGTGAATCTGACCCAACTTCCCTGTGTACATATATGAACATACCACAGTGACTCTTACCATCATGTGCATCCACAGACACTAATTAAAAAAAAAAAAAAAACTATGAATAAATAGCAGAAAGATCAGTCATGTGGAGGGAAGGGATGGGGAAGTACTGGAGACTGAATTAGAGCAAATTATATTCCATGCGTTCATAATATGTCAAAATGATACTGTTATGCATAGCTAAGAAGAATCAATAAAAAGAAAAAAAGAGGTGGATCCTATAGAAGGTTCTTAGGTCACCAATGTTGTTCCCGTGATGGGGAGTGCGGGACCCTGATCTGATCTCTTCATTCTTTCTTTCTGCCTCCTGGCTTGTTGTTGTCCAAAGCGATGGCCGCTTGGAGGAATGAAGCCGCGGGAAGAAGTTCAGAGGCGAACTGGAAACAAACAGGTTTTTTATTCTGATAATTTCTCTCTCTGGCTCTAACAACAACTTTAACACGCACCACACACCAAATGGCGCCGACCCGATCAGCAATCTCTGCTCAAGTCTTTCGAGATCCCGGGCCAAGTCCTGTGAGACTATGGAAGGCAGCAATGCCCAAACATCTCCATGGCCCATAGTCAACCGCAATCTTAGCCATCTCCCCAAACAGGGCTCCTGCACTGGCTCATGATATAATTAGTCTGCTCCCACCACAAAGTCCCCACCATTGCCATCTGGTGCCCTCACTAGAGGCCCAAAATCAATGGAACTATCTGGATCTCCAGAACTATGAGCTAAAACAAAAACAAGACCAAAACTTTTTCTTCTAAGTTAATTGGTCAGGTATCACGTTATAGCAATGGAAAGCAGACTGATAGAGAGGTAGAACTGGGGTCAACAGTTAAGAGTTACCAGGTTTCTGTTTAGTATACAGAACTTTCTCTGGGCCAAAGAGAGGTGGTAAGAGCCACATCATTGGCACTGAGCCAGCTGACTGACCTACTCAAGAGACCCACCAAAAAAATACAGGTGCCAGACCCAAGCTCCTGCAAGTCCTTAGCTTCTGACAGCCTCTTTGGACACAAGATGTATACTTGAAGTTATCTGATAGAAATTGCACCTTCGGGATCAGGTTTCCTAAGCAGTATCTGTTCCAAGACAAAGGCCTTAGTGGACTGCCACAGAATGAGGTGGCATGCCCTGTGTCCTCCTTGCCACGAGTCCTGGATGCCTCATGTCTCATCTCTCTAATCTTCAGGGACAGCTGTGTGATCATTTCCCAGCCCCAGGGCACCTGGGGAGCACCAGGACCAGCACCCTTGTCAGCCCCTGGGCTGCCGAGGTTTCCTTCAGACCTCTCCTAGAAGAGAGGCTGACCCCAGCAGACTGTCAGAGGAGGTCAGTCCCCTTGAACCAGGAGCCACGGCCTTGAAGCTGGCCGCAGTTTTGGGAAACTGCAATCCCACTTTGAGCCTAAGTATCCTGGTTCTGATCATGCTCTACCTAGGACCCAAGCAAGTTGGCAGACCTCTCCACCATTAAGCTCCTCATCTGCAACACCCAGAGTGCTGAGAAGACAAGATGAGAACAGTGCTGTGACCCAGCGCCCAGGGAAGAGCACCACTGAGGGACCTGAGGGACGAGTAGACCACCCACCTCTTTCTTCTCCTTGGTTCCTCTTCCTTCCTCCTCCACTTTCCAAGACTCCTCTGCCCAGATTAATCCCTGGTTGAGCTGGTGGTCCCAGCTGGGCGTGTTAGGTCTGCAGCTGTCGATCATCCTGACTTGCTGCCAAGTATAAGACATCATCTGTGCATAAGACATCATCATCACACAGTCCATGAGACCCCTGCCCTGCTCCCAGAAGGCCCACTGTCTATCCTCAGACTTACCACCCTCATCACCTCAGGTCTTTGCACCCGCTTTTCTCTGCCTGGACCTCAGGCCCTGCTCCTCACTTACTCCTCATCCTGGGGGTCTCTCTGAAACCCTACCTCCAGGAGGCCTTGCCAGACCACCTTGCTGAGAGCAGATTCCTCCCAGTTACATTTTGCACATCATCCTACTTTAATTCTCTAGAGCACTGATCATAATAATCTACATCCCCTCCTGTGATTACTTGTTCGTGGTAAGGCTTCCCTTCAGAGTAGAAACTCCACGAGGGTAGAGCCCTTGTCTCTGTAGAGCCCTTGTCTCTGTAGAGCCCTTGTCTCTTTCGTTTGCTGTTTTCTCCCAGAGTCTGGCAGAGCAAGAGCATTCAGGCATGATGAATGAGTGAGTGAACAAATGAATACTGTCATCCCATTTGATGGATGAGGAAACTGAGGCTCAGAGGAGAGTTGTCCCATCTCACATGTTGACTGTGTGGCTCTTTTCTAACATTCCCCATGCATGCTTATGTTGCTCTAGGATCCTGGGAACTGACCATGTCCCAGGGAAAAAATAGGCCAGATCTTAGGAGAGCATCCATGGCCTGGAGCCTCAAGAACACAGTAGTTTTTCATTGCTCTTAAGTGCCAGGTACTATGCTGCATGCTTGACATGCTTAATTCCTCCAGGCAGACCTCTGTTTGTGTCATAAAAGGAAACTGAGGCACAGGGACTGTCAGTGCCTCAGGGAGAGTCATGGTGAGCAAGCCTGCAAACCCCAAGCCATCAGGCCCGCAGGCAGGTGAACCACCCACCACACAAGGTGGACCCCTCTTCCAAACACCCACCCGCTCCTTCCTCATGTCTCAGCTCCTGCTCTTGTGCCCTGAGGCCAGCCACAGACCCTATGAGAGCAAGATGTCCTTTGAGTCTAAATGGAACTGGATATCTTAAAATCTCTGAAAGCAAAAGAGAACTACTTCTTTTGAGCGGCATCCACCTGTAATTGGCATGGCTAGTCACATCTCCCTCAATTTGTAACAGGGCAGAAATCCTGTTGAAGTCCCTGGAAGGCCGTCCCTTTTTAATGAGGACACGATCCAGCCCTGGGCGGTTCCGGCCGCTTTCAAAGCCGCAGCCCAGAGCCAGTTTTAATGATCACGGAAGGAACTTCTGAGAGAGTCCTAAGAAGAGGATGGGATAATTGCACTAGAAATACCAGCCACCGTGACAATGGCCTGTGGGCCCAGGGCTCTTCAGGAGACCAGGCCTTCAAGGTCAACTCCTCCAGCACCTGCTCCGCTTCCCTCCGACTCTCTGCTCCAAGATAATTATGAAAGAAAGACAGTAAAATGCCTCTCTCCCACCACCAATGCCCTCTCACCGACAGCTACCTCCCACCATGATGAAGCTGCAGCAAATAGTGAATCTTAATGGTCGAGTTTAATAAAATACCACGCGTTTCCCAGCGCAAAACTTGACCGTGCTGCTTCTCAGCTGTATGACCTTAAACTGGTTACTTAGCCTCTCTGGACCCATTTTCTCAGCTGGAGAAAAAACAATCAAATAGTACCTGTCTTATGGGCCTTCTAGAATGTCAGTGACAGTGCCTGGCACAGAGTATGTGTGCTGTTGTCACTGCCAGAGAAATAGTGTGACATTTTGGTGCTGTACCATTCTAGTCTCCGAAAGTTCACTGGTGTCTGATGACAAAACAATGACTCTCTGAGTGTTCCAGTCTGCTCCTCCTCTCCCTCCCAGGCCTCATCCTCTCCCCGCTAAAGAGGGCTTTGTCTTTGTACATTCATCCTCTCCAGGGCCCAGCTCTCCAGGGACAGTTCTGTCTTGGATTTCTGTGCTGCAGATTTGAGAGAAGAGCTACTGCTCCAACAGGCATGCCCCAAGGCCCTTGGTCACCTCCCTGCTCTTCTAGGTCTTTGCTGGAACCGCAAGGTCACGCTGATAGGAACTTGCTGTTTTGTTCACCATCATCTCCCAACCCTATCACAAAACTATCAATGGGTATTTGTTGAATAAATGAAAGAAAGGTGAATGAATTCCCCAGACCAAAGGTTCTCAACCAGGCATGATCTTACCCCTTTTCCTCGGGAGATATTTGACAATGTCTGAAAAAAAAAAAATCATAAATACACACACACATATACATGGGATGTCACATCTGGAAGGGGAGCTACTGGCCTCAGGTTGGCAGAGACCAGGATGCTGCTAGGATTCCGTGCCCGTGGAGGCACACGACAGCTTCCACCACAAAGAATCATCCAGCCCTACACGCGAATAGGGCCGAGGCTGAGAAGCTGCTCCTCTCTGACTGCTCTTCAGGAAGCTGAAAGTTAAATACAGGAGATAAGCTCTCCTGCCAGTGCCTATCCTGCCACCACCCAGGGCCAGGTCACTGCCATTTCTCACTTGTGACTCTGCAACATCCTCCTGTGAGATCTTCGGTTTCCACTCTTGTCACTTGAACTCCACTCTCCACGGAGCAGCCAAAGTAACGTTTTTAAAAATCAAGTTAGTTTTCTACTACAAACCCTTCCGAAAACCTATGACTTCTCATGGCCCTTCCAAGAAAATCCTAACCTCATTGGGTCTTGCAAAACTGCATGTCATCTGACCTTTGCCTCTCAACTCCTGCTACTTTGCCTCCTCACTCAGCTCCAGCCATACTTCCTGTTTCTCTAACCCAGTGGCTCTGCAAGTGTGGTCCTTGGGCCAGCAGTAGCAGCATCACCTGAAACTAGTTTGACATGGAAACTTGCCAGCTCCCACCTCAGACCTGAACAGAAACTCTGGAGAAGGGGCTCAGGAATCTGTGGTTTGACAAACCCTCCAGGAAGTTCTCATGCATGCTTACCTCACAGAGAGACCCGGCTCCACCTCAGGTCCTTTGCACTTGCCCTTCTCTTTGTTCTTCACCCTGATCTTCTAGTCATCAAATCCTTACCTGAGTCTCAATGCAATCAGCACTTCCTCACGTAAGAGTTGTCCTCTGACCCAGGTTAATATCGCACCACCTCATTACAGGTGACACTTTATTATATTATATTTACATCACTTGTTTGTATGTATATCTTTTCTCTCTTATCCATTGACAGCACAGGTGCCACTACAGAGTAGGGAACTTGTCTGTCTTGCTTGTCTGTCTTGCTCACCACCATCCCTAGTGCGTAGAAAAAACGTGTCTGGCTATACTTATTAAGCGAATGAATAAGCATTGGAAAGTTCGGTTAGAGAGGAAGCAGAAGAGAAGCTGAAAGGGCAACCAAAAAGGTGACAGTTTACACTATACTGAGACGTGGGGTCAGGGAATAAAAGAAAGA
Organism: Tamias sibiricus; assembly: GCA_025594165.1. Taxonomy (NCBI): domain Eukaryota; kingdom Metazoa; phylum Chordata; class Mammalia; order Rodentia; family Sciuridae; genus Tamias; species Tamias sibiricus. The sequence continues at coordinate 51,466,599 of CM046658.1, forward strand.
AAAATAATACATTCAAACTGGAATGCTTAAGAATGTTGGCCCTGGGGAAGGAAAGGTGTGGACACTGGGAAGGATGAGGGAACTAAGAGAAGGGCTCTTGTTGAGGCCTAAGTCCCACCTCTTAAAGACTCACCATCTCTCAGTATCACCGCCTTGGGGCCAAGCTTCCCTCACATGAACCTTTGTGGGACACACTCAAACCAATTCTAAACCACAGCAGCAAATACTGTACAGATGATTAAAAAAAAAAAAAAAAATAGTAATAGTAATAATAATAACATTTGTGAGCATTGGGTCTGTTTTAAGTTAAATGCTAAGAATTCTCATGGAATTCTCACAATACCCCCAGGCAGTGGTGACTATCATAATCCCCTCTGCATAAATGAGAAAATTGAGCCTTGGAGAGGCAAAGGGATTTGCACAGGTGATAGAGACCACTTGCTCAAAAGGAAATTAATTCAAAACACATGAGGACCCTCATTCTTCCTCTTTGCCACCCTTTGCTCTGGACAGTACACAGGCAGCTTTATGGAGGGAGGGCTTTCCAACCAGCATGGCGGCTGGGCTGTCCCTTGAGAAGGGAAGCCCTCTATTGATATGTGTATGAAAATGAAGGCCAATTGTTTGTTTGGGAGAATGACATGATTTCTGGGAAGATGAGTTTCTGGACGGAAGATCCTGTGATTCTGTCCGTATCATACACCTGTAGGACTGTCCTTCCCCTTGCTAGACCTCATTTTCATGCATGATGTTATATGACCATTAAGGTCCCTTGCTTTCTCACTCAAAGGTTCTCAGCTGAAGGGTAGATGTGGAGGCAGGGGCGTTAAGCACTGGCTAGGATTTTGGCAGCCCTCAGGGAAGGTTCAGTTTAGCCAAGGGGCCTGGGAGTTTTGAAACTTTTTTTTTTCCTTCCCAATTTTGCCTCTAGCTAGCCACAAGCAAACTGGTACTGTGGAAAATTCCAGGCAACAATATATTGGTTTGATGATGAACTCTTTTGGAGTCATTCCCACAGGTGGCTTGGGACCCTGCACTTCCCCACCTACCTACCACCTCCATCCCCCCCACCCACCCAAAACACCAGGTTTTATTAGAATTCCAATTATGCTCCAGTGATTTTGAATCCTCAGAATTCCTTTATCCCAGAGCAAGAGTAATTGGATTTTTCTCCCTCTAAGCCTCAGCCGTCCTTCCACTTCATCAGCATGCTGGGCTCTGGGCCCACCTGGCCCGTGAAGGAATTGAAAAGATGCCACGCGGCTTTATGAAATCATATATAAGATCTTTAAGGATGCCTTTCTGCCGTGGAGGGGGAGTTTTTATTTTTCGATAAATCACTTCCAGCCTTCGGATAACAATTTTATAGTCTGCTGAGGTCCTGAGATAGAATTTATGATTCGGGGGGGGGGGGGGGGGATTGCTCATCCTCCCTGGTGTGGCCCTTTCTGGTGACTTTCCCCAACTCGTCCCTTTCTTGGAGGATTCAGAAATGGGGCTGGAGGGGAGGGAGCAGAACTGATGGCAGCGTCCTCCTACTGGGTACAGTCCCTCTGTGCACAGTGGGCTTGCCATCCTCAGAACACTTTGACACACACCACACCACTTCATCTCTCCATGAAGCTGGAAGTGGCCCAAGCAGGATTAATAATAGTCCATTTTCCAGATGAGGAAACTGAGGCTCCCAACAGAGGCAGGAAGCAAACTCACTTCTGAATTCAAGTCCAAGGCCCTTTGCAACATATCACAACGTTTCACTACTTATTATATGGCCTCTTTTATCTTCCTGAGCTCATAAGTAACCCAGGTTGGGATGGTTGAACTTCTCAAATTAGAGCCTAAGAGTTACTTATGACAATGGGGGACAACATCTGTCCTCCTTCCCTAATCCACAGTCACTGTAGATTGAGGTGGTAAGTCCATTTGCAAAACCAATTAATCCACCTTATATGACAATCCCAGAGATATGTCCAAAGATGACTGTGACTAAGTCTCTTCATTGTTCAAAATGCCTCAGTCTTTTCTGCCTTAAAGGAAAAATTACAGAGCTGATAGGAATTAGAGACCATCTCATCCAGTATTCCAAATTTATGCAATAATGTGCTCTCCCACACTGACACACCCCCCAGGCCTCTGCTTGAATAACTCCAGTGCTGGGGCTCTCATCACCTTTCCTATTCTATTCATTCCTCCATTCACTCACTTATTTTATCTGAACCACAGATATTTATCGACAGGAATGATGTTAATGCTGGGAATACAATCCTGAACATGACTACTCAAACAGTAGTAGGTGAGAGAAAGTTCTGAAATCACATTATCTAAATTGAAATTCTAGCTCCATCCTCTTGGGGAAGTGCTTAACTCCCCCTTTGTCTCAATTTCCTCTGTGGAAAATGAGGATCAAAATACTGTTAAGGCCAGGTGCAGTGGCGCACGCCTGTAATCCCAGCACTTTGGGAGGCTGAGGCAGGAGGATCACTGAGTTCAAAGCCCGCCTCAGCAATGGCGAAGCACTTAGAAACTCAGTGAGACCCTGTCTCTAATAAAATACAAAAAAGGGCTGGGGATGTGGCCCAGTGGTCAAGTGCCCCTGAGTTCAATCCCTGGTACCAAAAAAAAAAAATAAAAAATAAGAAATATATTCCATATTCAGGCCCTTGTGCAAGCTGTTTCCCCTCTGAGAAATTCTTTCTTTAGTGGGTGGATTTCTCAGGACCCCTTCACGCCATCTTTTGGTAGCAGAAGTCTACCTTTTTGTGGGGCAGCCATTCCACAGGACCAGATGAGGTCACTTTGCTCTAACCCTGCCTCCCGACTATGTCCCACAGAGGATAACCCAGCCGCTGGCCGTCGTGATGGGCTGCGGGTGGCCACATACCCACGCTGAGCCGTCCAGTCCTCCCTGGACTCTTCCACTGGAAAGACGAAGCCCTTGGTGCTGCTCAGCTGGGAAGACATGAGTTTGAAGCTGCCACACCATCTTCCCTGCCCCACCAAGGAGTCCCTCCGAGGAGAAATGCCAAGAGGGAAAAGAGCCACAAGAATGAGGTAAGATCTGAGCCCTGGATGGACGCCTGCCTGAACGACGGCGTTCCTGAACTTGTCACTTACACAAGCCAATATTCATCCCCTCCCCCACTTCTTCTTTTAGAATTTTTTGTCACTTCAAGCTCAAAAAGGTTCTGATGACTTTCCCTTCTGCCTCTTTTGCCCCCGCCATGACCCAGCACAGATACAAGCTCTTCCCGCATCATCTTAGCAATGGCGTCCGCCACAGGGCAGATGTTCTGACTTTATGGAATAAAAGTAAAGGAACATGAAGAAAGAGCATGGAATGGAAAGAGCCACACCCCAGGTCTGATATTTCTTAAATAGGTACCCTTGAAAAGTCACTCATTTCCCCTAGACAATAGTTCTACACTTCCTTACTAAGGATGATACTTATTAAAGTCATTTCCGTATAGAATAAGGGAATGAATGTTGCAGGCTTTTGCAAATGAAGAGACCTATTCACATCAGCTGAAGCATCCCTCCCTAGCACGATCAAGGGGTAAGGAGTCATGAGTTTCTGAAGTCAGGACATCTCTAAGAGTAATGACCTGTGTGGCAAGTTGGTGGTGCTCAGTGAACTCCGTTGGTTCATGGGGAGGGAAATGGGTGAGTTGTGGGAGTACTCTGTGATTCTATGACAACATCATTTCTCGTCAATCAGCACTTGGCAAACTCCATCTCCCCCATGTCGATGCAGGCAAGATGTTAGTTTAGGATCTAAAGAGGGCAGCGCCCCACTCTTGTTATCTCTTTCCATCAGTATGATCTTTTATAGATGACAAAATCAGTAGGTTCCATGCTAGGTAATTAGCATCCATTATCTCATTTATTTTTCAAAATAACTCTATGAGGTGGGCTTTATTATCCTTCTTTTAAAACAGAGAAACTGAGGCACAGAAACATTAAGTCACATAGCTAAGCCCCACAGCTAGTAAGTGATAATGTCATTCAAACCTGGGGGCAAGGGGGGGTTCACTTCCAGAGCTCAGTTCTTAACCATTGCACTGCACTGCCTGCCTGTGAGTCCCACTCTCTCAGTTGACGATGGCAACAAAGAGAGGCGTGTCTGCACCGGATGGACTGCAGTCCCAACTGTGCTAACAGTCCAGGGTGCCGGGGGCTTGTGTTGAGCGGGAATGCCACGCTGCTAATGGAAGAAAATGTAATTATAGAGCATAATTACAGTGTATCGTATTCTGTAATTACACTGATGGTATTTAATATAGAACATATTCTGAAGCTAAATGGAATGGAAACACCCCCCCCCCAAACAGAACAGAGTCAGAGGTGCTGAGAACTTGTTCCCTCGACCATGCAGAATTGCAGGACCGCTACAGACCAGTCCCCTTCTCCATGGAAAATAACCACCGGCCTCCCTAAGGCCCAGTCCTCACACCTACGTCCTGTAGCCCTTACCTCCCAAAAGAGTTCCCTGCCTTCTCAACTCCACACTTTGTTCCTACTTCAAAATCTGTCATCTCTCCTCTGCACTATCTTACAATTTTCCTGACGGTCTTTTTGTTTCCAGAGATGCCCCACGGGACCTCCTGCATGCTGTCCATGAGCAGTCTATTCCAAGATGCAAATCTGACCATCCCAGTCCCCTGCTGGAATCTTTTCAGTGGCTACACACTGATAAACACAAATCCTTTTGCTCAGCACACAGAGCCCTTGGTGATCTGGCCTCTGCTCACTCCCTAGCCTCACCTCCTGATTCCTGCCCTCCACCCTGCTCCAGCGTTTCTGAACTATGCATGTGGATTCCAGGCTTTCTCATTCCTCCCATGTTTGTGCACATTCTCCCCTGCCAGCAAAGAGAATCCTCACTAACTCACAATCATCCTTCAGGAGAGGCTCAGGGGACATCTCCTAACAAGCCTCTCACCCCCAAGCTAGGTGAGGTTCTGCTGAAACGCGCTCCTTCAGCATCTCCTGGCAGAAACCCTGCCTGCCATGCTCTGTTGGTTTTCTTCTCAACCTCTCCTTCTAGAGTAGGAGCAATTAGAGGGCAAGGACTGGACTTTGCTTTGTTTTTGTTTCTGTATTCCCAGTGCCTAGAATGATTGCTGTCACTTATCAGTGTTTCTTTCTTTCTTTTTTTTTTTTTTTTTTTTTTTTTTTTTTGGCACCAGGGATTGAACTCAAGGGCACTGGCCCACTGGGCCACATCCCCAGCCTTTTTTTTTTTTTTTTTTTTGTATCTTATTAGAGACAGGGTCTCATTGAGTTGCTAAGTGCCTCTCCATTGCTGAGGCTGGCTTTGAACTCATGATCCTCCTGCCTCAGCCTCCCACATGCTGGGATTACAGGTGTGCACCACCGCACCCGGCTAAGTGTCTCTTGAATACAGAATGAATGAATGAATGAATGAAGAAGGATATATTCAAATCATATGCAAGCAGCAATGTTTTGTTTTTTATGACCAGTTATAAGGAAAAAACAGAATCATAGATTCTCAGAGACTAAGAAGCCTTTTAACCCTTCCTTTAATTTTAAGATGAGGAAGAATAAAGGACCAGAGAAGTGAACAAACTTGCCCAATGCCACAGAGCAAGTATGTGGTGAAGAAAATGAAAAAGATCCTTCCCCTGGAAGTTTAGTGTTGCTTCATAATATGGTAAAATATTTAGCTATTTATACACAAATATCTAGGCCAAGGAAAAAAGGTGTTTAAAAAATTAAAAATGTTAATAACAGAAAATATTCATGTAATCAATTTGTAAGGCTGTAAGATTGCAGTGGTGTGTGTTATAAACTACATGTTTGAGTTCTCCCAAAATTCATATCAAAACCCTAACCCCTGCGATGGAATTTAATGATAGGGCATTTGCGAGGTAATTATGGTTAGATGAGGTCAGAAAGTAGGGTCTTCATGATAGAATTAGTGCGCCCGCCCGAGTAAGAAGAGGAAGAGCACTTGCTCTGTCTGTCGCTCCCTCCCTCCCTCCCTCCCTCCCTCTGAATGCACACACAAAAGAAAGGCCAAATGAGAACACAGTAGAGAGAAGATAGCCCTCTGAAAAACAGAAAGAGGACCCTCACCAGAACCCCAAAATTCAACCTTGCTGACACCCTGAACTTAGGCTTCCAGCCTCCAGAACTGGGATAAATAAGTTTCTGTTTTCAAGTCGCCCACTCCATGGCATTTTACTGTGGCAGCTCAAGGAGACTAAGACATTTGGCATTGCAACTTTCATGATTTTCCTTATCTAGGTTTGAATTTAAAAAAAAAAGAAATCTATTTCCACTTAGGTGCAAGCGCCACCAGGCTTTTCCAGAGTCACCAGCTGCCCTCAGGGATGCATGAATGTGCAAAGAGGAGACAAAAACCAAATGCAGCAAATGCAGCAATCGTATCTCTACTTCATCCAAAAATATGAATGCTTTCAGAAATTTATTTATTTAGAATACCAAATACCTACTTGCTTGCACTTGTGGAATACCCCAGAGACCAAAAGCGTTAAAGCTAAATTTATACAACACTGCATTCTCTCTTCCTCCACATCCATTCATCCATTTATCCATTCAACGATTATTGAATGTCGATTGCATGTCAGCACTGGAATCCTAGCAGTGAACAAAGCAGAATCCCTGCCCTTATCCAGTCTCCATTTCCACTCAGTGACACAGAAGCAGTAGCTTTCCTTACGTTCTGTCCTCCACCCATGTCCCCTCAGAGATGACGAGGCAAGGCGATCCCACCTTCCTGCTTCACAGATAGAGAAGTGCATCTCAGAGGAGACAAGCCGGGCAACCCGGTCACACAGTGCATTCATGCCAGAGCTTCACTTGCACTGTGACCCAAGGCCATCTCTATGTGCATGACCCAGGAGACTCTGGCCTGGCACTGCTGTCACACCAAACTGTGTTCAAGCTCTGAAACTACCACTCCCTGTTTGCACTACTCTGAAGGTTATTTAATCTTGTTGCCCCTACATTCCCCATCTAGGAAATGGGCATGATAATGCTATTGATAATGGCAATGACTGTAGCACTAATAATAGTAACAATTCTCCCCTCATTTTCGGGAGACTTACATGAGATGTAGACGTGATAGGGCATAGTGATTGTAAAAAGCTACAGTCTCCAATGCAGGAGTCACTACCTATGGGAAGTTATGAGCACTTGATAAGTGGCTAGTGTAATAGAAGAACTGAAAATACAACTTTAGTCAATTTTAGCTAAGTTATATTTAAGTTTAAATACTAAGGCTCAATTCAGTTATTGGAAAATTTCCAAGTATTCATAATTTGGTATGTGAATCTACTTTTCAACTGTCTCTATTTTATAGAAACTTAATACCAGTAAGTATTTGTAATGAAAATTAGCATCCAAATTGAAATGTTAAAGCATAAATACAGGATCTTGAAGACTTAGGATGAAAAAAGAATGTAAAGTATCTCATTAACAATTTTTGTACTGGTTAAGTATTGAAATTGTACTCTTTGGGATATATTGGGTTACATGAATGTATTTGTAAAATTAGTATCTCTGTTTTTTGTTTTGTTTTTGTTTTGTTTTGTTTTGCTCTTTTAATGTAGTTAGTAGCACATTTAAAATGTCCTGTTGACTTGATAAGCTACTGGGCAGCACTAGTGACAGGACCAGACACTTGGGTGAGGTCGTCCTCCTTCCTCTGTTTGTTTTCTGGCTCTTGTCGGAAGAAGAGCTTTCCACTCTGGTTGGGAAAGTGGATCATTCAGGGTTCTTTGGTTACAGCCACTAAAAATTCAAGCTCCAGCAACCTTAAACCAGGTGAAGGACAGAAGAACACTCACAACCTCTCAAGAAAAGTTGCAATGGTAGGCCTGAGAGAGGGATGGGGCAGACCCAGGAGAGCATGAATGTAAGACAGCCCCTTACTCCTGGAGACATGGTTTCTAATGATTTTCAACCTCCATGTCACAGACTCCACATTCCAGGGGGGAGAGAATCCAGTTGTCTAGCTTGGCTCACTAATGGCCCCATGGCGGAAGTGTTTGCAGGGTACAGGGGGCACTTTGATTGACAGGTAAACACAGCCAGCCAGTCTCCCATGCAGAAGATTCCTCTCTCCAGAGAAGAACCAGCTGGGCTAATACTACAGGAGTAAAGAAAGTGGACCTTGGGCAAGCAAGAGCCACAGATGCCACTAGCAGAGTGGCCTGGGTGCAGGTCACTGCATAGAGGTGTTAGGAGGAATGCAGCAAAGAGTGGACGAGTCCTGCTCTGCCTCTAACTCACAGTGCCTGTGGAGGAACTGCTCTGTCCCTGTGGGCCTAGGTCTCCTCAACTCGAAAACAGGAAAAGCACATTGTGCTGAAGTCCCTCCCATTAGAAAAACATCACAATTGCTTTAACTCTTGCTCTTGCCTTCTCAGAGATGGACCCCACCTGGAAACTCTACTGGAAGAACAAGACTGAGTTCTGGCTACAGAGCTCAGTGGTAGCCACACCGCCATGACACTGTATAAGTCTGCCACTCTCCTGCATGCTTGAGGCTCTTTGCTACCTCATTGCTCTCTCGCCCTCTTTCATAGCTTTTCTACAAAATGGAAAATCAAGAGCTGGATGTTAGCTGGGAGCGGTGGCGCATGCCTGTAATCCCAGCACTTGGGAAGCTGAGGCAGGAGGATCGCGAGTTCAAAGCCAGCCTCAGCAATGACGAGGCACTTAACAACTCAGTGAGACCCTGTCTCTAATAAAATACAAAAAAGGGCTGGGGGTGTGGCCCATTGGTTGAGTGCCCCTGAGTTCAATTCCCGGTACCAAAAAAAAAAAAAAAAGCCAGAGCTGGAAGTTAAGAGAAAGCCCTGTAGTCTAATGGATTGGGAATTGCTAATTCAGCAAAACCAAAGTCTCAGGAAAAGAACTTAATGCCCTACATGATCTCTCCTGTTAAAAGAGAAGGAAAAGATGACTCAGGGCTTTACACAAACCCATTATACCAGCCCCAATTACACTCTTTAGTCAACAGCTTCCTCCTCTGCTTGCAGAAGGGTACTTCAGTGCTGAGACCAGTGGCAAGAAGGACCATGGAGAACTGACTTTGAGTCTGAGATATGCACACAAGTGTGTGTGCACGTATTCATTTATTCAACCCAATGTGGGGAAGCAGAGATGGTTAAGGCCTGAGCCTTGTCATCAAGGAGTTCACAGTCTGCTACAGGAGATCCACAAGTGAACAGATAGCTATACCACAATGCGACAGGGACAAGAGCAAATCCCTACAGGGCTGGAGGAGGAGCCGGCATTCAACCTGGGGAGGCTCTTTGGGAAGATCATTCTAGGAAGAGAAGACAGTACCCGTGGAGTCATGACGTTGTTATTTGTTCGCAGAGTTTATGACTGAAGCATAAACTGCATGAGGAAATGGTAAGTGATGAACGCCAAGGTAAGTCATCTCATCTTTCTGATCCTGTTTCCCTATCTGCTAAAAGCATGCAATTGTCCCCAACCCCTCTGCATCTATGAGTGAAGACCAATATGCAATTTTTTTTGCAATCATTCTTTGAAAATCGTGGTGCACCATGGAGGCAGGAGTTATGATGAGCTCTTAAGAACTAGCACACTCCCGGGACCTCATGACCCCTTGTAAATGAGAGTGTTCACTAGATCAGCTGTGCAGGGAACTTCCCTTGGCAGAACACAGTGGAATGGATGCCCATTTTCATCCCCCTTCCTTGGATCCTAACCTCCTTGCAAGCTTGTATTAGGCCTCAAAGCCTGTGCATCTATTTCCATGGTGTAAACTTAGCTCCTCTCCCCTGTGATGACTTGAAATGATAAACTCACCACCTAGGTGTGCTGAAATCTTCCTGGTGGTTCCCTGTTCCACACCCATTCTTATTGTGTTTACCCTAATCCATGAAAAGAAAACAGAAACCACTTTCTTTTAATGGCTACAAACTGAAGTGCCAAGGTACTAATTCTTATTGCCAGATCGCACAACCCCCAGGCCACACAGTCAGGCCAGTCATTCGGATTCCAAAGACACTGACATATTTCTCTGCACAATTTGCAAGCAAAGCAATAATGCTCTAATTATGTGTCTATTATTGTCATCATCATAATGCACCCACATAGATGGTGGCAGCAAGACTGGGTTAATATATTCATTAGGAACAGGCATGAGCAACATGACATTAATACTGCTAATAATACCTAATTGAGCTTAATTACAATGTGATGCCTAATATATTGTGATGAATTTATTCTCAAAGTATTTACATATTTGTAGTTAAGTAATTAGCATTCCACCCATAAATAACTCCTCAAAAGTCCACTCCAGCTCGGGAGCAGAAGGGGGACTGTATACACCTCCTGCTTGGATGGCCTGGTTAAAAAAAAAGCTCTTAATTTGTGCAGAAATATATATGTCACGTCTTCCTTAAAGGCAAAGTGATGGGTCCCGGGGGGGAGAGCATTTGTGGGAAGGTGGCAGAAGGAGATTTGTTCCTATCAACTCCAAGAGTGCGACTGAGATTAAGAGCTTTTATGAGGGGGTTTTGTTGTGCTTGTCAGAGTGCACAGAGAGTCCCATGATCTTTCCTGAGTGACAGACTTCAAGAAGGACATACACAAACTGCAAGAGGGTGACCCAGGTGGAGAGAGGCTCGATGAGGTGCAACGAGGGTACTTGGCCTGTTTAACTTGCACAGAAGAGTCCCCAAGATGGGAGAGTTGTCCTCTCAGATTTGAAGGCTGTCATGGGTCACAGCAGCAGGCTGTAAAATGGGCTATAGTGTAGGTTTTAAAGTCAAGGAAACATGTCTGAATCTCAGCTCAGCCATGTACTAGCCACATGACCTTGGGCCAAACATACAGTGTCTCTGGGCCTCTGTTTCCCCTTTGGGTTGTATTAATTAGATTACCCAAAAAAGGAGTGGATGTCTAAAATCTGGAATTCCAAAATCCTCAGTTCATCTGCCCTGTGAAACAAGGGTTAATCCCAGGCGCTAAAACCAAACTGCATTTCAGACCTTTTCCCACCATTTAAAATCTGGTGATGTCAGGCAAGTTATTGAATCTCTGTGGGACTCAGATTCCCCACTTATAAAGTGAGGATTAATTTCACACCTAACTCATAGGGTTGTCATGAGAATTGAATGAAAAAATAATTCATGTAAAGTGCTTGGAGCAGCTGGCACATGGTAAGCATTTAATGTTAGCTAGTAGTATTATTGTGGTTGCCACACCTTTTGTTCAAGGTCCTGCTGCCCAGGAAAATATCGTCCCTGCATAGCTGAGGCAGAAATGGAATTTATTACAGTGATTAAATGGGCAAGAAGGCTTTTGAGTGCTGAGGACAAGGTCAAGGTTGGATTGTCAGGAATAAACTCCCACAGCCATGCCACAAGCTGCAGGAGAGCTGTCACTTCGACCATCCAGAAGCCACCAGCTCCAAATCCATCTTCCTGGCTACAGTAAGGGAGGAACAGTGATCAGGAATCTGCCACTGTCAGGAGGCTGCTGCTGTCATGGCCAGATGCTCAGGCATGTCATGCCCGTTGCCATCCACACCAGCTGACTTGCATCTCAACATGCTTAAAGTGAGTTTGTGGACAGTCGAGCCTCTGCTAATGCTGCTGCAGAGATAAAAAAAAAAAAAAAAAATCAAGCCTCTGCACCCGTGGTTTCCAGCAAAGTAAGAAAAGCAAGGCTTCCCTCATTTCTAATTCTGACACCAACAAATCCAATTGCCCTGGTCTCAAAAATAACTTGAACCCCAATTGCCAGGAAATCTAGGAAGGGTAAAAATTTGAGATACTGAAGTACAGAAAGGTTCAGTGGGAGGGTAGAATGGATGCTGACTCCTAGTTCTCTTATCTACCCATGTCACCTCTGCTCTGTGAAAGGGGAATAGACAACCTCTTAGGAAAACATGGTGGCAAGACCACTACTAGACAGGACTTCAGCCAAACATGGTGGCACACAAAGCCTGGTTGTCCACACAAAGCCTGGAAAACCTTTTGCTCCTTCAGCTTAAGAGCTGGACAGGAATTTGGGCAAATATCTGCTCCTTGGGCCACGCCCAAACTTAGACATTAGATCTTATTTCCACAGCAAGGAAAATCTTGCAAAGTCCAACCTCAAAAGAGAGCTGAATACATAAGCAGAATGTCAGTTCCTCCTTTCACGATCCTATTTGTGCTCCAAGCCTGGGAGGAAAGGAAGGGGATCTCCAAGAGGAGGTAGCCTTCAGCTGTCTCAGTACCAGCTCTCTGCAGTCTGTAGTCTCCGTTTGCCAACTGCACCTGCCCAGAGCCACTCTCTGCCTTTCTATACCATGATGCTGACCCCGAAATGCACCACCAGGCTCCCCACTCTTCAGCTTATAATTGGGTACAGTCAATGGCACTCGCAGAAGATCCAACTCCAGAGAAAGGAACACGTTTCTTTTCCACTTTTTTTCAGAGTTCAGCACTAAAGTTCTGGCAGTGTCTGCACCCCTCTATGGCAAAGCTCATGCCAGGTGGCCCTTCTTCCTGGGCTCCAGTAATATCATTGATCTTCCTTTTGCCTTAAATTCTAAGGGAAGTGATGGCTTTTCCCTGTGCTAACCCCTGCGTACACTGCATCAACACATTTGGCTCATTTAACCTTGCACCCAGTTCTATTCAATTCCATTATTAAGTCATTCTGTTCAGTTCAACACTTCTTCTTGTAGGACTCCTGACTAACACTGACCCCAAGGAAAGAATAGATAAGATAGAGCACTTGCCCTTTCTCAAGATTGATCTCAGCCGGGCGCAATGGTGCACACCTGAAATCCCAGCACTTGGGAGGCTGAGGCAGGAGGATCATGAGTTCAAAGCCAGCCTCAGCAATGGCGAGGCACTTAGCAACTCAGTGAGACCCTGTCTCTAATAAAATGCAAAAAAGGGCTGGGGATGTGGCCCAGTGGTTGAGTGCCCCTGAGTTCAATCCCCAGTACCAAAAAAAAAAAAAAAAAAAAAAAAAAAAAAAAAAAAAAAAAAAACTTAAAAAAAAAGAAAAGATTAAAAGATTGATCTCATGTGTATTCCCTTTACGCCTCTCATGAAACTCTCCATTCCCTCCTAAGGGAGCTCTGCCATGTTCTTGGGCTATATCAGAGGTCTCTGCTCTCAATAGAAAGGAGGTTGGGGGGCTTAGCCTCCCTGGGAAGTTAAGAGTGTGCAGGCATCAAGTGGTTAGGGGAACAAAATGAGATGGTGCATATGACATCCCTGCAGTGTGCACATTAAGTGCCCAACGAATCACTGATGGCTCCTGGCCCACTCTCTTTCCTCTCTTGTACCCAATCCAGAAATCAGACAGTGAGCTTCAGAATGGCACAGTGATTGATCTCTGAGAAACCCACCTCAGTCCAAATCCAAGCTCTGCTCTGTGGTGTTAGGCAAATAACTATGTGCATCAGTTTGCCCTTCTGAAAATAATGGAGGTAAGTGGTAATACTGACCACATAAGATTGTTGCTAAGGAGTAAATGAGAAAATGTGTTCAATGTATTTAGAACAGTGCTTGGCACATAGTAAGTGCTCAACAAATTGTTGCTATTTTGATTTGAACACATTGCTTGATGAAACAAAGAGACATTTTGAAACCACGTTCTCGGGAAGGGAAGGATGTTTATCAAGTTTTACACTCTCTAGGCACAATTTTGACTTTAATAGACAGGTAGGGTTCACTTAGTCCAGGAATTGATTATACACCAAATCCTGGAAGGGTTATTTAATCCAGAGTTTTCAAAAGATGATTATAAAAATGAATTGAGAAAAATAAATTTAAATGAGGATTTTATACCTGTATATATAGGGAAACACAGTCAACACCAATATGTGCTTCCCCAACCTTTTTTATGAGGAAATGATCCAGGATGACTTGGGTTCAAACCTCACCTTGCCACTTGCTAGCCAGGGACCCTAGCCTCAGTTTCCTCATCTTAAAAATAAAAAGTGGAGCCTAAGGTACCTTCTTCTCTGGATAAAGTAAAGATCAGCAGGAGAGCCACTGTGCATGAGGACTGCCTACCCCGTTTCTCCTTCTGCACCCCTCCTTTGTGAATAGGCTTTGCTTAGACTTACTCCAAGTATAGTCCTAAGATTCCAGGCCTATTACCCGCTGAGCTCATTGGATCTTGGCTGTTGCCAACAGGTTACTCCTTGTCACCATGGCTTCAAGCCCTGAATCTTCCTTCCTTTATTAAACTGCTTTCTTCACTGATGTCATCTCAGTGAAAGCACCTTTTAAATCTCCCCTCTGTGTTGGAGATGTGGCTCAGCGGTAGAGCACCCACCTAGCACGTACAAGGCTCTGAGTACTGAAGAAAGGGAAAAAAATAAAACCTCCCTCTTGGGAGAAATAGATCCCCCTTGCTTGATGCCATGCTGTACCTGTGCACAGCACCCCAGTGATAAGCTCTATCATTATTGAACAGACCCCTGGAAACATGAATGAGCAATGCTGCAAAATCACCACAGACCAAGCCCATGTAGGATTAACCAGGCCCCAGATGAATCTCCAGATGTGGAAAGGAGGCCAAGTCATCCAAAGTAGAATAATCAACCATATTAGTCAGGGTTCTCCAAAAAAACACAATAGGTGTATGTGTATGTGTGTGTGTGTGTGTGTGTGTGTGTGTGTGTGTGTGAGAGAGAGAGAGAGAGAGAGAGAGAGAGAGAGAGAGACCCTCCAGAAAAATTCATAAGGGATTCTATAAGGCAAACACACAACCTTTACCTGAATTTCACTTTCATTCATATCTATAATATTCGACCTGATTTATGCACTAAGTTACATTCTCTCTGTTAATTGCCCTTACAGAAAAACCTAGAGTACTTTTGCATTTTCTATGGGTCCTATTTCAGTGGACCCTGCCTAATACAGTGAGCAAGACTAGAGATTAGGAGACTAGTTAGGAATGGTAACCATCGTTTTGGGATGACAGGATGGAGGCTCAAAACAAAGACAGTAGCAGTGGGATGAAAGAGAGAGAACAGAAATCGAGAAGCACTTGAGAAACAGAACATTAGGATTTGGTGATCAAATCCTAACCCTGGGAGAGGAAGCATCTGCATGAGTCCTAAGCCTTTGGCTCGAGGAGCACTGAGAGGTGGAGACATTCAGTAAGGCAGTGCAAATGGTGAGTGCTGTTTTGGATTTGTTTGCCACAGGGAATGCAGAGGACATTTAAGTGTATAGCTTTGTAATGGACATTTATCATTCTGTATCCCAGAATCCCTTCCTGCTGAGGACAGGAGCCCTTCTGTTTTCAAAGATTATTCTAAATAAAAGATCTAAATAAATGGAAACTGATATCTTTGTCTGAAGATCTGTTTACCTGGTTGATTTAATTCCTGGAGAGAAAAAAACCCTGAACTATGCAAACCAATTTGCATCTTTTACCATGTTTTTCTAACCGAGGCAAGGGAACCTCTTTCCTCCTTTGTTTTTGTTTTTGTTTTTAAATAAAGATTATGAGCCTAGAGATATGGACTGCCAGAAAATCATGGAGAAGCTGTTCATAAAAAATAGAGCCAAGAAGAAAGACCCGCCATGCCCTAACAGTGCTAACATCCTGATTCTAGCCAGCCCAGGACCAGCTGTGTCCCTGCCCTTCCCTGGGCTGGTGTGTGGGCCAGTCCCTTCCCTTAGCATTTGCCTGAGCTAGTCCAAGTTGCTGTTCTGCCATTGAATTCCATAAGGTCTGAGGGTCAGAAGATCATCGGTGCTGGATGCAGATCTGAGTGACCTCAGCAGAGAAAACATAACCAGAACCTTCAGGGCAAAGAGATCGCTAGGGACAACTGTATAATAGACTGAGAAAAGAAATAGTGAGGGACAGAATCGAGGAATCCCCAGTATTTTAAGAATAAGCAGAAAGCAGAAAAGCAGGAAGGAGAGTAAGATGTTTTTAAAAAGATGGAAGAAGCATCCAGGGAATGTGGCCATTGAAATAAAGGGAAAGATTTTCTCAAAGAACTGGTCAACCAAGTCCAACATGGCAGAAGTGGTAACTGAAAAGCGGCCATTCAGTCTGATCAGGCAGATTACCAGAGGCAGAAACCTTCTTGCCCCAAGCCTAAGGATTGGTGGGAGGTGAGGAATAAGAGACAGGAAGTGAGAGGCCCAGGATAATAGTTGGGGTAGTGGCATGTGGGGGCGGAAGTGAGCTTTAAGCAGTAAGAAGATGGTGAAAGAAAGTGAGGAGAGGTGACTTCTGGGGACTGGAGAGGATCCACACACAGTGGAAGACTAAAGTTTGCAAAGCACTTTCTTGCATGTTTTTTCTTTCTCAGTACACTTATGAGCTGGTTCCTGGGGAGTTTATTAGCATCCCATTTTTTAGTGATAAAGCTGAGTTTCCGAGGAATTGAGTTACAACCAAACATCCTGTGGTAAATGGTGGATCTTAGAATAAGAGGTCTTTTGACCACATGTCTGGTGCTTTTTCTCTTATAACCACATTTTCCTTACTGCTCAGGCTAAGGCTGGCCTCTGCTCTGGATTTAATGAAGGGCTTAAGTAAGAAAGGGAATTAACTCATATTGAGGACACTCACCATGTACTGGACACCATGCTGAGCACTGGGAGTCACTCAGCACATGTTATTAAGTACTCACTATATGCCAGGCATAGGAGCTGAGAATGTAACAGGAAACAACAGACAAGTCCAACCCTGTGGAGATTACAACCCATCAGGGACAAATGGAGGAACAAGAGAACTCCTTGTATGCCTGCATTCAGCAACCTCATATTGAGTACACACTATGTGCCAGAATCTATTTAGGAGCTGAAGATATAGCAGTGAACAAAATTCAAAATAAATAAGATTTAGGTTTGGTATTGTGATGCCTCCTGCTTCTTTTTTTTTTTTTTTTTTGCTAAAGATTGCTTTGGCTATTCTAGGCCTCTCATTTTTGCAGATGAATTTCATGAGTGCTTTTTCTATTTCTATTAAGAGCACTGTTGAAATTTTGATGGGAATGGAACCACCAATTTGTCCCAGTTATCCCACTCCTTGGTATATAGCCAAAGGAGCTAAAATCAGCATACTACAGTGATGCAGCCACATCAATGTTCATAGCAGCTCAATTCACAATAGCCAAGCTATGGCACCAATCTAGGTGCCCTTTATTAGATGAATGGATAAAGAAAATGTGGTATATACACACAATGAGCTATTACTCAGCCACCAAGAAGAATGACTTTAAGACGTTTGCCAGCAAATGGATGGATCTGGAGACTATCATGGTCAGTGAAGTAAGCCAGTCCCAGAAAACCAAAGGTCGAATGTTTTCTCCCGTAGGTGGAAGCTAACCCACAATAAGGGGGAGAGAATGAGAAGAAGAATAAAAGTGCAGTACAGTAGACAATGGGGAATGGAAGGAAGAGAGGGGAGATAAGCAAAGGATAGAGAGTGACATGACTGACATCGTTTTCCCATGTACATATATGAAAACAGCAGTGAATCCCACCACCATGTACCTCCATAAGAATGAGGGTCTACAAAGAATAAGATATATTCTGTGCTTGTATAGTTATATCAAAATGGATTCTGCCATTATATAACTAAAAAGAACCAATTTAAAGAAAATAAAAATAAATAAATAAAATTTACATGGTAATAAATGTTATGGAGAACAAAGGAAGAAAGGGAGGAATCAGGACTGCTGGAGTAGGGGGATCTCAGTGTTAAGAAGGATGGTTAGAAAAGACATCTCTGAGAAGAGAAGGTTTAAGCAAGACTCTACGAGGTGAGGGAGTGGACTCTGGGGGTATCTGCAGCAAAAGGGAACAGGAAGTCCCAAGGCCCCAAGGTGAGCACATGCCAGGAGTATTCCAGGAACACGAGGGAGGTCAGTGTATGTTGAGTGTGACATGGCAGGGGAGCGGGGTAGAGCAAGGAGGGGGACAGTGGATCGGGGTAAAGCAGGGAGGGTACAGTCAGGTGGGGTGAAGTGGGGTGGGCTAGATAGGCTGGGATAGGGTGAACGAAGTGGAATGTGGAGGGTTCAGGCGCATGGGGCTGTTTGAGTGATGGGAGGTAGAGTGGGGCAGAGTGAATTGAGGGCAGGTGACATGGGATGGAGTGCAATGAGAAGGGGTGTGGTGGGTAAGTTGGGAGGGACTGGATGGGGTCAAACAAAGAAGATGTAAGTGAGAAGGGAAGGGGTGTAGTAGAGAGAGGAAGGGCTGGGTTGCGATGGGGTGGGGTACAATTGGTCAAGGTAGTGGGCTGGGGTGGAGCTGGTCAGAGCACCAGGGCCTTCTGGACATACAACAGTAAGGACTTTAGCTTTGGCTCCCAGCAAGGTGGGGAGCCCTAGGCAGTGTTGTCTTGTAGAGCGCCACGACCTGACTTACACTTTAACAGCACCACCCAGGCCACTGTATGGAGAACCGACTGTAGGGAGAGAGGGCGGGACGGAGGAGCCCAGCCAGGACGTGATGGACTTAATTCAAGTGAGAGGTATTGGAGGCTTAGACCAAGGTGGCGACGGGGGAGGTGTTAGAAAATGAACAAATTGGGGGGTGTATTTTTAAAATAGACATGTCTGTGCTGGACCTTGGATGTGAGGGGAAAGGGAGAGTTGAAGACAACTTCAAGGTTTTAATGTGAGCAACTAGAAAATGCAGTTGCCATGGAATTGACTGGGGAGTCTTCAGGACCAGGATTGAGGGGACCTGGTGTTTCACTTGGGAAATTTCAAGGTGCCATATCCCCAAGTGTCAGATAGGAAGCTGGCCACGTAAGTCTGCAGTTCAGGGGAGAGGTGTGAAATAAAGATAAAAAGTGAAGGATCATCATCTCAGACAACATGAAGAAGTTCCTACCAGCCAAAGACTGGACAATTAATAAGACTATTAACTGCAATTCATTGGCACACACAGAATATGTTTAAAAATTCCATGTGTTCATACATTACTAGAAAGTATCATTGGTTCCTTTAAGGATGCTACAGAACACACTCATTATTCAAAAACTGATAAATAAGAGAAAATAATTAAGCATTTAAATTGCCTTTCCTTTATGAATTGCACTTCCTGATAATCAAACAGTTGATGAAGGAAAGTTTTTTTTAAATAGAAGTATTCTGATAAATTAAGAAGGAACAATGGAGGTCGACAATCACCATCCTGTGAACCCTTAGGAAATATTGATCCCAGACAGTAATCCATAGCAGCCAAAGCCTCTCGCTGGACATGATGTGCCTCCTGTCAGACACCAGCTGTGAAGTATTCTTGCCCCAGAAATGGAAATTGGCTCCAGTTAAGCCCCCAGATCTATTTACTAGTTTACAGGAAATACAGGAGACAGACGGACATGCTGAAGGATATTCAGTAGACACAATGAGTCAAGTCCAGAATATAAAACTCACAGCAAAAGAGCCTGGTTTCTTCAACGACTGAACTGCTATAAAATCAGAAGATGAAAATATACATAAATTAAGATACCAAAGAGCTATATATCAATTTAATGTTACATATGAATACCATTTAGATGCCCTTTCAAATATACTACTGACTAGATATTTGATAATATTAAGGAGCTATTGCCATTTTCAAAGTGTGATAATAGTCATGCAATTATGTTTGAGAAAAAAAAAATCCTAATGTTTTAAAAACATATATTTAGAATATCTACAGTTCAAACATGTTACTGCAGATGGGAATAGAGTAATGGAACATGGGCATTGATTATACGATTTGTAATGCAATAGTATATGCTTCAAATTATCTATAATTTTTAAAATGTTTAATAAGATAGTTATCAACATAATAAGTGATATGCTTGAACTATTCCATAATAAACCAAACACCAAAAGTATATGAAAAAATTCAAGGACAAGTAAAATCATTTATTGCAAAGGGCTTCCAGTGAGAGAAGCACTAGGGACAATAAAGGAGAACCAGGGAACTTTCTGGAGTGGTGAAAATGTCCTGTATCTCTATCCGGGTGATGCTTTCCTATGTGTTTGCAATCATATAAATAGTCATAAAGCTATAAGATATGCACATTTTGTTGTATGTAAAATTATACCTCAATTTGTTTAAAAAATGAGTGGGAGAGTCACCAGCACATAAATGTTTTCCAAATTTGGAGGCTCTTCAACTTCCAAGAGCCCAGGAGATGGGAAGAAGCCAGAATAGGCGTGGAGGAGAGTCAGTGGGGTGAGAGATCAGCATGACAGTGAGGGGCACCAAAAGCCAACTGAAGGAAGGTCTCCTCTGGTAAGAGGCTGCGGCGAACTGAGGAGTGCTCTTGAGCACCTGGAGTTCCCAGTATAGGGAGAAAGGCAGCCAAAGAGAGGACTTGGTGTGGAGTCTGTTCCAGGATGCTGAGAGGGACAGCACAGAGGAATGGACAGAACCTGGCAGTGCTGGTGCAGGACAGTTCCATCCAGCATCTCCACTTGCAGACCTGTGACCAGGGGCCAGCAACTCCACTTTACTGAGCCTTGCAGTCCTCAGGTATAAAACAGGTAGTGAGTTTTGTCTTAGTCTATTTGAGTTGCTATATATATACATATTGCATGGATGGTTTCAAATCAACAGAACCTTATTTCTTGCTGTTCTGCAGACTGAGAAGTCAAGTCCAAGATCAAAGCCCCAGCAGGTCTGGTATCTAATGAGGATCTGCTACCTGGTTCATAGATCATATAGGGGATCTCTGAGGACATTTCACTGTCACCTCACATAGCAGAGGGAGCCAGGGTCTCTCTGTGGCCTCTTCTATAAGGGTACTAACCCATTCACATTGGCTCTGCCTTTATGACCTAATCACCTCCCATAGGTTCTACCTGCTAAAAACTATCGCCTGTTTGGGGGTAGGATTTTGGCATGGATTTTGAGGGTGTGCGCTACAAAACCAGGGTTCACAGCTTCAGACCAAAGCAATGGAGGATGAGTGGCATTCACACCTAGGGGACCTAAAGGGGTAATTGAAAGAAAGTAGGACATTATCTCATTTTTTAAAAAAATAAAAGAAGTTAGGAGGGCTGATTTTCAGGAACTCTGGCTCCAGAAAAGCCCTCGTGCAGTGGAAAGTCAGGAGTGAAGAGCCACCCAAAATACAGTGGGCATGCCTGGGCCCCCACACAAAGCCCTCCTCTCCAGAGCAGGGGTTTGAAGCAGACTGCTGGCTACACTCGGGCTGCAGCCATGACCTTGCTGGGCCCTGAGAGTGACAAGAACAGAGCCTGTAATTATTAACCTTGCCACTTGTTTCTGTAGTTTATTGTGACAAGACAATGCAATAAGGAGGGAGGTAATCAAAAAGCAATTTTGTAGCAGTAAGCTTAAAGTGACAAAGCTTGCTTTTCCTAAATAAATCACCATTATTCCCATACGGCTCAGGACTGACAACTTGGGTTTCCTTAGTAACCGAGTACTTAGCTAAAACTGTGGCCCAGTGTGAGCGAGAGTGAGCGGCATCTGGAGGGAAGAACCAGTTGCCAAGTCTTTCCTGGGGGCCCCTGTACCTTACAGGTGAGAGCAGGCGCCATTAGCATTCCTGCCTGCATGCTCTGCATCTGCAGCATTCCCCGGGGATCCCTGAGGTCTATGACATGTAGTAATTTGTTATTTTGAAGCATCATTAATTTGGTTTTTGAGAACCATTTGCTTTGCTAGTGAGTGAGCCGGTTTGTGAACCCCAGCATCCTGATCTCAGCATGGTCTTTGAGGTATACAAGAGAAAACTAGTGATTGCTGAAACTGTACCAAAAAATGGTTTCTTGATGAATTATGTTCCCGAAAAAGAAATCCAAGAGCTAATGGTGGTGATGGAAAGAAAGAAAAAGTAAGCAAGGAACAACTCTCAGGAAAAGTTTTGTGGCAAAAAAATACTGTATTTTAGGTTGACATTTGCAAATATCTTAATCCTTAAGGTTTCTGAATACATCATTTGCCAGTGTTAAATATCTATGCTGTTTGTAAAAAGTCAGCTCCTCCCTTCATTTCTTCCTCCCCTTCCCTGCTTTTCTTCCTTCATTGGACACAGTCGTGGAGCACCTGCCTGGTCATAGTCACAGGCTCACACACGGAGCTCGGACAGCCTGGCTGCGGGGACAGACATGCACAGATGCATGACAAGTCTAGGCTGGGAAACCAGAGGACAGTGTTACCATCCTGGTCTGCAGGCTTTCTTTAGGTGAGGTTCATAAATTGGAGATACACTTGAAGGACCTGTGGGATCAGACACATGGTACTGTGGGCCAATGGCCTGAGGAACAGTTTGAGCAGGGCTGGTGCCCAGAACTCGGAGAGGCTTGGGAGCTTAGAAGCACGAGAAGAGCTTGGACTTCCACTCAGATCCACGTCGCCAAGAAAGCCCCTCCAAGCTGCTCGTTGCCTGTCTTTCCAACCCAGGGCCTCTGTCCAGAATGTTCTCCTCTACGCTGCCTCCCTGAGCCTACAGCCCGGGCTTCCCACCCAGCTCCCTTAGGATGGAAGCGAATCTTCCCTAAACTCTCTACCTCAAGTTCCTGCCAGCTTTCTTCATGACCCACAACAACAACAACAAATTTTGGTTCGGTTTACTTGTTAGATTTGTGTTCTCTCCTAGATTCTAAGCTTCTTGAAGTCAGAAAATATTTTTGGCCCCAGAACTGTATCCCCAGCACCTGACCCAAATCCTTCTCACACAGGACGATCCTCCAGGGCCCTGGCCGAGCGGATGAAGGCAGAGATCATGGATGAACAGGCACAGAGCAAGGGCACTCCTTCCTCCAGGCTCTCCCTCCACGTGGGGAACTGGGTCCTGCCCGTGTGCGTGTCCAGGCCAGGCTCACAGCACTCCTAACAGCCCTGCTGGGGAGTGCCTGCCTCCCTCCTCTACTGCCCCAGCCCAGGGCCCCCCATTAGGCAGGAGCCACCTCAGTCTCCCCTGCCCCGAGCCTGGCACACATGGTGGCTGAACTGACACTTTGCTCCAGGAGCAAGATTGTTCCGCCGGGGAGCAGGAGGAGCTCCCGCACCTACCGTGATCTCTCATCTCCCCACCCCGTGGGAGCAGGGCCCTGGGTGAACAGGGCTTCCCTTAGGGAAGGTCCGCAGCCCTCCTCCAGCTCCCTTCACGTCCGGGTGACATCGGGGAGGTGAGGCAGGCCTTCTGCTGGCTGCCAGCTTTGCCTCCGCATCCTGTCTGCCTCCCAGGCGCTCCTCTTCGCAAGCTGACTCTACCCCGAGGGGGTGTCTGTGCTCCTGCGTGTGGATAATGAGGTTGGAGGCTGCGTGAGGCAGCAGTCTGAGCAGCGCGAGGGCCTCCCACACCCGCCTCTTTCCTTCTCACCCAGGCGCCAGCCAGACGGTGGGTCTTCTCTCTGGAAGGTGGCAGTATTGCACATTTGGTGGGTATTTCACACACGGTGGTCTCAGCTACTCTTAACCAACAGTCCTATGAATAAACAGGAGGGAGAGGCGGGTGGGTCACAAGTGTGGGAACAGGGAAGGGAGGCTGCATTTGCAAAAGGGTGGACGAGGAAAATCTCAAAATATCCCTGAAAAGGTGGCAGTTGAAGAGAGACTTCAGGAAGTGAGGGCTTACCCAGGTGAACACCTGGGAGGTGGGGGGAGGGGGACATTCCAGGCAGAAGAGAGGGAGCCAAAGCAAAAGCCCCTAGATGGAGCTTCCAGAGCTTTTGGAAGAACAGCAATGGAGGCTAAGAGGTCGGGGTAGAGTGATGCTGTGGAGGGTAGGAGGTGGTGACAGCAGAGAGCAAAAGATACCCGACAGGTCACTGAGGCCACTTGGGTTTCTAACCGACTATACCAGCTTCTTGGTGGAGGATAAAGCATCGGGGACATTGGTTCAGGGAGCTACCGAACTAATGCAAGCAAAAGCAGCTCTGAACTGGGCTGGCAGAAGTCAAGACAGTGAGAGGTCATGTTCTTGGTGTAAAAGGTGGAGCCAGCAGGATTTCCTAAGACTTTGGATGTGGGATGTGACAGAAAAAGAAAATCCAAGGATGATTCCATGTCAGAACAGCAGAGAAACAGAAAGGACAAAGTTGTTGCCCACTAAGATGGAGGAGGCTGCAGATAGATAGAGCAGATTAAGGAGAAGGAAGAATCAAAGGATCCATTTTGACTTGTTGGATTTGGGATTGGGGTTTAGGAGAAAAATCTGAATGGGAGATGTAAATTAGGGGTCTATCCCCATACAGATAGCATGCGCTACCATTAGAATGGACGAGATCACCAGTATAGTGAGTGTAGGTAGAAAAAACAATCAGAGTGTCCTGGCACATACCAGTGCTAGGAGGTGGCTTTGACATTGAAGAGATGTTAGACACACTTGTAAAATTAAACAGACTACTTTCCCCCATGCCCCAGCTCACTCACACCCTTCTCAAACTTCTTAACCAAGAATCTAACTCCATAGCCTCTACTCTCTCCCCACCCAGCAATCTAGCTTTGGCTACAACCATTCCATGAAAACTTCTTCCCCCAAAGCCATCAGAGTCTTCCAGTGAAGGATCCTCAGTGTCATCCGACACTGCTTCAAGGGCATTCTTATCTTTAGAAACTCTCATCTCCAGCCTATAGGCAACAACAGATGACCATGGGACTTGCCTCTTTGAGAATTAGACTCTGTGGAGGGAGTGCATCACTTGGGTCCCCTTTCTGGGTGACTTGGGATCGGGTTCACCCAATGGGAGATTGGTGGGCAGGAGGAGAGAAGTCAGGCATTTTTCCTCTCTGCTTTCCCCTGGTTTCTTTTCCACATCTGGTGGTAGCTGCTTCCCCCTCTTTCTGGGTTGCAGTCTTCCCTGAGCGCTGGCCTTTCTGTCTCAGTCTCTATGACTGGATCATCTCCTGCTGTGTACGAAATGCTGGTGCTCCAACCTCACTAATTTCATCTTCTTTCCTCATTGTAGCTGATATTGATGGCCGCGTTCTGCCCCTGGTTGGAGCTCCCACGCAGATCTTACACATCACGGAACACAGCAGCTATGGCTCTTTCTCACACCTTCACGGTGATGTGGTGGACCCTGTGTCCAGCTACTCACAGACCCCTCCAAGTCCTCATGCCCATCAGCAAGGTGAGCTTCTGCCTGCACAAAGCCTTCCCCTCCCAAGGGCCCCTTCAGTTTGCTCTGTCACCCCCCCTTCCTGGGATCTCCCCTGCAAAGTCCCCTTCTTGCCTACTTTCCTCTTAGACTTGCCTGCTGCCAGCCTTGTCCTAAAAGAGGAGGGTGGCCCCCTCTTCTGTCACCAGTCCTTGTTTGGGCTACTTCCAGCATTGTCCTGTCACTGGGTGGAGAATCTGTTATTTATGCCTCAGGCCTAACTCAGTTAATCTATTCCATAATTTATAAGACAGCTCACCTTAGCATGTCTGATTTATTGAACAAATATCAGAGAGTATTTAGATTTGGTCACTGAGGAGCACAGGACCTGCAGTCTGGGCAGGGCCACTGTGGGGGAAGAGCATCAGATGTCTCCCTCAGCTTTTCAAACTAGTCATGGTCTTCCTCACAAGAATAGAAGCTGTTACCAACTCCTGCCTGTTTAACTGAAGTCCTGACAACCTGCAAAGTCCTCACCTCCCAGTAGTCAATCAATCTCTCTCTTTTCTCCTCTCTCTCTCTCTCTCTCTCTCTCTCTCACACACACACACACACACACACACACACACACACACACTTTAGAGTCCAGTTGGTCACAGGTTAAAACCAGCTCTTCATCTTGGCTGTGTGGTCTTAGGCAAGTCACTTTACTTCTCTGAGCATGTAGATTGAATCTACTAATACCTGCCTGAACTTCTGTATTGAGAAAATGCATGGATTACACTGAGTGCCAAGAATTTCACAAACATTATCTCATGGAATCCTTGCACACAATTATTGGCTGGCTATTACCTAGGACATAAGTAGGTCACTGGGGTTTGAGGCAGAGCCAAGGGATTTATCCCCTATGCTATAAGTGTCCACACAGGAGTGAGGGAGTGGGAACCATCACCCCAACAGAGCCATCACTTTATCTGAGGTTCCCAGTTGGAACAACCAGTTCTGGCCCCCAGATTCTTAATCCTTTGAATCTCTGAGCTCTTGTGTCATTGCCAATCTCCACTCTATGCCACCGACATGAGACTGGCACCTTCCTGATGATCTCCCCCACGGCAAATGAGTCATATAAAGGCAGAAATTGGATCTTTCAAGTAAAGATCCAAAAGTTCAATAAGGAACTGTGGAAGAGGAGGAAGGAAGGAAAGAACAAAAAACTTTTTATTTATCTCCTAAGTATAATCAAAGGACATCATTATACTACGTGACTCTAAATCCCTTCTTAAATGTAGAGTATCTACAGAAAGAAACGCGATGCCGGTGATGCCCTCCGGTCCTGTGAGGGTGACGGCAACCACCCACGCCAGAGCTCAGGGAACCTCTGCACCCTCCTCCTCCACCCACTGAGCCTTCTCTTCTGCTCCAGCACCTCCAGACACAGGTTCTCCCTCGGTCTCTGGGCCTCCAGCCTGTCCCCCACAGAGCCTTCAGAGGAATCTTTCTAAAACACAAGTGAGATCAACATTCTTCCTTTCAGGGCCTTTCCTGTTTCTCCACTGCCCCAGAAAGTAACGAGCAGACTTAGTGTACATGGGAGTCACCAGAAGCCTGCTTGTAATACAGATTCTCAGGCCTCACCCAGAGATTCTGAGTCTGTGGGTCCTGAGAGAGACCTGGGAACCCACATTCCTAACAAGTAACTGCCCCACTGGGCGTTCTGACCTAGTCTGAAGATTACATTTACGAATGTGAAGGAAAGAAGGGCAGAGGGGAGGAGGAGGTGGCAAGGCAGGAGGACTCCCTTCAAATTCCAGAGTGGCCAGGGCATCCCTCACCCACTGGCCCCGCCTCACTACCCTCTCCAAGATGCCACCTTGGACTCCTCTGGAGAACATAGCATTCTCTCAGCACTCTCAGCAGCTCTGTACTCTGATTTTTCTGCAGAGCGCATATCACCACCTGGCACATTTGATTAGAAATGTGCTTCTTTTCTGCCCTCCACCATTGCAACATCAGCTCTGAAGACTTCTCTTTATTTTGACATCTCTTGTTACCTAGATCAGTGGTGGACACATAGTAGGTCATATCTGTGCTTGTCGAAGATACAACATCAGAGAGACTGAAACCGTATGCCCAGCCCCTCCCCACACCTCTCAGAGTAGTCACCCCGCCTTTGGGTCCTGTGACTCTGGGGTCCTACCCTGAGCCACATCCTGCCTTTGGAGAGCCAGGTGAGCACATGACCAAGGCCCAGCCAATCACAGTGACCCATCTCCATCTTAGGAGGAGATAGTTCTAGGGGCAGGCTGGTTACAAAACAATCAGCCTTCTTCCAGTAGCAGTGAGGTCACTGATCTGGAGATGGCCATGACAGTTTCCCTCTGCCTGGGCAGCAGTAGAGAAGGAGGCCATGCCAGGTAAAAGATGAGGAGGGAAAAGAGCTGGCTGTGTAGGAGCCCTGGTGGCTGCAGACTGTGATGATGCTCTAGTCACCCCACATCCCTTCCAGCTCCGGAGCCATTCCTCCACTTTTGCGTCAGCTAGTTTGAGTTGTTTCTCCACTGTTTGCAAACAACAGAGTTCTGCCTAATACACAGGGACTAACTATGTGTGTAATAAATCACAGCTTGCCATGGAGTGCCAGAAAGGAACACATAGAGTGCACTGAGGACAGACAATAGGCGGGCTAACCCCATCTTGAGAGCCAGACTGCTTCTCTGAGGAAATGCAAGTAGCTGCGATCCAGAGGATGAAAGGGCTTACTAGATGAAGTTGGGGAGAGAGGGTTCCTGGGAGGGGAGCAGCAGGCATGAAGGCCCTCAGGTAGGAGCACGGAGCATCCCCAGAGAAGGCCAGTGTAGGCACTATCCCCGCTGCCCCAACCCCCACACACGCCGGGGTCCCTTCTGGGCCTGTGTGACCTGCTGCTAGAAGCTCGCCTTGCACCTGGGGCCTCACAGTCTTCCTAGGCCCTGGAGACACCTACCTCCCCTGCAGGGCAGCCAGCAGGGCCTGAGCTTCACCCTCCTCAGGTGCCCAGTGCCAGGGACATGGGAGAAAGAACAGGACAAGCTCTGGGGCTCCGTTGCCAGGCCCTGCCTTCTTGTGAGGTAAGCTGGATCTGGAACATCACCTAAATCACTCTTCCTTGACGTGCTGTTCCGTTACCTGCTTCTCTGCTTGCTCCGAAGAACATCTGGACAAGAACCTCCTGTACCTGAGGATCTGGCTCAGAGTCTCTGCTGGGAGAACAGGCCTCGATGGCCAGTGTGGCCAGAGCGCTGGGGGGAAGGGATGAGGTGAGACTAAGGGGCAGGGACCAGCACGGGACTATCATGGGTTAAGCAGGGAGTTCTGGTCTCTGTCCCAAGAGCAGGGGAGCCACTGAGGGTCTTTACACAGAACAGCAACCAGTACCCACTCGTGCCCCAGTGTCCCAGTCTCGGCACACTTGTCTGCATTGCTTCAACACCCCTATCACAGCCCAGTCACCAGCTCTGGCCTGGTGTGTTTCCTCTGCCTGGAAAGCTCTCTACTCCTTTCTCCACTCAGTGGCCTCTGACAGATCCTAGGAGACTCACTTCAGTACGGCCTCCTCCAGGAAGCCCTTCCTGATGTCCATGGCCCCAGCCTCCACCAGGGCTGGACTAGACACTGCTTCTCTATGCTGCCCAGAGTTCTGTCATTCATTTCCCCTCAATAAATAAACATTACTGGAGGAACATGCCCAAACTATTTATTAAAGATGAAGTAATCAAAACACTTCCAGGACCTAGACTCTGAGCTTCTTGAGAGCAAAGATAATCGTGGTCTACTCTCCACCTTTCAGTCTTATTAGCACAAATGAGCACATGCCTGCTTGATCACACAGTAGGCCACATTCCCCAGCACATGACTGTCCTGCAAAGAAGGCAACTATTATCTTCATTTTTGCACATAAGACACTACTGCAAAGAAACACTAATTTGCCTAACCCCTCACAGCTAGTAAGTGATAGAGTAGGATTCAAACTCAGGGAAAAGTGGGCTGGGCATGTGGTTCAGTGGTATATCATGTGCTTAGCGTGCCTGGGAGGCATAGGCCTTGGATTTATTCCTTAGAGGGGAAGAAAAAATACTAATCTGTTGGGCCACCTAGGCACTCAAAGGAGGTGGGTACAGTTATGACTATAATTATCATAGCAGTTATGATTATCATTCTCATGAGAAGGTCTTGGGTTTCCAGCCTCCTTAGCCTGCTGTTGTCTCCTGGCCCATCTTTCTCATGCTCTTTATCAGTTCTTTAAAGCTACTCCTGTCACTCCAGCGTGACCTCACAATGAAACAATTACTGATTAGATTCCCACTTATCTCTAGGTGGTGGCCTGGGAGATCCTTGTCTTCCTGACAAGATTTTAGGGGAGGACTAGTTGCCTTGATGACATTTTGGAACCCCCAGCAGACCCATCAGCCCCATTTAAAAATCCTCTCTGCAGCAGGATGAGAGGAAAGGGATTTCCTGGGCGGGGGTTCATACTGTCCTCTATCTGGTTGAAATCTGAGGATGGAAGACCCTCAGTACACTAGGTGTCTTCCTATATATATGCTCTGCAGCATTGATGCACAGCACTGATCTGTCCCTCCATGTTTTATGTCCTTCCTTTGCATCACTGTTCTTACACTTTGGGGCCACTGCTAAGAAAAATAAGTGTTACTTAACACAAGCACTGTGATATTGTGATAGTCATCTGATAACCAAGATAGTTACTAAGTGACTAATGGGCAGGTATGTACAACACTAGACAATGATTCACACCCCAGGTGGGAATGAGAGGGATTAACGTGAGCGTTCACCATGCTCCTCAAAACAGTTTGAATCTAAAACTTATGAATTCTTTATTTCTGGATTTTTCCCTTAAGTGTTGGCAGACTTCCGTTGACCATGGGTAATGAGTAAAGCGAAGGTGTGGATAAAGGGGGACAACTATTTCAGCACCCACCTGAAGCCTGTGTGTGCTGAGCACCAGGCTACAAGCTCCTGAGGCCAGGTCACAGGCTTCAAAGAGCTCGTGGCCCCAAGGGAAGTACAAGAAGCAAGAGGGCCATTTTAATACTAGGTACTAGGACAAGTACTATGACAGAGGGCATGGGAGCACTAGAGCAGGGAACCAGACCTGAATTGGAAGCACTGGGCAGGAAAACCTCTTGGTGGAGGCAAATATGAGAGGAACCTCAAAGGTGGATTTGCATGTGGATCCTTGTTAAATGGCATGACTTTGGGAAAATCATTTAGACTCTCGGAACTTCAATTGTCTTGTTTGTACAATGAGAGTGCTAGTGTGAACCACATAGCGTAATGAGATAATTGATAAGTATTCATCAGACACAAGGCTAACATTTGTTGAATTGCCCTGAGGGTCAGACATCACCCTTTGCATCCTTGGCCATCATTACCACCATTCTATAGATGAGAGAGCTCAGGCACTGTCTTAGCTTGGATTCACCAAGCAGAGGCACACCTTGACACAAGGACTAAAGTACAAATAGATTATGGGGGCGTGTAAAGAGCACAGGTGACACTGGCAAAGGGGAAAGCAGTCAATTACCGCATTATTAGACCAGCCCCTCTGGAAAACAGCAAAACACAAGCCTTAGCATTATCCCCGTCCAAGGCAAGGGAGCTAGGGCATTTATATCCCACATCTGTCACACGTAGGTCAAAGGCTGTGCCTAGGAGATTCCAGACCTGCAAGGCACATTGACAAAGTAGATTCTGGAGGCCCAAGGGCAACACTCCAAAAACGACATAAGTGCTGGCCATGGAAAGGTGGGCTAGATAGACACCAAGAACTGACAGTGTCTCATACAGTGTCCCAGAGGAGGGTAGGGAACTTGCCCGAGTTCACACGACACACAACTGTGGAGTAGCAGTAGAATTTAGACCCAGGCCACCTGACTCCAGCACCCACTCTACTAGTTCCACACTCCCTGCAGAGCTGGTCACATAAGGTGTAGCTCTTGCCGTGGTTGTCATTGTCTTCCTGATTACTGTTCTCTGGCCCTACCTGTAGAGATTGAACCCAAGGGCAAGTACTTCAGTCATCCATTCTACCTTGTATCATGCTGGAAAGAGGGGGTTGGGGAATTGAATCTTTAGTTCAAGCCCTAACTGCCTGCCTAGCTAGACAGATTGCTTCCCCTCTCTGGAACCGATTTCCTATAAAAGGAGGTGTCAGATTGGATGATCTCTAAGAAAGTTTCTCTGATATTCTTCACTTCTCTCCGATGGCTTCCCCCACCACTGTGCAGGGTGCTCTCCTGTTGGGCCCCGGCCAGTGGGCGTCTCTGGTTTGGTGGTGTCCGCCCCTTCAGACAACGGGCTCCTGATTAACCAGGACTGATGGGGATTTATGTCTTCTCAAAACCCTCCTCATTGGGAACAAGAGGAAATTAAATTGCTCACTGGAGTCGGTAACAGATGGTTGGCTCCATCTTCTTTCTGACTGGGACCCCCCCAGAGAGAGTAATTGAGGGCATCCTGTCACATGAAAGGGACCGAGGGGGCAGGGGATGCTGAAAGATGGCCTGGAGTCCTCTCTTTGGCACGTAAGTCATTCTGATGTCTCCCCATTTCTCAGTGAAGGAGAAAATCAAATAAAACCCTGAAGGAACTATAGTAGTTTGTAAATAGGGCACACCGGGGTGCCTCCCGTCCTCCCATCTCACTCTGTTGGTTTTGTTTGGGTGTGTGTCCTCACCCCCAAAGCCAAGCTGGAGGTTTCCCAAGCATCTGGCCCAGGAAACTCTACTTGGCCAGCCCCAAGGGAACCCCTGGACCTATCCGGAGGCTGGCTGGGCCCAGCTCTTTCATGCACTAGCTGGCTCCCCTTCAAAGCCTCCAGTTTCAACCAAGAGCTGACATAAGATTCCTTATTATTGCTCAACCGAGGAAGAAGGGATAGTTTACCCCCAACAACCATGCTGACAAACATCCACACACAAAACCACTCTGTACCTCCCGGAACCTTCTTATCCCCTCCAAGGTCTCCCTTCGCCAAATGCTCAGCAGAATGTTACCTCCTCCCTTTGATGCCAATCCCAAAGAGGATTTATTAAGGGGATGTCAAAGGAGTACAACTGGGGGTATAAAAGGACAATGCAGTCAGAAAACCTGAGTTTTAATTCTGGCTCTGACACTAACAAGCTATGTGTCTGTGGGCAGGTAATTTAGCCTCTCTGATCTCACTCTTTTAATATTTAAAATGCAAATTGAGATCTGTAGAGCAGAACTTGTTTTGAGGATTACAGGAGGTAACATGCATAAAGCAGGCAACAGCAGGCCTGGCACTCTAGAGATGCTTCATAAACGTTTGCATTTATGAAGAATCACAGAAGCTCACATTTAGAAAGAAATGTTGAGGTCCCTTTTAGATATTACCAGCCAGTGGATGATGGAACCACACAGCAGAATTTAGATTCATCTAGCCCGTGCCTGTTTCTGATTCTCCTTAGTGACAATGGTGGCAGCTCAGCTTGCCATCACCTGCCTCCCCTGGATGCCCACACACACCCTGCTGGCCCCCACTCCAGAGGTCTAGTAGGTAATCTAAGGACTTATCCAGTCCAAGCCTGGTCTGAGTTAAATAATGATGCCAATCTCCCATCACACAGGAGCCTTTCTGTGTAAACATTTCCCAATGGCCAGTGTGGCAATGTAGAAAGAAGTGCCACCGCTGATTATGCAGTCCTATGAAGTCTTTGTCTTGGTAGCATACAGACTTCTACATCAGCACTCAGGCTTTTTGCTACTTAAAATTTGGGAGCCTCCTGCCTCCCACCACAGATTGAATCCTGGTATAGACAAAGGACATCAGTGGAAAATTGGTGACGTCTGAGCAGTCTGGAGGTCATGGGGATGCACCAGTACTAACTTGTTAGTTTTTCCCAGTGCTCCAAGATGACCAAGACATTAGCATTAGGAAAGCCGGGTGGAGTGCACGTGGGAGCTCCCTGCGCCATCTCTGCAACCCTTCAGTAAGTCTAGTTATTCTAAAGTTAGAAGCTCAGGTATAAAAAGGTAAGGTTTAAAATATCACATAGTGTATGTAACACATGTAAATTAATGAATAAGCGTATTTACTCTTCCACAGAGAAATGAATAACCAAACCTTTTCATTGCTTACACATAGTGATCATTTCTGTTGTTAAATCATTGTTCATGCTAAAATATCTAATTGCTATTTTTCTTTTTTCAGTGCTGGGTGTTGAATCCAGGTCCTCATGCATGCTAAGCATGTGCTCTACCATGGAGCTACACCCCAGCCCTAATTTCTGTTTTCCTTCTCATTTTACCACCACTTACTAGCTGTTCTCTCTGTCTATTTCTGTATCTGTAAAATCAGGTTAAATGAGATATTCCATGGCTGGTAAATAGTAAGAGCAGACTTAGTGTTGTTATTATCTTTCCCCAAATCTTGGTCCTTATTCTAAATCCAGCCTTAAGCGTCATGTCACTCTGAAAACAATCATTAAGCATCTCTGGATTCCTTACATGCTACTCAAAACTATCTTTTGTGAAAAATTTAGCACCTTTGGTATGCATCATCATATTAAATAAAGCAGGAGAAATTAGAATAGCCTATATGAGCACTTATGCAAACTACAGTTAGAGTCTAACATTCATTACTCATATCATCCTCACATCAATGGTGTGAGGTTGGGATTCTCCCCTTTACAATTAAGAAAACTAAGGTTCCAAGAAGTTAAGTAACTCACCCAAGAGTACACAGCCCTTCATGTCAGAGA
The DNA here is from genome assembly GCA_025594165.1 of Tamias sibiricus. Taxonomy (NCBI): domain Eukaryota; kingdom Metazoa; phylum Chordata; class Mammalia; order Rodentia; family Sciuridae; genus Tamias; species Tamias sibiricus. Next base: position 51,500,412 of record CM046658.1, read on the forward strand.
TGGATTGGAACCAGACAGTCAAACTCTGGATTTTATGCTCTTAGTCCTGCTCAGCAGAGACTGCTGTGAGCTGTTGTCTTTTCCACTCACCATTCACTGGTCAAAAAAAGTCACCTGCTCATGTTTGGCATCATCATCACAGGTTTGAGCCCCAAATGAAGAAAACTGCAAATACTTGTGAGTAGCCTAACATCAGATAAGTCAGATTAATGAAAAGAGTCTTCTTAGATGGCTAGAAGCACTTAGATTATATTGATATAATAATGAGTATTATGTATAAAATATGATGTATTATATACATAGTGTGTAAGTATATATGTATATATATACACACATTATATAATATGATGTGTATATTACAACTGTAATAATTATTTTTTGTTTTATAACAATTTTAAATAATCATTTATACAGTTCTACCACCTGCTAATTTTCTAATTTTGTGAGCTTCTAGCTTGACCAATGACTGCAGGTTTTCTGGGCTTGCCCAGGGTATGGGACTTTCAGTCCTGGGCAAACCAGGACAGTTGGTCACCTACCTTGGCAAGTTTTTCAACTTCTCTAAGCCCTGTTTTTCACATTGGTGAGATAAAAATCGAATCTTCTTTGTGGAAATTAATATAAACACATGGTACTATCCCTTGTGCGTGGTAATTCATAAATTCAGGTAATATCATTATTCTCAAACTCCTAATAACTGGATGGAATAAATATCAATATTTCCACTTTATAGATGAATAGCCAGCAGGTAAGGAGACTCCTCCAGGGTGAATAAGCAGCCACAGGCCTGCTCTCTAAGGCTGCAGAGACCAAGTGTAGCCCTTGGACACTGCCCTGCCCGGGTGCCCACAGCAGTGAGTAGCTGTTGGGCTGAAGTCCTTCTCAGATCTGGAGAAAGTGCTGGCTTATAGCATCCTGCTGTTCCCACAGTCACTCTTCTGTGATTTAGGCTCCCAAGCTGAGCTTGTACGTGAGCTCTTATTCTTGCATCTGTGGAAAATGCCTCTTGCTAGAGGATGGAGAAAACTGGTTGTGTGGCGAGAGTGACAGCCGCCCTAAAGGAATGTAATGCTTTGCACTCAGGAAGTACATTACACCTAGCCAAGCTTTCCATGGCCACCACTCCACTCCTCTTCTTCCCCTCTGCCCTGCAGAGGGCTGGTCAGGCTCAGGGAGGCCAAGCCACTCCAAAAAACAGGTCTCCAACCTACCAGAGTTCTCTCTGCCAGAATGAGATCCGTCGATGGCACCCAGAAACCATTTTCTTTTAGGGTGACCAACCATCCTGACTTACCTGGGACTGTCCCGGTTTTAGAACTAAAAGTCACCCATCATAAGACAGGGTAGTTTCCCTGAGTACCTCCAAACCACTTTCTTTAAATAACAGGATACTGTTATTTAAATATATATGTAGCTCTTGCTTCTTTATCATAGCACTCATCCCAGGTGTAATTAAGAAATCAGTTGGGAAGTTTGTTACCTGGTTTTGTCTATTATACTATAAGCTTCATGCAGCTGTTGATCAAATCTGCATCCCTTGTTTCTTATCCATTACATGAATGAATGAATGAACTTCTCCATGAATGCTTGTTGATGTATAAGAATACCTAATAACCACCTTTGCTCAGATCAGCATTTCCCAAAATGTCTTCCTTGCAGGAGTTGTTAATATTGGTTACAAAAAATAAGGGTTGCCTTGGTGAAAGAAGCTCTAGAATGCCGACTTAAACAATCAATCTGGTTTTCAAATTTTTGCGGTGACCTTTATATTCACTGAGCAAGGTGCAGTCCAAGGGCTGGGGTGGGAGGGAGGGACAGGTAGGGCACACTGTGTTTTCCAAACATATTATCCATGAAGCCTTCAGCAAGAGCATGTGGGGACTTTCACTGCACAAAACATCCTATGAGAAAGGCTGGACTAGACAACTGAACGTGTGTACCTACTGCCAACTCCACGTCCCGTCTCCTCCCAGCCTGTAGTTATTGTCATTGTTGTTGATGCCATCGTGGTTCCTGGTCAGTGCCTAAGAGAGAGCTGAGGAGGAGACACTCTGCCCCCACTGTAATTCTGCTTCTTCAAACTCCCATGCTTTCACCCTCTACAGCAAACTAATGCTTCATAAAAATAAATCACCATGGTGTTCTGGCTTGTTTCCAAAATACCCCTGAAGGATGACAAGCTACTCCATTTTGTTCTTCCCAAGCCCCATGTCACCTCCATTCACAAGCTCCGTGATCCCTGAATTGTGGAAAGCAACTCTGGCCATCCCATGAGAATGGCATCAGGGGCAAAATCCCCCTCATTCCATTAGCCAAGAGCTCCGTGCTCAGTGGGGAGGTGGCCAGATCCGTACGAGGTGCAACCTCCCAGGTCATTATTCACAAGTAATGACTTATCACTCACCAAGAGTCTGCAGAGGAAGAAAAATCAAATAAGGGGCTTGCTTAGCTGTCACAAATGCTAAAAGAATAGCAGCGAGGGGTGGGGTATTGGAATAGCACCTGCTCCTAAGAGGAGGAAATAATGGTGCCTTTCAAAGTAAATTTAAAATTGTTTTGAAATACATCAGCCAGTGATTGGGTACAAAGTCATTTGTCAAAATGAAAAAAAAAAAAAAAAAAAAAAAAAAGGAGAGTTGATCAACTTTTCAGGCTCAAAAAGGACACAAAGGTAAACTTTCCTGCTGTGTGCCACTTTTTTCTTCTACATGCGACTGCTAAGTGACATTTCAGTCAAGAACAGGCCACATATCTGGTGGTAGAGCAATAGGCTGTACCATATATCCTAGGTATGTGGCAAGTTGCGCCATGCAGGTTTGTGTAAGTACACTCTGTGATGTTCACACAGTGACCAAATCGCCTAATGATGCATGTCTCAGGATACATCCCGGTCCTTGAGCAACACACTGCTGTTAACTCATTATCTCATTCAACAAGTGTTTATTAGTGGTCAGTTACATGTTGAACTTTATACTAGACAAGAGAGGCTCAGTGGTCACAAAAGAAACATCCCCTGCCTTCACAGAGCTTGTAGATGAGTGCGGGAGAATGAATCATCAGGTAAGCAAACTCTGACAAATGTCATGTAAGAAAAGAAGGAAAGATACATGGTGTTAGTGACAAAGGTAGGACAGGACAACAGGAGCTAGTTGGAGCAATAAGGGAAAGCTTCCTTGAGGAGGTGACACTTGGGCTGAGAGCCGTAGGATGAACAGAAAGTTTCTCCTTTCAACATTGTGAGACAGGCATTCAGTATGCCACATATCACAATGCTTTGGCAGTGAGCAGCAGCAAACTCAACTGAAATGACTTAAACAAAAGAAAATTACAATAAAACCAGAGGAGACACAGCTTCAGGTAGGTTAAGTGGTTTAACAATGTTATCCAGGACCAGGCTCTCACGTGTTTCTGCCCTGCCATCCTCCTTGGGTGTGGGCTTTGCCTTTTGGGTTTGCACCATGCAGCCTCATGCAATGGCTGCTACAGCTCCAAGCATCCCCAGAGGGAACCATATTCTAAGGCAGAAACGTGTGAGCTTCTTCCCACAGACTCCTTTTTCTGTTGAAGAAATCCTTTCCAACGGCTTCCCAGCAGACATCCCCCTGACGCTTCATTGGATAGAAATTCATCATATGCCCAGTCCTAAACCAGTCATTAGCAAGATGAAAAGAATTACCATGATCAGCTTACATCAAGGTCAACCCCCTGAGGGCTTCAACCCTTCTCCTGAGAAGTCTGTGATTGCTTGCTATCTAAACAAAAGCAGCATTGTTTCAGCATGGTAGAACAGAGGATTTTACCCACAATCAATTTTGCAATTAGAAAAACTGAAGTTGGAGGGCTGCACAACTTGCTCATACAATTTCCAGTTGGAGCTTAGATGAATCTGACCCCAAGTTCATGCCTTTTTCTCACCCCGAAACATGCATGCAATGAGGATAACCAGACCCAGTGGGGGTTTTATGCTATGTCTCAAGACATGGGACTGATCCTGGCACTGAGTCTGTGGGTGAAGGATCCCATCTATGGAAGGAAAAGAGGCTGGGATCAGGAAGGCTCCAACGCATTTTCAAGGAAGAAACCTGGGGACTTGGAATATGAGAAGAAGATATAATTGTAACAAGGGATCCCATTAGGATTGCAGAAATGAGGGGGAAATGCCAGCTTCTAGATTGAGGCACCAGCAGCCAGGAGCCAGGCTGCATGACTGAGTAAAACCTTGTACTCCTCCTCCATCTCAGAATTCATTGCACACTGCCTTGGCCATTAGCAGGGCGGGACCAGAGCAGATGGTAGGGAGCAGGACAGACCATGAGAACAGTTCAGGTGAGCCATCATGCCTGAAGAGTAGAGAAGAAAAGAGCCAATCAAAAGAAATAGGAGGGGTCAGAGAAGTACAAGAAGAATGGGAATAGTGTAGAAGGCTAAACAAAATTCTCATCAGCGAGGAATAGTCAAAGATCTGGCATAGAATTCAGATGGAATATACTTGGATGCATCCATTCATGTGTCAATCTAAAAATAATCAACCAGACAGAGATTTTCCAAAGAAACATGACATTTCTTTGGGAGAAGCAGGGCACTGCAATGTGAGTATGAACATCATAGTAAACCATGGGTGTATTCAAAGAGCTTGAGGCTGGTGGAAGTTTATAAAGGCAAAATTGAGCAGGATTACATCAGCTATTTTGAAACACTAATCCTTGGCCATAATGATTAATAACAAAAGTGGCGTCAGTCCAAGGGTGAACAGACAGTTGCTGGGCAGAGGTCCTTGCAGAAATGCATTTTTTGCATAAGGTTGCAATTGTCGGGATATTATAAGGGGGGGTCGAGGTCTTTAACCCTTTGTAACCTGGGGTAAGCTTCCTTTGTCCAGCAAAGTAAGCCAGAAGGGTCCACCTCAACAAAGATGCTAGATTGGGAAAGCGAAGGCCGCTGGAATTCCCTCCCCTGCCCTCAAAGGACACAGGAACATACCGGGGAGCCCGGTCAGTGGTCAGTGCTGAAGCTCGTTTATTGAAGGGGTGGACAGCACTTTATAATGGACCATAGCCAATCAGTGACCAGCAGAGTGGTTCCGGTTCTCACGATACTCACAGCCACGCCCCCTGCTTAGCTTAGGTCTGTAACAGGGCGTGGTAAGCAACCAAAGCCAGAGTTTTTCCATCCCCTTGGCAGACAGCGTCTGGAAGGTTCTGACAGCAATGGCCTCTCTGCAAGCTGTGGTTCTGAAAGAGTCTTTTGTTCTCTCAGGCAGTTGTGCAATATGGTACAACCGTTATGGAAAGCAGTATGGAGATTTCTTGGGAAAATGGGAATGGAACCACCCTGTGACCCAGCCATCCCACTCCTGGGTCTATTCCCAAAGGACTTAAAAACAGCATATTACAGTGACACAGCTACCTCAATGTTTATAGCAGCACAATTCACAATAGCTAGGTTGTGGAACCAACCTAGATGTCCCTCGGTAGATGAATGGATAAAAAAAATGTGGTATATATACACAATGGAATTTTACTCAGCAATAAAAGAGAATAAAATAATGACATTTGCAGGTAAATGGATGAAGTTGGAGAATACAATGCTAAGTGAAATCAGTCAATCTCAAAAATCCAAATACCGAATGTTTCCTCTGATAAAAGGAAGCCGGTTCACAGTATTGTTGGGTCAGGGTACATAGGAGGATTAGAGGAACAGTATAATGGTCAAAGGGAAGGGAGGGGAAGGGAGGGAACAAGGGGGGAAGGGGGAAAAATATGGTTGAATAAGACAGATATCATTATTTTAAATGCATAATTGAAGACTTGAATGCTGTGAATATACTTTGTATACAAACTGTTTTGTGTAAAAAGATGCTCTATATGTATAGTATGAACTGTAATACATACTACTATAAATAAAAATTAAAAAAAAAAGAATCCTCCCTTCATGACCTCCTGGATCTACTTATTTGTTGTTGTTGTTGTTGTTGTTAGGCATGACACAAGTGACTTCATTTGGATTCTGATGACTTTCACATTTCTCTCACACGTGTATGAATGAATAAATGGCTGATTTAATGCATGAGGAAAGGTCCAATAGTAGGCAGAACCTGTAGATAGCAGGGGAATGAATAGAAAGGCTTTGAGACCCCAAGGATTGGAATCCAAGAGAAATGAGGCAGATGAGGCTCTTGAAGATAGATGACTGGTAAGCCTCAGGACCTGGCCCTTCTTGGGCCTGAACATCAGGGAGAGTCTGCTTGCTCCCACCCCTTTCAGACGTGGCTGCAGAACCAGGCCTGATACCTCCCTATCCTTTACAGATATGCAAGACTTCCAATAGACTGGTCTGTATCCTTGGATCAAAGCCTATATTTTTACAAATGATGGTATACCAAGGACGTGGAACTGCCCAGGTGGATGAAAGCAGGCTAGGAGACCACCAAATATGAATTCTCTAAACTCAAGGATTATCTTGAAGGAGTCCTTGTGTTCCACTCTAGGATTGTTTTCAGTCACACCTTTGTCCTGAAATCCTAGGAATGCCCAGGTCAGAGAAGACTTGCACTTCTTCACCCATGTCCCTTTGACTTCCCAAGCCAACCTCTCAGCTATGCTGTTCTTTCAAAGTGAAATGCTTACCTTGCCCAAATGCACATATCCCCAATGAGACCACTTCCTGAAGCCAGACCGCCTTATTAAAGAAATGCTCTGCTATGGTTGAATATATTCCCCAAAAGTTCATGTGTTGGAATCATAATCCCCCAAGCGATATGTTAATGGTATTAGGAGATAGTGTCTTTGGGAGTTAAGATTAGATGAAGTAATCAGGGTGGGACTCCCATGATGGCATCAGTGGCTTTATAAGAAAAGGAATAGGGACTTGAGTTAGCATTGCTTGCTCTATCTTATCATGTGAAGTACTCTACCATGTTATAATGCAGCAAGAGGGTCATGCTCTCAGACTTTCCAGTCTCCAAAACCTTGAGCTAAATAACCAAACCTCTGTTCTTCATAAATTATATGGTCTCAGTATTTTGTTCTAGCCACAGAAAGTGGACTAATACACCCTCACTTAAGGCAGTTAGTCATTTCTGTAGTGTCACAGCACTCATTCTACTATATTAATGTTTATTTGATAATTCCTTTGCTTTCCCTCAAGCCCAAGAATTTTGAGGCTAGACTTGTGTCTACTTCATGTCTGTAAGTAACTAACATAACTACTGACTATTAATAAGTGTTCAAATCATGTTATTGATTATAGGTAGATATAGATATAGATATAGATATGACTTTTGAGGGATAAGTGAATGACTGAATATGAGAATAGGAGTAAGGAATGAATGAATAAATGAGGGGCTTGGGTTCCAGTCAAGATGGAATAGGGAGGTTCACTCTGCCTCTCACTAAGAGCAATTAGAAACACTGTAACACATTCATGGAACAACTGTTTAAGGGTGTTGAAAAGCAAGTGGTTGCTGGTGAATTTGCAAAGCAAACAACTTCAAATAACAGTAAGCTGGTGGTGAGTTTCCTGTTGATTTTTCTTCCTAGTCCAGACTCAAAGATAGCATGAAGTCTAGAGCCATGCTCTGCATGAGAAACAGAAGAAGAAGCTCTAAGAAAAATCTTCTAATTGTGGTCAAATGAGTGGCTTCCATTCCAGGAGGTAGAGCTTGGTTCCTGTGCTCTGGCTTATGGGCTGAACTTAGGGACTCACTTGCGAAGAACAGAATGTGGGGAAAAAAATATATGTATTTATATATATATATATGAGCTTGACAAGGGAGAAAGGAGGCAGGCAAGGCTATAGTCAAGTGATGAAGGTTATAGAAGCAGAGATGAGCCATGTTGACATTGTGTAGTCCCTGAAATGGTACAATGAGAAGGACACTTCACCCATGGTGAAGTGTTCATCATTTGACGGCATCAGACACGCCCAAATTGGAGGGCATTTTAGAAAATACCTGACCAGTACTTGTCAAAACTGTCAAGGTCAGGAAAAACAAAGAAAGCTCGAGAAAGTATTATAGATCAGAGGGCACCAAGGAAACATGGTAACTAAGTGCAATATCCAATCTTGAATTGGATCCTAGGACAGAAAAAAAAAAGACTTTAGTGGAGAAACTGGTAAATCCAAATAAAGCCTATAAGTTAGCTAATGGTATTCTATCCATGTAACTTTCTTAGTTTGACAAATGTACCATGATAATGTAAGATGTTACCATCAGGGAAGCTGGGTGAGGGTATAGGTAACTCTGAATATCTAAAATTATTCTGAAATAAAAAAGTATATTTTTTAAAGTAAAAGGAAGGCTGGGGAAAATCTTAGTGGTAGAATGCCTGCTTAAGATGTGTGAGGCCTTGGATTCAGTCCCCAGCACTAAAAATAAATAAAAGAGTAAAAGTATTTAAAAGGACATACCATACAAATACTGATCATAAGAAAGCTAGAGGTCTAGATAAATACAAAAATAGACATCAGGGCGAGGAAAAATACCAGAGATAAAGAGAGAGAGATAGTTAATGATGAAGAGGACAAGAAAAAACAAAAGATAAATTTAAGTCTAGAGGAAAATATGTGAAACTCACCTACATAAGACTTATATTCAGAATATATAAAGAAGCCTCAAATCTCAATAGTAAGAAACAAGAACCCAGTTTTTTAAAAATGGACAAGAATTGTGATCAGGCACTTCACCAAAAAGTTATTCATGTGGCAAATATGCACTTGAAAAGATATTCAAGATTATTAGCCTTTAGGAAATGCAAATTAAGACTACAGTGAGATATAACTACACCCCTAAAAAAAAGGCTGGGGAAAAAAAAGAAAAGAAAAAAACAAGTGTTGAAAGGTATGGGACAACTGAAACTTCTACTCATGGTGGTGGAATGCAAAAACATAAAGACATGCTGAAAAACAAATCTGTTTTTTTTTTATAGAGGTTAAACTACATTTTCCATATGACCCAGCAGTCCCATTACTATGTATTTAATTTGGAGAAATAAAAGCTTGTGTTCACACAGAAACCTGCACATACACGTTATGGCTGCTCCTTTCATAATCATCAAACACTGACAACAATGTCAAGTGAATAAACAAATGGTGGCATCTCCGTGCAGCAGTATACTCAGCAACTAAAAGCAATAGCAAATAGCATGGGTGAGTCCAAAGGCATGGCTCCAAGCGGAAGAAGAGGATCTCAAAAGCGTATACAATGTACAGTTCCATGAATATGAAGCTGTGGAGGAGGCAGAACTGCAGGGATGGAGACAGGCCATGGTTGCCAGGGACTAAAAGTGGGGAGAAAAAGGTTGCAGGAGCCCTGTTTGGGGAGATAGCTAAGATTGCGGTTGACTATTGGGCCATAGACATTTTTGGGCATTTCCGGCTTCCATAGTCTCACGAGACTTGGTCTGGGATCTCGCGGGACTTGGTCGAGGATCTCGAGAGATTTGAACGGTGACTCGGCAGATCGAGCGAGCTCCATTGCTGCTCGGGCGCATGGGAAGAGACCAGAGAGAGAAAAGACAGGGTTATCGCTATTGTATAGATATATTGTAGTTTCTTGTAAGATTAAAGAATATTTTCGTCTCCATCCTGTCTCCGGACACCTTCCCGCGGCGCTGCCATTCCAGGCTGCAATCCCTTTCCGGCGGCAACAGTTGGTGGCCTGTACGGGGAATTCAGCACGGCAGGTAAGAACTGAGAAACCTCGCAGGAGTCTCTAGTCAGAGCGGTTAAAATGGGTTCGAAAAATAACTAAGACCCAAGTGTACGAGGCTCTTGATGAATTCTTTGATACAGATGAGTCTGTCGTTAGTGAGGAGGATTTAGAAAACAGTGAAGGCGATCATGAAAGCATAGATTCCGCTGAGTCAACTAAGACCAGTAAGGAGAGTATTAGAAGCGTCCCCAAAATGACAAAGATCCGAGCTGCTAAAGCTATTCAAGATTTATTAGAGATACTTCAAGGATACATGGTCTCAATTGAACCTGGGACTCAGGATGTTACTGAGTCAGTTAGGACCAATGAGAGTAGTAGTAGTGAGGAGGAATTAACTAAAGGTGATTTTGAGAAAATGAACAAAAGGAAATTAAGGAAGACCAAGATAAGGGATCATCAAGTGGAGGAACTTGTGTCCTCTACTCCCCCATGGGTGAAATCGATTACAGAAAATATGAAGGGTATCACTAGGCGTTTGCATACCCTAGAAACAGAAATAAAAAGTCTTTCTGAGCGCTTATGTGCTCTCGAGGGTAACTCACAGATACGTTGGGAAACTGCCAGTATTTGAATATGAAAATGGACGGAGGGACCACCAGCCAGTAGATTTCAAAACAATAAAAAATCTCAAATGAGGCAGTAATGACTTATGGACCCCAAGTTCCTTTCACGTTGAGTATACTGGAGTCCCTTAACACCTTTAGCTTAACCCCCGCAGACTGGAAACGTCTATGTAAAGCAACATTAAGTGGGGGACAATACTTGGTTTGGCGATCGCAATTTCAAGAACTTTGTATAGAAACAGCTAAAAGAAATGCAGATGCGGGGTTTGGAGACCATAATATAGAAATGCTCACAGGAGAAGGGCAATTCACAGACGTACAGGATCAAAAATATTATACCCCAGGAGTATATGCTCAGATAAACGCAGCTGCCTTAAAGGCATGGAAAACTGTACAAGGACCTGGGGATCTACAAGGTAGCTTGTCCAAAGTAATTCAAGGACCTAATGAACCATATGCTGAATTTGCTGATCGACTTTTGAGAACTGCAGGTAGAGTTTTTGGAGACATTGATCAAGTTATGCCATTAGTTGTCCAATTAGCGTACGAAAATGCTAATAAGTATTGCCAGGAAGCCATCAGGCCATGGAAAAATAAAAAGGATCTTTCCATATATATACAATTATGTAAAGATATAAATGATGCCTTTGTCACAGGGAATATGATTGCAGCAGCTGTGAGAGATGCTGCCCCTCAAAATTTTACAAGAGCTCAACATAGACATTATAATCAATCAGGATATTCTAGGCAAAATTATCATAATCAATCAGGCTATTCTAGGCAAAATCCTAAAAAGAGAAATCAGACCAAATTCATACCGTGCTCCAGGTTGCTGCCCCAGGTGTAAGAAAGGAAATCATTGGGCCAATAAATGCTATTCAAAATTTGACATCCATGGAAATCCTTTGTTCAGGAATTCAAAAAAAACGGGGCAAGGGGCCCAATGCCCCGGGGCCCACAAATGTACGAGGCATTGGAGGAGGAGTATCCTCAAGCATCCACTCAGATGCTTCCCCGACACAATCCCTATTACCCATCCACTCCCTCGCCAGAGGAACAGGAGGAAATGCAGGATTAGACCTCTGTTCCACCGCCCGAATAGTGTTAACACCTGAAATGGGGGTTCAACTTATTCCCACAGGAGTCAGGGGACCTCTTCCCTCAGGGACTGTAGGACTTATTATCGGGCGAAGTCCTGAGAGCTTATTAGGTTTGCAAGTGACCCCAGGCGTAATAAACTCAGACTATAAAGGGGAAATAAAAATAATGCTTAGCTCACCCCAAAGTATAAGTTCTATTAATCAGGGAGATAGAATTGCTCAGCTGCTCCTCCTTCCAAATTTACATAAGTCATTTAAAATGAATATGCCTCTAAATAGGAACAATAGAGGATTTTGTTCCACTGATTCGAAACCATGGTTTGCTGGGTTCGGGACTGTACAAGGAGGCCTATGTGTAAAATAAGAATCTAAGGAATAGAAATGGAGGGTCTTATAGATACTGGAGCTGATTCTTCCATCATTAATTTACGTCAATGGCCCAAACACTGGCCTCTGCAAAAAGCTTCAACCAGTTTAAGAGGCTTGGGATATAATAACCTCCCAGAAAAAAGTGCGGTAATTTTAAAATGGGAGGATGATGAAGGACATAAAGGCACGTTTCAGCCTTATGTTTTACCTAATCTACCAGTTACTTTATGGGGAAGAGATATTTTACAACAAATGGGAGTACACCTTGCAACCAAACCTGCAGGTGTTAAATGTAAAAATCTACAGAGTAATCTTAACCCTATAAGAAATCATCAAAAAGTACAGGGTAAGCTTAACCCTAAAAGAAATCATTATCATATAGGAAAAAGACATTTTTCTTCGGGGCCACTGAGAAAATAATTTTGAAAATACCATGGCTTTCTGATAAGCCAGTGTGGGTCCCTCAGTGGCCCCTATCTAAAGAGAAATTACAAGCGGCCCACCTACTAGTTCAGGAACAATTAGAAGCAGGACATATAGAACCTTCCACCTCTCCCTGGAATTCCCCCATATTTGTGATCAAGAAAAAATCAGGAAAATAGCGATTATTACATGATCTTAGACAAATTAATAAAACCATGCAAGTCATGGGCCCTACTCAACCTGGACTTCCAAATCCTATAGCTATTCCAAAAAAATTTCCATGTTATTAGTCTTGATATAAAGGATTGCTTCTTTTCTATTCCCCTACATCCTCTGGATGCCCCCAGGTTTGCCTTTTCAGTTCCTTCTATTAACAATAATGGCCCTGATCAGAGATATCAATGGAAGGTTTTGCCACAGGGAATGGCTAATAGCCCCACCATATGCCAAATATATGTGGACAAGGCCATCCAACCCATTAAAAATAAATATCCAAACCTCATGTGTCTACATTACATGGATGATATTTTACTGGCCCACCCTAATCAAAAAATCTTATTTAATATATTCAGTGACGTGGTAGAAAATTTAAAAAAATACGGATTATATATAGCAGAAGATAAAGTTCAAACCAGATCTCCCATATTTATATTTATGATTTAAAATCATGGATACTTTTGTTAGACCCCAAAAAATTTTAATAAATAAAGAACATTTAACCACCCTCAATGATTTCCAAAAAACTACTGGGAGACATTAATTGGCTTCGCCCTACACTAAACCTCACTTCTGGCCAATTAAAACCTTTATTTGATATCCTTCGAGGGGACCCTGATCCATCCTCACCGCGAACATTGACTCCTGATGCTAGGAAAGCTTTAAAGGTAGTAGTAGCTCATTGTGACAGATTTGATTTAACTCAACCGCTGATATTGATTATTATTTCTTCACAATATACACCCACAGGAGTATTTTGGCAACAAGGGCCTTTATTATGGATACATTTGCCTGTCTCTCCTAAAAGCATAATTGAGTCTTATACCTCCATGGTGGCTAAACTTATTCTTCAAGGACTTAAAACTTCTACTAAAATATTTGGCATTCACCCTGCTACTATTATTACTCCCTATTCATCGTCACAGATTGAATATTTATGCTTCAACGATAATGACTGGGCTATAGCTAGATGCTCTACCTCTGCAAATTTTGATAATCACCTTCCTAAGTCTCCTATATTATCTTTTTGTATTAATCATCCTATTATATTTCCACAGGTAATAAAAAATCAACCTATTCCTAAGGCATTTAATGTATTTACAGATGGGTCCTCAAATGGTACTGCTGCAGTAGTCACTACAAAAGAAAATATGACTTACATAACTGCACACAAATCAGCTCAACTAGTGGAATTGGAAGCTGTGGTAAGAGCTCTGGAAAATTTTAGAGACCAGCCCATAAACATTTTTTCAGATAGCCACTATATTGTACAAGCCGTCCCAAAATTAGAGTTAGCAGGACCAATAGCACCTCATACTCCAGCTTTTAAATTGTTTTATCAAATACAAAAACTTTTGTGGGCAAGAAAAGAACCTCTATTCATAGGCCATATTAGAGCACATACTAATTTGCCTGGCCCCCTCCATGAAAGTAATCAAAAGGCTGATGAACTTACAAAAACAATATTTATACTTTCAGCGCTACAACAAGCTACTTTATTTCATTCCCAGTTTCACGTCAACAGCACCACCTTGCAACGTAGGTTTAAAATCACAAAGGAGCAAGCCAGAACAATTGTAAAAGATTGTAAATCTTGTATGACACATTTGCCCAATCCTCATTTTGGTGTTAACCCTAGAGGATTAATGCCCAATCATTTGTGGCAGATGGATGTTACTCATAAGCCAAGTTTTGGAAAATTGCGATTTATTCATGTAACCATAGATACATGCTCAGGCATGATTTTTGCTTCCTTACATTCCGGAGAAAAAGTTAAAGATGTCACATCTCATTGTTTACAAGCTTTTGCTGCATTGGGCATCCCCAAAATGCTTAAAACAGATAATGGCCCCGCATATACGTCCTCATCTTTCAAAGAGTTTTGCGCAAAATTCCACATATCCCATAAAACAGGCATCCCATACAATCCTCAGGGTCAGGGCATTATTGAAAGAGCAAACCGCACACTAAAAGTTATGTTGTTAAAACAGAAAGAAGGAAACTGGAAAAATCCTAAGGACAGATTGGCAGTTGCCCTGTTTACCTTAAATTTTTTAACTTTAGACTCTGATGGTTATTCTGCTGGAGACAGACATTGGAACCCACATCAACAACATAAACCTTTGGTTTACTGGAAGGATGTTCTTTCAGGTACATGGAAAGGTCCAGATCCAGTGTTAATTTGGGGGGAGAGGATCTGTTTGTGTTTTTCCAAAGCATGAATCCTCTCCAATATGGATACCATCTAGATTAATAAAGCAAGTACCAAATCAAAAGGATCAAGATGAAGTTGTTGAGGAATCAAGATTAGTAAAAAAGGTACAAAATCAAGAGGACCATGATGAAGATATGGAATGATTCCCTTAAAAGAGTCCTTCAAAATACGTCACAACTTAAGTGTCATTCCTCCCGGCTGGGACGAAGAGATCTCTCTTTAGTGTGCACACAATTGTATTTTTTTTTCTTTTTATATATGTGTTTATGTCTGTGTATTTGTCTAAATTTCATGTTAATGTGACGTCACAAATATATGTTTGTATGTGCGTCTGTCTGTCCAGTCTGACATCAAAAATAACAAAGCGCTTGTGAATATAATATATATATATATATGGATCCAAATAACTCTAATTCATTTAAGTTTAAGAGTATTCTAATTGGGTAAATAATTTAATAAGTGAAGGTACCTTCAATTTTGTTTTATAGGTGTCCCAGGGATTTCTCTTAAGCGAAAAATATGACTAGGGCTGTATAACCTGATATTTTGGTGTTTTGACATAAGGTTGCTTATTTGTTATTAACTTCATTTGTTTAATAAATGATTAATTTCAATCATTTCAACAGGTAAAGGACTGCTGTGTATGCAGAAACTCGAGAGTTCCAGCTAACAAATTATTTCTCCAAAGTGCTTTTAGTTTTTCTTTAATCTATCTTTAATACAGTAAATACCCTCAGTCTTTCTTTGTTTTGTTCTAAATATGATGTTTTGCCAGCTTATGTTTGTGGGAGCTCAGGCTGCAATGTGTGTGAGCAGAAATCAACTTTAATTTTCTAATCTAATAATTCTATTTTTTAGTTTGACAACTCGCCTCTTGACTCAGTGCTGGAATAGCACTGCCTTTCCTTTAATAATTGATGCTTGAGTCTCTAGGGAGCGGGCCCTGAAGATTTGCCGGTGGCATTGTCTAGACATAAAAAAAGACGGCTGCTGCTACAGATGCAGGGATCGCGGTCGCTGCAAGCATCCCTGCTGCTCAAATGTCAAACAACCTCACCAGCAGTGTGGCCTCTGCTCTGCATGCATGGGGCCTCCTAGATCTACGTGATATAACAACTGGACATTTTGATCTTTCATTGTTTGGGACTTCATGGGACAGTACCTTGGGGGTATTTGTTTAGACAACTCAGTGTGTTACTTGATAGAACTTAGGGCAGCTGATTTGTTTAAAGAATTTGATATGCTATGCAATTTGGCTCGTCACCAAAAGGCTTGTTGCCTTAAAGCCGCAGCATCTCCCCACAATTGGACGGCTGTTAGTCATCTTACACAGTCGATCCTAAAGGGCTCCATTGGATGGCTGGTTAGCCAATGACGGGTAAGATCCCCAGAGGGGGACAACCTAAGACAGGCACAGTCGCACGGGACAGTCTCATGTGGCCGACATATCAACCTAAGACAGGAGTCAAGGGCACAGCCTTGATTATCCGATGACGGGTAAGAATGTTGGTTGCACATAGACGTCCTAGAGCATCCCCCTTTTAAAACAAAAGGGGGAAATGCAGGAGCCCTGTTTGGGGAGATAGCTAAGATTGCGGTTGACTATTGGGCCATAGACATTTTTGGGCATTTCCGCCTTCTGTAGTCTCACGAGACTTGGTCTGGGATCTCGCGGGACTTGGTCGAGGATCTCGAGAGATTTGAACGGTGACTCGGCAGATCGAGCGAGCGCCATTGCTGCTCGGGCGCATGGGAAGAGACCAGAGAGAGAAAAGACAGGGTTATCGCTATTGTATAGATATATTGTAGTTTCTTGTAAGATTAAAGAATATTTTCGTCTCCATCCTGTCTCCGGACACCTTCCCGCGGCGCTGCCATTCCAGGCTGCAATCCCTTTCTGGCGGCAACAAAAGGTGGGGGCTGTTCTGTGTCATGATTGTGATAATAGTTACATAAATTTATACAAGCTGTTTCAGTCAGCTTTTTCATCACCACTGTGACTAAAAGAACCAACTAGGGCTGGGGTTGTGGCTCAGCTGTAGAGCACTCGCCTAGCATGTGCGCGGCCCGGGTTCGATCCTCAGCACCACGTAAAAACAAAGGCATTGTGTACAACTAAAAACAAATAAATATTTAAAAAAAAAAAAAAAAAAAAAAAAAACTAGAACAACTGTAGAGGAGGAAAAGTTTATTTGAGGGCTCACAGTTTCAGAGGTCTTAGTTCACAGAAGGCCGGCTCCATTCCTTGGGGCTTGAGGTGAGGCAGGACATCATGGTGAAAGAGTGTGGTAGAGGGAAGCAGCTCACATCATGATCAGGAAGCAGAGAGAGACTCTACTCTCCATATACAAAATACATGACCACTAGACATGCCCCAGTGAACCACTTCCTCCAGCCACACCCCACCTGCCTCCAGTTACCACTCAGTCAGTCCCATCAGGGATTAATTCACTGATTAGTTAAGGCTAGAACCCAATCATTTCTCCCCAAACCTTCTTGCATTGTCTCACACATGAGCTTTTGGAGGACACCACCTCTAAACCATAACACATGCACACCCAGAAAAAGAAAGTCAATTTGACTGTATGTAAACTCACATAATAACATAATAATTAATCATAGCAATAATGGTAGCAGGGAATTAATGTGAAGCCTTTGCTCACCTTATCCCACCTAAGAGGAATTTTTTTCACACCAGTGAGCCTGAGTCTAGAGCAGTCTTGGTTGAGTACTGGAGCCCCCATCTCCAGGCTCCTCTCCTTTTGTATCTCAGCTATTCATATAACCCAAAGCACACTGTGAAGACTCGGAAACCTGGCATCATGGCCACTCTGGTGTGACTCATCCTCAGCTCCTCAGACCCGCTGCTCACTGCCCTCTGGCGCTTGCCAAGGGCTGCTGTGTCAGTACCAACACAACTCCCCTTGAGTTCTGCTTACCTCAGGACACTTGACTATACAGAAGGGAACCCCCTTGCACTAACTAAAGTGGAAAGCATTTACCACAGGGGCTTCCCAGAGGCCTCCTGAAACCTGTGATGGGAATTTCAGGAGACCCAGGCCTCAGGGGAACTGAGGACTGTGCTCTATCTGAGGGCCTGCTGGCCTCTGTTCCTCTCCCTGTGGGTCTGCTGCCTCCTCCGGTGCTCCCCCACTCCTGCCTTCCTCTGTTCATACCTCAGTTGTTTGGGGTCCCCACACCCTCCACTCCTGGCCCACAGGACCCTCAGGCTCCAGGACCTACCAGACACTGACAGCAGTCTCTGTAAATTTTCCATCAAATTCTGGGGAGGGTGATCAATGGGTCAGGTTCAACTTCCTACACTTGCCACACAATTCTAGTCTTGGATGAGGTCTCCACCTCTGACCCAGTTGGCAACTGGATGAAGTTCAGGATCAAATGAGGCTCATACTGCTCCTTCCAGGGGCTGTGGCAAGAGCTGGCACTGCAATAGAGCCCTTGAGATTAATTTGTGGCTATACCAGGCAGTTGAAACACCACTCCCTCTGGGGCAGAAAGTCAAGACTGCACACCCAGCTGTGGGGGCAGCAGCAGGTCTGGGTAGCCATGAAGGTCCAGCATGAAGACACATTCACATTAGTCAGAGGAGCCTCAGAGAGGGGAGAGCCGGGGCCAGATGCCTGGAGGAGTGGCCGACCTAGACTCAAAGTTCACCTTGAGCAAGAGGTGACTACAGCCACACAGCACAGCTTTATGAACAGATGAAGGGGCGGCCTAGAGGCTGCAGGAGGCGGATCTGTGAAGGACTCTCAAGGAGGCCAGGAAAGGAAGCTGGCAACAGGAGCCACACCTCCTTGCTGCAAGAGTGCAGGCCTGCTCCTTCTCCCACACTGAGGCCTCCCTCCTCGCCTGATTGAGAGGCTGCTGCCTGGGCCTCTGTTATAGGAATTCTGAGATCCCACAAGTTCTGCCTGCTCCCAGACAAAACAATTCTCCAGACCCAGTTTGTGACAGTCAAGTGCTTTCTTTCTATCTGTGGGAAGAAAATACGTTGTCTTATACCCTTCCTACCTTTGAATATCTATTTATTCTATAAAATTCCAATTTTCACACTGGGTGTGGTAGCTCATGCTTATAATCCCAGTGGCTCAAGAGGCTGAGGCAGGAGGATCACAAGTTCAAAGCCAGCCTCAGCAAAAGCAAGGCACTAAGCAACTCAGTGAGACCCTGCCTCTACACGAAATACAATATTTTGTATTTATAACTCTATTGGGTTGGGGATGTGGCTCAGTGGCCAAGTGCTCCCGAGTCCAATCCCCAGTACCCACCCCCTAAAAAGAAAGAAACTCCAATTTTCAATAGGGAGAGGACCCAGGAGACACCTGAAGGGACAGGAGCCTTTGAGGGAGACGGGAGGGAGCCAAGAGAGTGCCCAAGGAAACCAACTCTCAGAGTATGGGATCTGCACTCTGTAACCCCCAGAGGGGCAGGGAGCAGGGAGTCAAACACCAACACCCATCAGCCTGAAGTGGAGGGTTGCTTCCAGAGGCCTGAGTTTCTGGGATGTCAGGTCCTCCCCCAAGAGCCACAGAAAGCAGGCTGGAGCAGTCCTCAGCAAAGACATGCTTCAACCAAAAATGAAGTCACCAGGAACAGGGACGGCATGAGGTAGCACGGTAGAGCAGATGTCCACTGAATCACAGTCAGCCCACCTCACTCAGAGCCCTGCAGGGACTGGCTGTTTATGTCTTGTACTGAGAAATTGATATAAACAAGAAGAAATGAGTTTCTTCATGAGTTTTCTGGGGCTCTCGGGCTGGTTACTTAAGTGCACTTTTCCCTCCTTACTGCCATTTCTTGAAAAAGAAAGTCACAAATATGTCCCCTCATTTGACACCTATCACCCACTGGGCAGTGGGTTCAGAAGCTGTGATTGAACAAGTGGGTGTATCTGTCTCCTTTTCCCCCCTCTCAAGTTAGTAGTGTCCCTCCCAAAGCTGAGAGGTCAATCAAAGCGGAAAAATGTCCCCCAAAGGATGACATTCACCAGGCAGAGTCACATGCACAGCTTAAGATCTAGTCCCTGGTTCTGCCTCTCCTCACTGCAGGAATGGGGACAGGATAAACGACTTCTGCATCTTGTTTTTGTCATCTTAAAATGAACACATCTGTGTCCCTTAGTTTTGTGGACATGAATTTATATAAGCTATGGAAAACATACAGTAGGTGCTCAATACTTCTGATTCCTCAATGTTCTCTCCTTCCTTGTGTGCAGAGTGACACTTTAAGAGAGGGCCTGATAGTGAAGAGCAGCTGATTTCAAACAAAGGCCTGGGTCTTGGGGATCCCATTAAACATATGAGGGAACTGAGAACAGAGAGGTTAAGAAAAATCACTCAGTGAAACTGAAGGACATTATGTTAAATGAAACAAGTGAGGCACAGAAAGACAAATGCTATATGTTCCTGCTTGTACGTGAAAGTGAAAAGGTTGATCTCAAAGGAGCAAAGAGTGGAATAGTGGATATCAGACCATGGGAAGGATGTCGAGGAGGGAGGGATGGTGAGAAGATGGTTAATGGGCACAGAGGGCAGCTAGATAGAAAGAATAACTTCTAATGTTCTATAGCACACTAGGATAAATGTGTCGACAGCAATTGTCTATTTCAAAATAGCTAGTAGAGAGGATTTTAAATGTTCCCAGCACAAGAAATGATAAATGTCTGAGGTGATGGGTATGACTGTTACACATTGTGTGTATGTATTGAAATATCACAATGTACACTGTAGATATGTACAATTACTCTGTGTCCATTAAAAATTTTAAAATATGCTTTTTTAAAAAAGCAAAAGAACATCATCATACAAGGTCACACAGCTAGTAAATGGCTCAGTCAGAACCCAGATTGGCTACAGAGTGTGTACCCATGATCACTATGCTTCACTGATTCAGTGGAGAAAGGGGTGTGCTGAGTTGTATGCTGGACCTGGGAAGATGATACAGTGATATCTTTCTATTGAAAGAATCCACAGTACAATAATGATAGTCCAAAGCAGAGCAGATATGGGCAGGAGTAGAATGGAGGCCCACTGGATAGGAGAGAGATGCAAATTGGGGAAGGTGAGGGAGGATTGGAGAAGAACAGCAAGGAGGAATCAATGGAGATTGCATTTTGCAACTCTAGGACCCTTTTATTTTTTTTTATCATGGGTAACTTAGGTCCAGAGACCCAGGTTTAGAGAACGATGGTTACAAAAATGATGTTTAAAATATCCACTGATAAGCCAGGTGCGGTGGCGCATGCCAGTAATCCCAGCACTTGGGAGGCTGAGGCAGGAGGATCACTGAGTTCAAAGCCCGCCTCAGCAATGGCGAAGCACTTAGAAACTCAGTGAGACCCTGTCTCTAATAAAATACAAAAAAGGGCTGGGGATGTAGCCCAGTGGTCAAGTGCCCCTGAGTTCAATCCCCAGGATCAAAAAAAAAAAAAAAAAAAAAAACCCAAAAAACAAAACACAAAAAAATGAAATATCCATTGAGTCACAAAACACTTAATAAGCTCCTGCAGTATATGAACCTTTCCCCAAATTAAGCCTTAAAAATGATTCAGAAGCCACCTGGGGAGACTTTTGTTAAAAATCTCAGCATTTAGCTTTCACCATGGACAACTAAGTCGATATCTCTGGGAGTTTGGTGTGGGGCACTGTGATTTTTTAAAAGCACTCCTGGTGATTCTAATATGTAGCCAGAGCTGAGACCACTGGAATTCATTATCTCATTTAATCCTCACAGCATCCCTTTGAGGTTGTACTATTGTCTCAGAGAGGCTGAATAATAGCTCAGAAGAGGAGAGTCAGGGCTCACCCTTTGTTTTGGTGATTGCCAAGTCCATAGTCTCAATCCCTGTGGAAGCATAGAGCCTAAAGGGGTCCCTTCCTTTTGCAGAGTTAAAATTTGAGGTCCTGGTATGGGAAATGGATTGTCAGAGGTCACCCACACCAGTGATGTCCAGACTCCAACCTCCGTCTCCTGGCCCCCAGGCCAGAATTCGTTGCTCCCTGCCAGATGCATTTTGTTTCAGACTGGATATTGATCCAGAGAAGAAGTAGTAGGGAAAACCATCTGAGAGTCGGCTAGTGCCCCCTAGCTGCTGAGGCTGGCTGTAGTGAGGAAGGGAACCCCAGCAGGCCACCCCCACCCACCACCTCCCCTGTCTGCACAAGAGCTCCAGCTCAGTGACAGCCAGACCCCTTATTAAGCAGCCTGTGCCATCTTGCCTCCTGCCCTTGCTGAACTTACACAGCTCATGTTGTAGGGATTAGGAGAAAAAATCCCTCCACCCTGAGGCAGAACAATAACAACATGGAAGCCAACGGGAAGGCAGTTCATCCTGTTGGCTTGAAAAATAACGAAGGTGACATTTAAGGGGATGCTCTGGCCTCCCTGTCACTGGTCTCATCATTAATTTAACTGTCTCTGTTACAGACAAACTTTCGAGTCAATCTTGGAGGGATGGGGGGGGGGGCTCTTGTCCTCTGTGGCCCATTAAGAATGTAGGGGGCTTCTTTTCCTCTGTCCCCCATAGTCACCTGAAATCCAGTTTCTGTCCAATTCCTAGAGCTCAAATGACATTTCTGCAGGAGAGCATAATTGGCTGCTATTGTGGTGGAGGGGAGCAGGATGGGGAGAAGCAAGGAAGGTCCATTAAAGATCAATGCTCTGCCTCACCAATAGATGGTATTTATTCAGTGCCCAAGATGGACCACTTATTCACACATTCATTCATTAGACAGTTCATTACAGGTGCCACGGTTGTGTCAGGCACTGTTGCTAAGTGCTGAATATGTCACGGTGAGCCAGACAGCAGTGGCCCCTGCCTTCCTGGGGCTTATTATCTAGTAATGTTCTGTTCAATGTGGCAAAACTAGCCACGTATGCCTCCTAAATTTAAATTTATTTCAATTGAAAATAATAAAGAGTTCAGTTGCTCATTTTTCCTAGACACACTTCAATGCTCAATAGCCACATGTAACTAGTGGCTTCCATATTGGATAGACAGGAAACAACTCCATCAGCAGAGAAAGTTCTATCAGACAGCACTGGTCTAATGGGATGGGAAGACACTTTCTATAGATTCTTGCATATGTCCCTCACAAAGCCTTTTGAGGAGGGTGTTGTTTCCCCATGTGGAAAAGAGGAGACAGTGATCAGCTGGTCAGTTTTGAAGACACGATTTGAACTCAGGTTTGTTCTACCCAAAAACCCATAAGTAATTGAAATGTACCAGGATCAAAGCCACAGATAGATAGCAGAGTGGTTAAGAATATATTGTCTACAATATGACATATCAAAGTTTAAATACTAATATTGACCAGTGTTTTCAACCTCTCTAAACCTCAACTTACTAATTATATGGGATTAATGATGAGGTCATTTCATACCTTGGTGGAAATGAGTGGTGAGATAATACATGTGCACATAGTGCCTGTAATGTGGTAAACACTCACAATATTGAGCTGTTGTTATTTGGGATAAGGAAACTAAACTGAAAATAAGAGAATCAACAATGGCAGTTTAGGACCAGAAATAGGAGATGGACCCAGAAATCATTTGTTTGGAAAACTCAAGAGATCAAAAATTAAAATCAATTACAAACAAGGAAAGAGAGTTCAGGATTTTTAAAAAACTGCATTATTTAACTATTGTTACCTAACAAAATAACTGAAAACTTAATGTCTTAAAACAATAAATATTTACATCTCAAAGTTTCTGAGGGAGAGGAATCTGGTAGCAATTTAGCTAGGTGACTCTGGCTCAGGGTCTCTTACCAGGTGCAGTCAACCTCAGTGATAGAGTGCTTACCCAGCACACCTAATGCCTAGGTTTGATCCCCATAACCAAAAAAAAAAAAAAAAATGGTGTATACACTTGTACTGTACTTTCAACATTTTCAATGCTAGTAGAGGTATATGATCAAAGACCACTGCTCTAGAGCCCAGTTGTTTCTCCTATCAGAGTTGAGTCTCATGCTCATTCTCTTGAAGTAATAAAGAGTACAAAAAAGGCAGAGAAGGATGAGAAAAGAGAAATACAATGGCTAGTCCCATTACAGTTCTACTTAAAAACAGTTCCAAAATTGCATTGTTTTTATTTCCAGCCATTTGCTCTGAATTCCTGTCTCCCTCCCATCACTTGTCACCAGGTTGAATGGTAGAGAAGGAGAAGCAAGAAAGAAAGGAATAAGCCGGGTGCGGTGGAGCACGACTGTAATCCCAGCACTTGGGAGGCTGAGGCAGGAGGATCGCAAGTTCAAGGCCAGCCTCAGCAATGGCGAGGTGCTTAGCAACTCAGTGAGACCCTGTCTCTAAATAAAATACAAAAAAGGGCTGGGGATGTGGCCCAGTGGTCGAGTGCCCCTGAGTTCAATCCCCGGTACCAAAAAAAAAAAAAAAAAAGAAAAGAAAGAAAGAAGAAAGGAATAGTTACTGAGCACTTACTATGCCATTTTGGTCATATCTCATAACTATTCTATCAGATGGTGGCAAAGCAGAATATTGGAAATACTGCGCCCTCAACGCTTGTGTGTAGCTGTCCGTGGTTCTGAATTTTATTCTTCTCTAGCTAACAGGGCTCCAAAATGAAGTTGACCTACCTAAAAAGTATATGCATAATGATTCATGGGAGTTGGGGTGGGGGGCCTATTGGCCCTTCTAGCTATATATTTAGATTTAAAGAACATTGAAGTTTACCAAGACATGATACACAGATGGACACTGATGTCCTTACCCAGGACTTCTCACCTACTCTCTGAGAGATCCCAAAGAAAGTGTTCAGTGTCCCACAGTACAGACCAACTACCCTTGGAACCAACATTCAGCGTTTGGATTTTAGCGTGTGTGTGTGTGTGTGTGTGTGTGTGTGTGTGTGTGTGTGTGAGTGTTTGCATGCTTTTTTGGTCCATTTTGTTTTGTATTGTATAATTGATGTGTGCACAGGTTAAGGACAGTCATTTATTGTATTATCTGAAATATTAGTATTGACAAGAGATGATGAAAAACTTTTGTACCATAAAGAGATTCTCTGGTTATCCCAAGTATCCCAGGACTAGGGGCTTGAAGTAGTCATCAAAAATCAAGCTGGTAGGTAATTGTTACTTAAAAACACAAGGGTTTACAAATCCCTGATCTTTTTTGTGATGAGATTAGCTATTGTCTCTTACAGCTAAGACAAATTAAATTCAATCTCTGGTATAAACTGTACTTTGGATTAAACCTTTGAATAACTATTTGGAAAGGGTTAAACCAAGGTTTTCAAAAACATCAGACTTTTGTTAATATTTTAAGTTACTGTTTATCTCATGCTTTTAAAAAATATTCATCCCAAAATCTTCATTGGTGTATGTTTTATACATAAAATGTTAGTGCAGAAGTAACTATATGATTTGTTTAAAAAAGAGATGTGGCACTGGGGTTGTAGCTCAGTCATAGAGTACCTGCTTAGCTTACATAAGGCCTAGGATTTGAATCCCTCAACAACAACAACAACAACAACAAAATGCATGTGCTAGTATCAGATGCTCAAATTTTTCATTTCTAGCAAAGTCACATATTAAGGTTTGGATGTGAGGTGTCTCCCAAAAGCTCACATATGAGACAATGCAAGAAGGTTCAGAGGTGAAATGATTGGGTTACGAGAGCCTTAACCCAATCAGTGAAATAATCCCCTGATGGGATTGAGTGGTAACTGAAGGTAGGTGGGGTGTGTCTGGAGGATGTAGGGCATTGGGGAAGAGGTTTTGGGGTATATATTTTGTATTTGGCTAGTGGAGTCTCTCTCTCTCTCTCTCTCTCTCTCTCTCTCTCTTCTTGATTGTCATGTGAGCCACTTCCCTCTACCACATGCTTCCAACATGATGTTCAGCCTCACTTTGAGCCTTGAAGAATGGAGCTGGCTGTCTATGGACTGAGTCCTCTGAAACCATAAGCCCCCAGATAAACTTTTCCTCCTCTAAAATTGTTCTGGTCAGATCTTTAAGTCACAGCAGCAGTGGCGGGGGGGGGGGGAGCTGACTAAAACATCACATGATCAATAAGATCAAAGACCCACCTCTCTAGAGCCCAGTTATTTCCTCTACCAGGATTGAGTCTCCTGCTCACTCTCTTGAAGATTAAAAGTAAGGGAAAGGCATGGATGGGTGAGACAGGAGAGAGATGGAGACGCACAAGAGATGGGAGCTTTGGAGAGCACAGCTACTCAGGGATTGTCGAGGAGAAAGCATAAGAGGAATTCATTCTGAAGTTGTTTTCATGTAATCACAGAAACCAAGGAAGAAACTGCAGCCGTCCCCAGACACACTACTAAACAACCAAAAAGGAATGCCAGTGGAGGCACAGCCAGCCAGCTTTGAGATGAAGGATGGGATGGGCACCCAGAGAGTACTGATGAAGGGATTGAACCCTCTCTGGAGCTGAGTTATTCTAAAAGGTCCTAGTCTTTCCTCTGTTTTTATTTTCTGTCTTGATGAGAAATGTGCTGATTTTCACCCTGTCTCTAGACAAATAGAACTTTGACATATAGTTCACAATTTACGTAACTGATTTCATATTCTCCTGCCAGCTGTATCATGCTTCTGACAATTACAAATATTTCTTCCCTCACCCTGAGGAGTTGTGGAGCATCCACAATTGTGCTGCTATCCCTTTAATTGTATTGTTTTCATCATACACTTCAGGTAAACAAACAGGCCAAGGGGGTAATGTTACCCAAGGACACATGAGGAGTAGATGACACAGCCACCACCTGAGGAAATAGCTCCCGTATCCCAAGGATCTCCAATCTGGATCTATCCCAAGGCATTTCAATCAGTAGCAAGTTTTGTTTTTTGGAGAATGTTTTACCTTTGAAAAAAATATGGGAGACATTGCTTTAAATTTTTACCCAGGAGACAAATATCCTGTGTCATATCCTTTTAACTTTGCATAGCATACCATTGGCCAGACTCTTTCTAAGTGATCTCAGCAAGTTAATTTGACCTTGTGTGCTTCAGTTTCCTCATCTGTAAAGTGGGGATGAGGATAGACATACCTCTTAGTATTATTGCAAAGATTTTAAAAATTGAAACTCGAAATGCACTAAAAACAGTACTTGACATAGTAAGACATCAGTGCCTGCTGTTGTTCACCTCAATTCCCTCATCTGAAAAACAGGGGGTTTTCACTCCCATAGGATGATTGCAATACTCAAATGAAGTAGTGCGAAAGTGCTTTATAAGCTGTAACATGCTCTGAAGATGAGAAAGTATGCTGTAATTTTCACTCTTAATGACTCACATATGAAACAAGTCTAAGAACAGTGTATTCCAGCCGAGAAATTTAAAGCTTTGTTCCTTTGGAGTCAGAGTGTTTCCCTGTACAGATCAATGTTGCTGAAGTGAACACAGAGAGATTTAATTACTTTGAGCCTTCATGCCTTCCCCACTGAGAGCAGAGAGCTCCTGTTGAGAGGAGTGGCTGTGTGTGGAGGTGACAGGCATCCTAAAGCACATACTAAACCTGGCACCTTCCTAAGGCCAGACAACTTGAAAACAAAAGAGCTGGCCCCAAGGAGAAGGTGTGAGCCCTCTGTATCTTTGAAAGACCAAGAGCTGTGGTGGAATCCATTTGAGTGTGGCACCACAGGGAGAAGAAGGCTAACACTGCCTTCCTGGCCCTTACATGGCTGCATGAGTCTTCATGTACAGGCTAGATGGGGCTGGATTTGCCTACTCTGGTACCCACCCTCTAAAGGGATACAGCTGCACCCACATACTAAGTATCACATACATAAGGTTAGAAGAATTTTACAGCATGCTTACCAGCCTTCAATGCACATGTTTTAATCCTGTGGGTTCGGCCTCTGCCCCCGACATCCTTCCTGTAAAACATGAATGGCAATGAAAAAGCTTGCATGGAAATGCTGTGCCTGGAAGCCCTATAGACAGCATGCATGCCTGTGCTGGCCTAGTGGACATGTGTCTATGTGTCAGCTATACCATATGTAACTGCATAGAAAAGAAACCTCCTCAAAAAGGGCTGTGAGTGTTGTGCATACTAAAGGGAAGGAATGGTCTGTATTTGTATTTGTAGAGGGCTTTCCCAGGGTTTGTCATGTTCAGATGTGATTCGTCCCAAGGATGTTGTCTTTTACTCAGATAGCATTCAGACAGCAATCTGAATATGTGCATGAGGTGTTTGGTGAAGGACTGTAGTGAAGTAAAACATGAATGGGCTTGCATGGAAATGCTGTGCCTGGCCCTATAGTCCCCTATCCTTGAGGCTCTTCTATTTTGTACATGGGGTGACAGAAACGAGGAATCACACATTTTACATGCAGAAACGAGGAATCAGAGAAAAATTATATAAGCATCAAAAAGATGATGGATAGGGATTCTACTGGCTAGATTTGTATTCAAGACTGACTCTTTTATGAGCTTCATGGCCCTAGCAAATTACCTCTCTGAATTTCTTTTCCCTGTCTAGGAGATAATAACACTAATATCAATAGGTTTTGGGAAAATTAAAGGAGGGAGTAAGTAAGTAGTCACCGAATGGTTGGAGATGTAGCTCAGTGGTAGAGCATTTGTCTGGCACACAGGAAGCTCTGGATTCAATCCCCAATATAGAAGGAGAAAGGGATGGAGGAAGAAGAAGAATCATGTAATGAAGTACAAAACAGATACTAATCCATAGTAGTATGGATGTGAGCTTGTGAGGCAGGCTCTGTGGAGGAGGAGGTAAGAACTGACCCGGGAAGAAAGGCTGACCCCAGTCCAGGAGAGGATGTGATAATCCTGAGCTCCATGTTGGGCATCCCTTGTTCCCTCAGTGTCCAAACACCTGATTGTCTTGAATCTTCGAATGTTGGGGCAGACAAGGACCTCAGATGACATGGGAATCCAACCCTTCACATCACTAAGGCAGAAACAGATTGAGAGGGCTTATCCATACCCTTTCTAGGAGTGTGTGGAAGGAGCAGCTAACACAGCAAGAGGTACTATGCTGGTGCTTTTGCACACAGTCTCGGCCTGGTGGAGCTTCTATCAGCTAAGAGAGCACCTTTTTCAGATAAGAAACAAACCAGAGGATCCTGGGAAGATGGCCGACAGGAGGGAGGTGCTCTCAGGACATAGTTACTAAAAGATGCTTAGTGGGAAGTTTGAGCGCGTTACTAGCAATTCTCTTGCAACTGAAAAGGAGCTGAGACATTCGTGCACCTCTGGACGGTGAAATACAATGATCTCCAGACCATGACAGGCAGGGGCAGAGTTGGTGTGGTCCACAGTCTGAAGCAGCGCTGTCGGTGCTGCAGGCAAAGCCGCCCGATAACATTGCTGCAAGGGGACGATCCACACAGCAGCTTTGAAACGGATCAGGCAGGAAGGATAGAAAGGAGCCTAGAAGCGCAAGCGGTGTCCACATAGAGCTCTTTCACACAACTTGCCAAGCCGATCCTGTATGCTCTAGGTGACACAAAGGTCTGCGGAACTGCTGTTGAGCGGGAGGAGAGCACCGTCATCTTTGAGAAAAACAGTGGCTGACCCGGACAAAGGAGCAAGTCAGAAAGGAAGAGCAGCTGCAGACATCCAGGGAGCCGCCAACGCTCTGAACAGCGCACACCTGGGTGAGGCTCCGGCAACCAGCAGGGGAGGGCGTGTCTGAGGCCACCGCAGTGGCCCCAAAAAGCTACAACTGTGGGTGGGCGTGGGGAAAGGGTGCCTTCTGGAGGGTCCCTTTCCCGGTGCCAATCATCTGCGGACACACAATCTCCCTGAGCCACTCTTCTGCTGTGCCATTCTGCCACTGGCCAAAGATGCAGCCTTGACCCTACTAACAGGATCGCTGACTGTCTAGACGTGATCCAATACAATTGGCTTAAACTGGAAAGGAAAAAAGGAGGGCTTCCCAGGGTCCCTTTTGTTTGAGACTTGTTCCTGGGTTCGACTTTTTTTGGGTTGTTGATTTTTTTTTTGGTTTTTTTTTTTTTTTTTTTTTTGCTTTGTTTTTTGCATTGATTGTCAGTGTGTTTGTTTGTTTGTTCTGCTCCTCTTTTCTTGCTTTCTTTTCTTCCTTCTCACTTTTGCATCTTTTCTTCTTCCTTCATCTTTCCTATTTACATCCTGCCAGGGCATACTCAACAGAGGCAAAAACAAGTTATATGCAGAATTTGGGATTTCTAGAATGGGCGCAATAGAACTATATAGCAAAGCAGTGTTGTATATAGTTTACTCTCTATTTTATTGACTCTCTCTCTCCTCTCTCTTACACCAATTCCTACTCTTTTGTCATTTTTTTCCTTTTCCATCTTACTTTATTTCTTCTCTCAACAGCTGCATAAGTTAGGTTTATATATAAATTGATCTTTCCACCTAATTGTTCACTCCATTCTCTTTCCTCTCTCGTCTACTGATACTAAACCACTTCCACTAAACCACTTCCATAGAACTCTCTTTTCATACTTTCTAAGAAAGAACAATTCAAGACACTCACTTCCTTCTTCCTAAACATATCACCTCTGTGTCCAATATTTGAAGCTATAAAACCCCATCAGAAGCGTACAGAGTAAATTGAAAACAATATCTGGGTTAACTAAATCTGTACATTTTGACCAAACTTGAATTTTCTGAATAGAAAGTGTTTAGATTTTAAAGTGTAAAGGAATTATAAGGGGATCTGATAGCATTGTACTAGAGGAGCAACATAAGGCTTTAAGGTAAAATCGAAATAGTCAAGGTCCCACAGTGCAAGAAGAAAAGACACACAAGCAACATGAAGAAACAAGGGAAGAAAGTGACACAAACAAATCAAAATACCTCATCAGTAGATTCCATGGCAAGCACAGTTGGTGAAATGCCAGAGATGGAATTTAGAAATTACATATTCCAAATGTTTATGGAACTTAAGAATGAACTCAAAAATGAGATGAGGGAGCAAATACAGGTGGCAAAAGATCATTTTGACAAAGAACTCCAAAAACAAATACAGGAAGTAAAAGATTACTTCAATAGGGAAATAGAGGCTCTAAAGAGAAATCAAACAGAAATTCCAGAAATGAAAGAAGCAATAAACCAAAATAAAAGTTCAATTGAAAACATCACCAACAGAGTAGACCACTTGGAAGAAAGAACCTCAGACAATGAAGACAAAATATATATCCTAGAGAAAAATTTAGATTACACAGCAAAACTCGTAGGTAATCAAGAACATAACATCCAAGGATTATGGGACAACATAAAAAGACCAAACTTAAGAGTGATTGGCGTAGAGAAAGGGGTAGAGTTTCAAGCCAAAGGAATGAGTAATTTATTTAATGAAATAATTACAGAAAATTTTCCAAACTTGAGGAATGAATGGGAAAACCAAGTTCAAGAGGCTTACTGAACACCAAACAAACAAAATCACAACAGATCCACACCAAGACACATTATAATGAAAATGCCTAATATACTGAGCAAGGAGAGAATACTAAAAGCCACAAGAGAAAGGAAGCAGATTACATATAGGGGGAAACCAATCAGACTATGTTCAGATTTTTCAACCCAGACCTTAAAAGCAAGAAGATCCTGGAATAGCATAGTTCAAGCTCTGAAAGAAAAGGGATGTCAACCAAGAATCTTATATCCAGCAAAATTGAGCTTTAGATTTGAAGATGAAATAAAAACCTTCCACAACAAGCAAAAGTTAAAAGATTTCACAACTCGAAAGCCAGCACTTCTGAACATCCTGGGCAACACTTTTCATGAAGAAGAAAAGAAAAATAACAATGAAAATCAACAAAGGGAGATATTAAACTAAGGGAAATACCAACCAGAAGAGAAACCAAATCAAGCTAAAGACCATAATTCAAATAAAAATGGATGGGAATAAAAATCACATCTCAATAATAACCCTAAATGTTAATGGCCTAAACTCGCCAATCAAAAGACACAGATTATCAGAATGGATTAAAAGAAACGACCCAACAATTTGCTGTCTCCAAGAAACACTCCTCATAGAAAAAGACATCAGCAGACTGAAAGTGAAAGGCTGGGAAATGTCTTATCACACACATGGCCTGCGGAAGCAAGCAGGGGTTTCCATTCTCATATCAAATAAGGTAAACTTCAAACCAAAACTAATCAAGAGGGACAAAGATGGATATTTCTTACTACTTAAGGGAACCATTCATCAACAGGATATAACAATCATAAACATATATGACCCAAATAATGGAGCACCTACATTCATCAAACAAACTCTTCTCAAGTTCAAGAGTAAAATAGACCACAACACAGTTATTCTAGGGGACTTCAACACACCTCTCTCACCAATGGATAGATCATCCAAACAAAAGCTAAACAAAGAAACTTTAAGCCTCCTGAAAACAATTAATAATTTAGACTTAATAGACATACATATAATATTTCATCCCTCAGTAAACGAATACACTTTTTTCTCAGCAGCACATGGCTCCTTCTCCAAAATAGACCATATATTATATCATAAGGAAACTCTCAGCAAATATAAAAAAATAGAGATACTACCCTGCATTCTATCAGACCATAAAGGGAGGAAATTGGAAATCAATGACAAAACAAGGAATAAGAAAAACTACTCCAACAACTGGAAGCTAAACAACATGTTACTGAATGAACAAGGGGTTGAAGAAGACATCAAAGAGGAGATTAAAAAATTCCTAGAGGTAAATGAGAACACAGATACATTGTATAGAAATCTCTGGGACACTATGAAGGCAGTAGAAAGAGGAAAATTCATTGCACTGAGTTCATTCCTTAAAAGAAAAAAAACAAATAAATGACTTAACATCACACCTCAAAGCACTAGAAAAAGAAGAACAGACCAACACCAAGAGCAGTAGAAGACAGGAAATAATTAAAATCAGAGCAGAAATTAATGAAATTGAGACTAAGGAAACCATTCAAAGAATTGACAAAACTAAAAGTTGGTTCTTTGAGAAAATAAACAAAATTGACCGACCCTTAGCGATGCTAACAAAAAGAAGAAGAGAAAAAACTCAAATTACTAACATTCGTGATGAAAAAGGGAATATCACAACAAACACCTCAGATATACAGAAGATAATTAGAAATTACTTTGAAAACTTATATTCTAATAAAATAGAAAATATTGAAAACATTGACAGATTTCTAGAGTCGTATTATTTGCCTAAACTGGAACTGGAGGCTGTACACAACTTAAACAGATCAATTAGAAGCGAAGAAATAGAAGACGTCATCAAAAAGCTACCAACAAGGAAAAGTTCAGGACCTGATGGGTTTACAGCTGAGTTCTGTAAGACTTTCAAAGAAGAACTAACACAAATGCTCTTCAAACTATTTCAAGAAATAGAAAAAGAGGGAGCTCTTCCAGACTCTTTCTATGAGGCCAATATCACATTAATTCCAAAGCCAGGCAAAGACACATCCAAAAAAGAAAACTTCAGGCCAATATCTTTAATGAACATAGATGCAAAGATCTTCAACAAAATACTGGCAAATCAGATACAAAATCATATCAAAAAGATAGTGCAGGGCTGGGGTTGGTGCGCTGCCCGGGTTCGATCCTCAGCACCACGTAAACATAAATGCATTGCATTGTGTACAACTAAAGTAAATAAATAAATATTTAAAAAAAAAAAAAAAAGATAGTACACCACGATCAAGTGGGGTTTATTTGAGGGATGCAAGGCTGGTTCAACATTTGGAGATCAATAAACATAATACATCACATCAATAGACTTAAAGATAAAAATCATATGATCATCTCAATAGACGCAGAAAAAGCATTTGACAAAATACAACACTCCTTTATGTTCAAAACACTGGAAAAACTAGGAATATCAGGAACACATCTCAACATTATAAAAGCTATTTATACAAGGCCCCGAGCTAACATTATCTTAAATGGAGAAAAATTGAAAGCATTCCCTCTAAAAACTGGAACCAGACAGGGATGCCCCTTTCACCACTGCTATTTAACATAGTACTGGACTGGCCAGAGCAATTAGACAGACAAAAGAAATTAAAGGGATCCAGATAGGAAAAGAAGAGCTCAAATTAGCACTATTTGCTGATGACATGATAATATACCTAGAAGACCCAAAAAACTCTACCAGAAAACTTTTACAACTAGTAAATGAATTTGGCAAAGTTGCAGGATACAAAATCAATACACATAAGTTAAAGGCATTTTTGTACATCAGCAACAAAGACTCTGAAAGGGAAATGATGAAAACTACCCCATTTACAATAGCATCAAAAAAAAAAATAAAATACCTGAGAATCAACTTAACGAAAGAGGTGAAAGACCTCTATAACGAAAATTATAGAACACTAAAGAAAGAAATCATAGAAGAACTCAGAAGATGGAAAGACCTACCTTGCTCTTGGATAGGTAGAATTAATATTGTCAAAATGTCCATACTACCAAAAACATTATACATATTTAATGCAATTCCAATCAAAATCCCAATGTCATTCTTCAAAGAATAGAAAAAGCAGTCATGAAATTCATCTGGAAAAATAAGAGACCCAGAATAGCCAAAGCAATCCTGAGCAAGAAAAGTGAAGCAGGTGGCATCACCATACCAGACTTTAAATTATACTATAGAGCAATAGTAACAAAAACAGCATGGTATTGGCACCAAAACAGACTGATGGACCAATGGTACAGAATTGAGGACACAGAGACTAATACATATAATTTCAGCTATCTTATATTAGACAAAGGCGCCAAAAATGTACAGTGGAGAAAGGATAGCCTCTTCAACAAATGGTGGTGTGAAAACTGGAAATCCATATGAAACAAATTGAAATTAAACCCTATCTCTCACCATGCACAAAACTCAATTCAAAGTGGATCAAGGACCTAGGAATTAGACCAGAGACAATACGCCTAATAGAAGAAAAAGTAAGCTCCAATTTCCAACATGTCGTATTAGGCCCCAAGTTCCTTAATAAGAATCCTGTAACGCAAGAATTACTACCAAGAATTAATGAATGGGATAGATTTAAACTAAAACGCTTCTTCCCAGCAAAGGAAACAATCAGTGAGGTGAATAGAGAGCCAACTAATTGGGAACAAATATTTAATACATGCACATCAGATAGAGCACTAATTTCTAGAATATATAAAGAACTCAAAAAAACAAAAAACCCAATCAATAAATGGGCTAAGGAATTGAGAAGACACCTCTCAGAAGAAGATACACGATTAATCAACAAATACATGAAAAAATGTTCAACATCACTGGCAATTAGAGAAATGCAAATCAAAACTACTCTAAGATTTCATTTCACTCCAGTCAGAATGGCAGCTACCAAGAACACAAACAACAATAAATGTTGGAGAGGATGTGGGGAAAAAGGCACACTCATACATTGCTGGTGGGACTGCAAAATGGTGCAACCGTTATGGAAAGCAGTATGGAGATTTCTTGGAAAACTGGGAATGGAACCACCCTATGACCCAGCCATCCCACTCCTGGGTCTATTCCCAAAGGACTTAAAAACAGCATATTACAATGACACAGCTGTCTCAATGTTTGTAGCTGCGCAATTCACAATAGCTAGGTTGTGGAACCAACCTAGATGTCCCTCAGTAAATGAGTGGATTAAGAAAATGTGGTATATACGCACAATGAAATTTTACTCAGCAATAAAAGAAAATAAAATAATGGCATTCGCAGGTAAATGGATGAAGTTGGAAGACATAATGCTAAGTGAAGTTAGTCAGTCTCAAAAATCCAAGTACCAAATGTTTTCTCTGATATAAGGAGGCTAGTTCACAGTATTGTTGGATGGGGGTACATAGGAGGATTAGAGGAACACTAGAATGGTCAAAGGGATGGGAGGGGAAGGGAGGGAGCAACGGGGGAGGGAGGGGGAGAAAAGGAAAAAAAAAAGGCGGTTGAATGAGACGGATATCATTTTCCTAAATGCATGATTGAAGACCTGAATGGTACAAATATACTTTGTATACAAACAGTTGTATGTAAAAAGATGCTATATACGGGCACTATGAATTGTAATTATTATAAATTTAAAAATAAATTTAAAAAATACAAAAAAAAAAAAAAAAAAAGAAAAGAAACAAACCCTCCTTTGGATAGATGTAGCCCAATGGAGCCCACCTTGGTGAGCTGTCAGTAACAAT
Source organism: Tamias sibiricus (assembly GCA_025594165.1). Classification (NCBI taxonomy): domain Eukaryota; kingdom Metazoa; phylum Chordata; class Mammalia; order Rodentia; family Sciuridae; genus Tamias; species Tamias sibiricus. The sequence goes on from CM046658.1 coordinate 51,536,159, forward strand.
GCACAAATGCAAATTAGAATACTGCCTCCTCCAGGGAGGCACAGGCCCTGAGGACCCAGCTCAGTGACCAGCACCCTGGCCAGACCGCAGTCCCACTTCTCTCTCAGGCAGATGCCCTATGCAACCCTACAGAGTGGCCGTTGCCAGGGCAGGGGCCAGGTATCATTCCAGACACTGGAAGATGCAACAGGCAACAGGACATTGTGCCCACTCCCACAGGAACTCAGCCAATCAGAAGCAATGTAAATAATAAAACATGCAACCAATCCTAGAGAAAAGCTCCTTGGGCAAGGAAGGCTACAGGATCAGAGGAAGATCCCAAACCAAACTCAGGCTCAGGAAAACTGTAGAAATATGGGTGAAACATCAAGAATGGAGTGAGGTTCGGGTCTATTTGGTACACAGCAGTGATCAGGACACGAGATTTTATTTATTTATTTTTAATATTTCTTTATTTGTTTTGGTTGTACACAATGCCTTTATTCTTTACATGGTGCTGAGGATCGAACCCGGGCCGCACACGTGCTAGGCCAGCGCTCTACCACTGAGCCACAACCCCAGCCCCGAGATTTTATATTTTGACGTAGCACTGTCAAGCTGATATATTAAAATGACCCCTAAGTGTAATAGGTACCTTTATACTTGGGAACCAGACACACCATGTGTTTTCATACAAGGAAACTGCATGTTAAGCAATTTGTCTAAAGTGTCTGACTAAAGTGGCAGAGCTGGGGACCGCTTCCAAGATGTACTCCTAACCACTAGTCTCTACCACCTTGGGTCAGATATGTTTCTTTTGTCAGAACCCAGGAATAAGAGCCAACGCAGAAATCCAGATTTATTTATTTATTTTCTTTTTTTTTTTAATTTTTTATTATTTATTTACTTATTCATCATGCACAAGTATAGTATCTTTTTACATACAACTGCTTGTATACAAAGTATATAAGTACCATTCAGATCTTCAATCATGCATTTAGGATAATGATATCCATCTCATTCAACCACCAATTTTTTTCCAACCCCCCCCTTACTCCCTCCCTCCCCTCCCTTTCCGTTGACCATTCTAGTGTTCCTCTGATCCTATGTACCCCCTTCCAACAACACTGTGAACCAGCCTCCTTATATCAGAGAAAACATTCGGTACTTGGATTTTTGAGATTGACTAATTTCACTTAGCATTATATTCTCCAACTTCATCCATTTACCTGCAAATGCCATTATTTTATTCTCTCTTATTGCTGAGTAAAATTCCATTTTGTATATATACCATATTTTCTTTATCCATTCATCTACTGAGGGGCATCTAGGTTGGTTCCATAACCTAGCTATTGTGAATTGTGCTGCTATAAACATTGAAGTGGCTGTGTCATTGTAATATGCTGTTTTTAAGTCTTTTGGGAATAGACCCAGGAGTGGGATGGCTGGGTCATAGGGTGGTTATTTATTTATTTTCTTTCTTCTTCTTCTTTTTTTCTTTTTTTGACAGGGTTTTACAACATGCCCATTCCCATGCCCATATTGGTTCAGAAGTCCTGGGCTCAATTAATCCTCCTGCCTCAGTCTCCCAAGTGCTGGGACCACAGACATGTGCCACCATGCCCAGTTAAGCCCAGACTCCTGAAACAAACAAACCAAGAGCAGTATGGAGGCTACAAGAATATGCCTCTTAGATGTCCTCTTTCAAGGGGCATAATTAATCAGTGGAACCAACAAGTACCCTCCAAACTCCAGCACCAACTCTGCACCATACTGGTCCCTGGCCACGCCTAGTCAATGGAGGAGCTGGGCAGAGACTCTCAGGAAAGGCTATTTCTGGAAACCCAGGACTCCTCTCATGGGAAACTCATGATGCAGTGACTCCTAGACAGCCCTGCCAAAGTTTCCGTAGGAGCTCCTTAGAATTTCTAAGACACTTCCTGCCCTCCCTCTCTTCTTCACTGGGTATCAGTTCTGCATCATGAACTCATGGCTTTTCCAGCCTCCCTGAACTTCCTCCTTGCTTTTTTCTCACAGGCATTTACCCTGTCAGATTCTTGAAGGTTTAATCCTGCCTCAGTTTCTACTTTCGTTGGGGACATGGACTAACACAGATGAAGTGGGTAGGTCGTTGGTTGCTGCTTGAAGCTCTGTCCCTTTCCTCTCCTCTGCAGGCCTTGGAGGGGCTGTTCTTTCTTGAACACCCTCCTCTCTCCCCTTCCTCTGTACTTACTCTGTCTCATCTGGAGGTCATTTCCTCCAAGCCCAACTGGGGAGATGCTCCACCTCTTTGGGCTGCCACAGGCCTTGACCTTCACATATCACAGACCTCACCTCACTGAACCTGCACCTCCTGCTAGGTGGGGGCTCCCTGAGGGTGGGTCCCAGCCTGTGCTGCTTATCACCATACTCTAGTGCCTGGTGCAACAGTCCCCGGAAATGTGGGAGGCACTGAATAAACAAACACATTGATAAAGGAAGCCGTGGCCTCACAGCAGATCCACCACTTGCCTTGTAATGCAGATACAGAACCTGGATACAGGGCCTCCCAGTGAGCGACTGGGATCAGAAAGGCTTTGGTATGAGCCTGGCTCTGCTAATATGGCAGATGGCCCTATTCTCAAATTTGCTGAGCATCAGTTTCCTTACCTGTAGAGGTCATAGTGTCTCCCTCTCCCAGTTACATGTCATGTATAAGGAAGTGACTGGCACAGTAATAAGAGCTCAAATATGTCACACCCTCTGACCTGGCCCCTCCGCCACCTCACTGCAGACCTATCACTCAAATGCAGCTGCACTCACAAAGACAAAGCCTCTGCCCTTCTGACTATATTGAAACAATAGTTACTTATGCTCTGCCATCTGCACTACCTGCCATCTCTCTTCCCAGGGTCCCATGTTCTCATCTCCTGATTATTAAAGACATAATAAACACGTATTGCTCTCCTGCTGCTGTCAGGGCCACTGGGGATTCAGAAATAAGGAGGTGAGAGTCTTCTTTCTTAGAGCTGGTGGTCCAGTGAGGGTTGGAGAGAGAAAGAGAATAGAAACACATGTAAAAATAAGTAATTGCTACTCGGTGCAGTAAAATCCACAATAGACTGAGACTCAACTGCTGGCATGTGACAACATGTATCCCAAATTCCCCAAAACATAGCTGATTCTAATCATTTTATTATTTTTCACTAGAAGCAATTCATTGTGTATGATTTACTTAACATGCTTTAATGTTTTATTATGAAATAATTTAGGCATTCAAAAAGCACAGGCACAATGAACAACTGTACCAACCACAGAGCTTAAAATACAAAATGCAGGGCTGGGGTTGTGGCTCAGCAGTAGAGCACTCACTTATCACGTGCACGGCCCAGGTTCGATCCTCAGCACCACGTACAAATAAACGCATTGTGTACAACTAAAGCAAATAAATAAATATTTAAAAAAATATAAAATGCATTTGTGTTCTTTCTTCTTTCTCTTCCCAGTGGTAATCTCTCTTCTGATTCAGGTGTTTATCATTCCCTAGTGTATTTTCATACTTTTATTATATATGTATGCATATCATGATATATTACATTGTTTGACTTGTTTGAAATTTTATATGAATGTTGCATACTGTATACACCACTCTGAGATATTTTTCGATTTGCTTAACAAAATGTCTTTGAGATGTACCCATGTTGATACATGTATCTCTCATTCATTCATTTTCACTGTTCTATAGTATTCAGTTGCAAGGCACATATCACAGTATTGATCTATTTTCTTGATTACAGATATTTGTTTTGGAAAACATATACATCCACTAGCATCTTCCAAAAAGCATACATCAGGATGCAATTAGATGTGCAAGAGATTTATTGGAGAAACTCTTATGAATGATAAAGGATGAGGCAGGATAAGAAGTAGATCTGACAGGTGTGAAAAGAGAGTAGGAAGGAAAGAGGATGGATGAGGAGAGCTTCACTGTAGTGAAGTTCTAAGAAGATCTTTCCAGGCCAACAGTGAGCCCCTGAGAAAATGTTGCCCATTAGAGGTGTACTGCGTTGGCAGGAATGGCCCACTGCAACACCCCTGCATCCAGGTGAAGCATCGCGGTAGATCTAAAGGTGTAGCAGCTGCAGTATTCATCAACCATGCTCCCACAGCAGGTTCTCTTGAAGAGTGCCCTCCAGGGTTGCAATTGTGCATTAGCAGAGAGGAATTTTTTTCTGGGGGACTTTCATTCATTCATCCTCTATCTTTAAAAAAAAAAAAAAAAAAAAAAAAAAATGTGGTGTTGAAGAAAGTCATCACAGTATGGTCTCATTAAAGCTGGGTCCTAAAGGACCATCTCAGGCATCGTTGTTGGGGCCAGCAGTCACAGTAAGCCACTTCCATTTATTTCTTGATATCCATTGAGCTCTGCTGCCAGGGATCTACAATCAAAGCTCTAGCAGGCTTCAAGGTAAGGCTTTGAAGTCTTACAGACCTGCATTTCATCCTTATTGCAGCCACTTGGCCATTGCATAACCTTGTACAAGACATTTCACTACCACAGTTATCATTTTTCTCACATGCAAAATGAGAATAACCAGACCTGTTTCAAGAGCTGTTCTGGGACTGAAAGAGATGAGGTAAGCACTGTGCCTGACACATGTAGTAGTGCTTGGGGGGGAAAAAAAGTCTTCCTCATCCTATCAGGCCACTGTAAAAGATAAAGAAATCTATCCTTGGATGCAATAATTTTTTTCTCAAACTGAGAAATGTTTAAAAACTTAGAGCCTTAGTTCTGCAAACTCCAGCTATCACAATCCGGATGGATCAGAGTGATCTCCACCAAACCTTCTTATTCACACCCATCACTCTTTCTTAAAGCAGCATTTGTGATTAATCTCACTCTAGGGCTAAATCGGTCCCAAGCGCTTCCCAGGCACTTGATAAAGAAGCTCTCTGATTTATAGCAAACACCATTATTGAGCGGTGGCAGAGAGAGGCCATTGGGGGATTTGTCTTGCTGGAAACTCTGTCTGTTGGAGCCATTTCTTCTATTTTCCTAGATAAGAGCTCAATTTATTTCAAAATAGATGGATGGGGTCCTTTTTTGTTGTTGTTTTTGTTGTTGTTGTTGTTGTTGTTTCCTTGGTGGGTAGGAGGGAAAAAAGACTTGGACAATTTTTTTTAAAAGAATATTTACTATTTTAAGTTTGGGAAACTTTTGTCAGCTTATGCAGATATCAGGACTTATCAGAGGACTAGGTACATAGTAGATCTTCAATAAGTACTTTTGGAAATGTACCATCATCTCATTTGATCTTCTCAGTGGCCCCATTAAGTACCCTGAGGCCACTTCATATTTGACAAAAGAGGAAGCTGAGGTTAACAGTCTAGAGGTGGCAGAGCTAGGACTTTGATGGAGGCCCTAGATCCAATCCTTATTGCCCTCCATGGTCCAGAAACATAGTCATCAGACCCTGAAAACCTGGTTCACTAACACTGCAACTTCTTTCTCACCTATTCTCTGGGCCCTTTTGGTTCTACTCCAGGAAACATGCATGGAACATTTGCCTATTGCTTGTGTTCTGTCTTTGTCACCTGCACCTACATGACTGTCTCATCTGCCTGAACAGTTCCGTTACAGTGAATGAGAGCCCCTTACTCTGCCATACTGTCCAGTGTTGTGAGCACTTCTTATTTGATTGGGCCAGCATATTGCCCTCAAAATGCAATTCCCCTGGACCCCAGACTTGGCCACTTGCAGAATAGGGGCAGGAAAATCAGGCTCAGGCAGACCTGGTTTGAAGCCTACCCACTTACTAGCTGTCTGACATATGGAAGGAAAGTGACTTAACTTTCCTAAGTTCTCATTTGTAAAATGGAACCAATATTGTGTCAGTAGAAATATTTCTTGGCACACATAAGAGAATAACTAACTAATAGTGGCATAAATAATAGACACTTAATATCTCACTTCACAAAATGTTTAAATGGAGGAAGTGCCAGTATACTTGGCTCAGCACCCATGGGATGTTGGGGTTCTGGGGCAGTACCTCCAGAATGCTCTAGGCCCTCATAGCTTGACACAATACTTGCAAAGCAGGGATAGAAAATAAGGGTACAAATAACAATAGGCTTCAACCCCAAACGAAAAAATCCTTTTCCATGACTTCTCTCTTTTCCAGAGAAACATTTCCCCTGGAAAACATTTACTTTGTTTGATTTATCATTGGTCATATCTGGTCACATACCTTTTTAGTCACTGGCTGGTGAATAGCATTGCCATGACTGACTGAGATGGTCATGATTCATTCTCTTGGGCAGGGCACACTGCCACAAAGCACAATAAAGTGTGCTGGAAAGGAAGAGCAAGGGTGAGTGTTAGCTGAGGAATGGTTGCATTTTAGTGCATAAAACTGGACAATGACTGAGGCAGGAGGATCGTGAGTTCAAAGCCAGCCTCAGCAATGGCGAGGCACTTAGCAACACAGTGAGACCCTGTCTCTAATAAAATACAAAAAAGGGCTGGGGATGTGGCCCAGTGGTTGAGTGCCCCTGAATTCAATCCCCGGTACCAAAAAAAAAAAAAAAAAAAAAAAAAAAAAAAAAACTAGACAATGAATGCAGCATTTAGTAGAGTCCCTGGCAATTTGTTCCATAAGTGTTGACTGTTACTATAGCCTACTATTATTAAAAAAATAAATGAAAGTAACCAGGGTCACTCTGACCATCTCCTCTCCCACCTAGAACCCCTCCCTGTTCATCCTCAACAATAGTCTTGATGAGCATGCTCCTAACAGAAAAGACAAAGGCACCCAAGGCTGGGCTGCCTTGCCACATAACTCCATGAACTATGACACACATCATGGTCCAGGTGAATGGCACTCTGCAAGTTGGCAGTGTTCAACTTTGTGGTCATTAGCTTCAGTCCCAAATAGGAGGAGAGTATTCTTCAGTGTCATCTGTCTTTGCTACAGCCTTTTATCTAAGTAGTCAACTTCTATTGGCCCTGACATAATATTAGTTTTAGTTTAGCTTCATTTTTGTCATGACCACTTTTCCTAAGTCTCAAACTTTCAACCTCTCAGGTAAAAAGAGGGAGAATCAGTTCCCTTTGAGGAAGAGCCAGTGACCAGTTGTGGCCATGAGCTTGAACATGGAAGCTCTATCTGTCCTTCTTATGTCACTGAGGCTGGGGTGAGGAGGGCTCCAAGTTCTGCTAGAATGTATGAAATAGTTCCAGGAGAGAGACCACGGAGAACACTGTGGGAATGGCTGATTGTTACTTCCTGTTACCTGGAGTACAGAACAAAGAATTGGTTGAAAATGCCATCTTATATTTGTCTCTTGACATTCTCTGCCTTATGGAAAGAATCTCTTAGAGATCTGCCAAGAACTGAATCTCCTCTCAGGCTGTGGCCCCAAACTTTCTTTTGTAAAGCGGCTTTGGAAGTGGGGTGGAGTGCAAGCTATTGGGTGAGAGAGAAAGAACAGTAGCAAGCATCGATCACTTACCCTGAGCCAGGAACCTACAAGCCTAAACCCACTACCTCCTCATACATGCTCTATAGGGCAAGCATTCCAGATTATTTGATAGGAAAGAAAGCTATCCCAGGAATGCAATGTACTTCTCCAAGAAAGACATTTCCCCACATTACTTTGTATGTTCATGTATTATGAACCAACCAACTAGCCAAGCTCCCAGTGCCTGGTGTCTCCAGAGGGTATTGCATCAAGGGCCCGGGAACTGGGAAGGCTGAGGTAGCCTTAACTGACTAGATAAAGTCACTCAGGCACTCTGGACTCCAGTCTCCTCATTCCTAAAGTGGGACAATCATATCTGTCTCACAGAATTGCTGCCGGAGTCAAACCAGCTACTGTGTGTCAAGTGCTTTTAGGTCTTGATTTGTAAGAGGTCTCAGTAATGAACAGCGGCCATTATTATTGCTCTCCTTACTGCTTGTATTGTTAGTGACTTGATCCTGCTGAGCCCCAGTGACCCCATCTCCAGAACAATCTGACTCAAGGGCCCTCTGCAGAGTGAGTCTGAGCACTGCCGAGCAGGTTCCCCTAAGCCTGGTCTGTCTTTCCTGCCTGCATTTCCGTTCTCAGATTTCTGTGTTCTGGATGAGGCCATTGAATGTTATCTGCAATCTGTTCTGGCTGTTAAATAAACTTTTCCTGCTCTAGGACAGGCTGTCACGTGTGTGTAAATATCACTTTATGCCTGGACTATGATTTCCAAGTCAAAACTCTCACTTCATGGTGGCTATTAGGGTCACTCTGGATCCAGAGCCTATGAATCAGAGATAATAAGCTCAAACTGTGAGGCTGCTCCAGGGACAAACTGTGTGGCCTCAAAATGGACTGAGTAGCTATTATCCTGGAGCATGTTTATGGCCATTCTGGACATCACAGAAACACCTTCCGTGTCATCCTCATTTGAAAAGGCTGCACTATGAAGAGACAGAGAGCGACATATGCACAACAGTACATTTACAAAGCCCGTTTCCACCTGAGAATAGACTCTTACTTCCTCAGAATATCTCCAGGAGTCATGGAATCTCAGAACCACTTGCTGTGTAACCCAGCAGCCAATTACTTCACCTCTCTGAACTTCAATTTCTCCATCTATAAAGTGGGGTTGTTGGGGGATTTAATAATAATGTTTGATAGTTAACCTCACAGTTTGGGCTCCCCTAGAAATGACCTGAGTTAAGCATGGGGGCAGGGCGGGTGCGCTTCAGTTAGTTTTAGTTGGCAGTAATCTTAGGAAGCACTTGCGAGAGGCAGAAAGTGAGACAGGAAAGAGAGAAAAGCCAGTGTGTGAAAGCTCTGGACCCTGGGGTCTCAGTCCCACAGGGTCCCCTCTATCAAACTGTGTGGGACATACCCCAGAATCATCTGAAGGAGATCATCTGAGGCCTTGTCCACTGACTCATCCCCACTAACTGAGGGATGTCCTTGGGCGTGAATCCCCTGTACTTCCAGCTGACCCTGCTATGGTTAAACAACATCCTGTGGTGCCAAAGGAACCTCTGGGGAGAAAAGCAAGCACCCCCAGCAGCAGCAGGTGAGCTGGAGGCCAGGGGAGGTGGGTGTGGCTTCTCAAGCTGTCCTGACACCAACTCTGAATGCTAACCAACTCTAATGCATCCTGACAATACTTCTTACACCATGGACAGCGTGCTGAGCCCTGAACACACACAGGGTCCTCCCAACAACCTGCAAAGCACCCACTGTGGATATCTTCATTTTCTAGGCAGAAAACAGAGTCTTAGAGAGTGAGATAACCCACCCAGAATCAGCCAGCCTCAGACCCCAGTCTGGGTGACTGCAGAGGCTGAACTTTCAGGGGCAAGCCTTTGGGACAAAACTGAAAAGGAATCCACCTGTATGGTAGAACCACTGAGACTCCACTGTTAAGAATTCAATGGCACAAAATTAAAAGGCAATAACAGTTACTATTCTTTATATTGACTTAAGAAGCAAGTATTGAGCAGTGCTTTGGACTGTGGACAAAAAAAAAAAAAGAGGAAAACAACAGAGCTCCTGACCTGAAGGTACTCTCAGGCCAGTAGCCAAGGGCAGGCTTGCAATATAATGTAGCAGGAACAGTGATAGGATTCTTCCTGTCTTCACATCACAGGGCAATGACAAATTGAGATTCTGAGAGGCAGAGTGATTTGTCAGATCCCACAGCCAGTGAGGAAGACAGAATATGAATCTACAACTTCTGAACTCAATACTCAGCTATTTCCTAAACTAATTCCCCTGATAGGAGGAGGTAGTGCATTGAGATTAGTTCAAGCCAAAGCTGATGGCCTGAAAGACTTTAGGTAGTCAAAATAAGTGTCAAATAATGGTCATAGGTACTCTGAAGAAAAATAAAGCAGAGAGTAGGATTAGTGAATGACTAGAGTGCAGAACTGGTGGGGCTTTTTTATACCCTGCTGTAAGTGCTCAGGGGTACATCTGAGGCTTACTGATTGCTGGGCATTGGGAAGAGGTGATGTAAAAATGCCCCTGGGTACATGGGTGAGGCTTTCCCTTTGCTATGTTAGTAAAGGTCACCCAAAGGCTACTTCAAACATTCAAGAAACAATGACTGCTAATGCTTGTTTGCAGTAATTTGTTCATACCTCCATTCATTAATGCTTTCAATCTTTTGGCTTAAATTCACTTAGCACTTATGTGCAAGAAACACGTCAAGACTAGCTTTCAGTTAGGTGATTGGCTTATGGCAAGCAGAGTTGCTACTGAGAAATAAGATACTGGAAAGTTTCAGGGATTGTGAAGTAGGGGAAAAGCTGTTCCTACAGAACAAAGCAAGGGCCCCAAATAAATGTTTCCCTTGTTGTCCTGTCAATTATTTTCATTTGTGTGTAAAAGTATGATAAGACAGTTAAACCTTTTGAGTCTCATAGACCTGAACTATCTTTGTATCTGTGGTCAAGTGCCACAGTCCTATGTGACCCCATTTTCTTACTTATAAATTGGGAGAATCACCAACCTTTACTAGATTGCTGTGAGGATTAAAAGGAGAGAAAGATTGTAGGATATTGCCTTTAGTAGGAATCCACAAATATCAGTTCCTATTCTTCCAGCCTTTCATATGGAGAATGAACTGGTGATTCTAGGAAAAGGCTGGCCTCATTTCTCTATATTTAAACATCAGAATATAGAAACTGATGAATGTATTAGTTAGCTTTCTGTCACTATGACAAAATACTTGAGAAAATCAACTTAAAGGAGGAAAGATCTTTTGGCTCACAGTTTCAGAGTTTTCAGTCCCTGGGGTCACTTGGCTTCATCGTTTTGGGGCCTCTGGTGAGGCAGAACATCATGGTGGAGAGTGCATGGTAAAGCAAAGCTGATCACCTTATGGTGGTCAGGAAGCAGAAAGCAAGAGGTAGGAACTGAGGACAAAGTATGCTCTCCAGGGGCACACCCCCAGTGACTTACTTTCTCCAACAAGGCCCCATCTAATAATGTCCCACCACTTCCCAATAACCTGTTATCCACTGATGACATTAGAGCCCTCACGATCCAACCACTTCTTAAAGGCCCCACTGCTGAGCACTGCATTGGAAACCAAGCCTTCAACACATGAATTTTGGGGGGACATTTCATATCCAAGCCATAACGATGGAAATCAGAAGCACTATCCAGACCAGGGCAGATCATCAGTTCTAAGCTGTAACAGACCAAGTAAATGGCCATCTTTCTGGAAATAATGCCAGCATGTAAAAATCAGTGTGGGTACAGTGCTTTGGATGCTGTTTGAAGAATACACCTGTTACTATATTTAAAACCCTGAGTAACCCTGGAAACTAGGCAGGGCAAATGTTACTATCCCTGTTTCCCAAAGAAAAAATAAGACCAGTGATGCTGCACTTGATTCTCTTACATCAAAAGGGAATAATCATGAATTAAATTCAATTTGCTTCTGTGCAAAAACAAATTAGCTTTAGAAGATACATCCTTAAATGCAAAACAATAAAATCCTCAAGTAGACCATCCATCATATCTAACCCACAAAATATGATTATACTTCGGATCTATTGGCTAAAATTAATACATGTTAATTTTACTTTGTTTTATATTCTCAAGGTGTGGGGAGAAGCAGAGCTGATTTTAAACCAACAGAGCTCAAGATGAGGTTCCAGGCTCCTTGTGAAGATGGTAGTAGGAATCTGCCAGCTATGCTTAATATTTCCAAGAGCCTAACTAAGAGTTTTAGAATTTCTCTCACATAATTAGGCCACTGAAACAAATTAAAACCACAAATTTCTGTTCCTTTTGCTGGAATTTGGAAATGGCAGAGGGCACATGATGATCATTGTCCCTGATTAGTCTGATGATATCATAGAATCTCCGAGCTGGAAAAAGGACCATGCTGTGACTTCTGCCCCTTGCTCAGCCGTCCCAACTCCTGAATAGCTGGGGCAGCGAGAGACTCTGGTCATGAGTCCAGACACTCTGACCCTTTGACAGAGAGCTGTGGTGCAAAACTCCTTGTGCACAGAGCCAGGAAAAGGAGTGCTTGGCGATTAGAAGCTGGGAGCCACTGGCCTAATGCATCTGATGGAAGTCAGTGGGCCAGGTATAGAGGGTGGAATATTGAGGTTTTCTTCCCAGAAATGAATGAGGTATTTCTCACCATAGATTACAGAACTCTCGGCCCTAAAAGAACAGGACTTTTACCCTTCACTTGTATGGATGTGCTTAAAATGGATATTTTTACCTTCTGTCATAATAGTATTAAAATGAATGGTTTTAAGTGTGGGGGGCGAGGTCATGCTGTTTACTAGTGAGGGGTGAAGAGAAACACACTTTACATACATTTATGAGATTTGCCAGCTAAAGTGGCAGAAAATGAATGAAAGACACAAACTTTGGAGTCATGAGATGAGGATTTGCATCTCAGTTCTACATTAAGAGTCAAGCATTGCAGGACACATTGCTTAATATCTTTGAGCTTCATTTTCCCAGAGAAAAAATGAAAATGATACCTGCCTTTCCAAAGAATGTAGTATTACAGAAAGAACACTGGATTACAAATCAATGAGTCCTTTAGTTCCAATCCCAGTTTAGCCATTTACTTGAAATATATACTTAGATAATTTGCCTAATTCCTTCAAGCTTAGTTTCTCCCCTGTGAGTAAATAATTTTTCCTTCCAATCTTATAGGTTAGTTTTGAGGATATGATGCACATTAAAAAAATCCTTGTGTGAGCCGGGCGCGGTGGCGCACACCTGTAATCCCAGCACTTTGGGAGGCTGAGGCAGGAGGATCGCGAGTTCAAAGCCAGCCTCAGCAATGGCGAGGCACTTAGCAACTCAGTGAGACCCTGTCTCTAAATAAAATACAAAAAAGGTCTGGGGATGTGACCCAGTGGTCGAGTGCCCCTGAGTTCAATCCCCGGTACCACACACACACACACACACACACAAAAAAAAATCCTTGTGTGGTAAAGCAAATAAACTAATACAAATTTACTACCATAGCAAGGTAACACGTAGGCTCTTTTTGCTGAGATTAAATGTCATTTCATTTTAAGGAATTATCCTGTTTCTTTGCCTGCTGAAGGAGGATAAACCTAACAGGTTTCAATTCTAGTTCTGCCACTTCCTCACTGGGCCCTGTGGTTGCATGTCCCAGCACACATTCTGTTTGGTGGTGTTGACGGTGCCCCTCCTCAATTCCAGGGCTGGATCCTGGTGGGTCCAGGCCAATCAGGATGATTCTGTCCCTTGCCATGGTGATTGCTTCAGGGATGCAGTTAAGAGTGTTGAAGGCTTTGTTGCAATAGTTGTAGGCTGAGTTGCTCTTTCCACTTTGGTATGAATGAAGCATGTAACCATGAGAGCTGCTGGCAGCAACCTTGATAACATCAGGGAAGAGTGAAGCCACTGTTCAGAAAAATGGCAAAGAAAAAGATCCATTGCTTTGCTTACATCATGATCCTCTGGATTAAACTATGCCAAAAGATAGTACACTTCTGGGGTTTTCCATTAGGTGAGGCAATAAATTTTCTTGGCTCAGTTTGAGTTGGTTTTTCTGTTCTTACAAGTAAAGTTTCTTTCTTTTCATAGCTTAGCCATGAGCAAATTTCATTGCCCCTCTAAACTTCAGTCTCCTGATCTCCAAAGGGAACATTATAATATCTATCACTTATAGGATTGAACTGAGGTTCAAAGGCGCTTGACACAAAGTAAGCATTTGATTAAAAAAAAAAATGGTTATGTTTGGAGCTCTAGACTTTATGCTGCTTTAAGTACATCATTTCACTTAATCGTTGTATCAAACCTCTGAGGACAGTAAATGAAGAAATGGGGGTTACAAAGTTTCAGTGACTTGCCCAGGGTCCCAAAGCTAGCTCCCAAGAGGCAGAGATTTCACAAAATGTGACTGTTTCTACTTTTTTCATTCTCTTATCCTTTGACCAGATGACTGATGTTGAGTACACAGTAGTAATAAAATATTAATTGTATGCCCATAATGTGCCAAGACTATAAGGTATTAAATATATACCAATAAATACACACATTCTCTTTTAGTTTTAGAGGATACAGTTTCACAACTACCTACATTGTAAAAGAGATTAGATTAAGTCTGCGCCTTTACTGGCCTCATGCTCCTAATGACTGACCTAAACAGCCAACGTGTAAATCTTATAGGCACAGGGATAGTGCAGATGGTAACAAGAAAAATTCTACAACTAAATGTTGAACACACAGAGGTTGTTTTAATAAGATACTTCAAATACACACACATACACACATCACACACACATACATCTTACATTCTAATTGCTATTTGTTCTTGAAACCTTGGACCAAAATGTAGTATTTCTTTTATATTTGATTCCATGGGTTAAAAACATATCTTTTTCATATGCAGTATGAAGATATTTTCTCTATAATCTCTGCTTTTTTTTGACATGATGTCAACTGGTATATATTTTCTAGAAAGTCTGAACAACACAATCAGATGTGACAATGGGGTGGAAGGAAAAATAGACGAGGGTCTCCACTACACTATTTTCTTAGGAAATCTGCAGGGAAATCAAACACTGTGTTTTACTGTTTACCTCTGGGTGACATTCTCCAAACGTCTTTACATGTTATGGAGTGCCTCTTACAAAACCCAATCACCAGGAGAGTGAAGAATGACAGTATGGAGAACAGGCACTGTGAATCTCTCCCTTACAAGTGTTGTCTCGTGTGCAGATCAAGAAATACCTTCTGAGCAATATATAATAAACCCTGGGAAAGAAAAATAGGCTCTGAATTTGTCTTCTTAATAGCTAGACAAATAATTTGTCTAAGCAAATTGAACAGCATTAGGACACATCCTAAATGAGACTCCACAGGCTCCCCCACACAGGGAGGGACCCTCTCTCCTATGCTGCCTCACCCCTGCAGATTTTGATAAGAGGGTCTAAAAGGAAGACCTGAAAAATCATCCTGCAGACAAGGTAAGTGGTCTCAGATTTTATATAGGCATAAAGATGTTTACCTGTATTGAAGCCACACATGAAGAAACCAACAAATTAGAATAGATTTTTTTTTCTTATCTTTTGATAGCTTAGTCTTAAGATACCTGAGAGTTGTGGAAAACAGATCGGTAGTTAGATATAGCTTTGCTCTTTTTACATAAGAGACATTGAGTATACTTTTTAACCTCTTCAAGCCTATTTCTTAGCGTAAAATGAAAATAAAACCTTCACAAGGGTGGTAGGTAGACTAAATAAATATAGGGTCCAGCTCATAGTAGATGCTCAAAAAAAGTAGTTGCTTTCCTTTTAACTTCTCTAAAAAATCATTTGTTCAATAAAATGTGTTTTAAGAAAAATGTCTGTCTTAGGAATATAACTGGAACAGTGCTAGTCTTCACCAGTTTGGGAGTACAAATAATACTGTACAAGTAAAACTCATATTTGAAAATTTACTCCCAAATCTATATAATACAGTAATTTCTGGGCATCACTGGGGACTTGTGCTTCTTTTCTCATCTTCCTCCTCCAGCACTTTTGTTGATGCATAGCAGGCAGGGAGATAGATGAACATGGGGGCAGCATCTCACTCCTTCTCCTAGTGGTATCCTCAATGAGAACAGAGTGGCTGTCTTCTCTGAGAACTCCAGAGATTTCCAAACTGTAATACTGTTAAGAAATGACATGACTTTCTCTTAAGATTTTACCAAACATGCCGTGACAGCATGAAAATGACCCTCCCTCCCTCCCAATTTTGTTGTTTGTACTATTGCCTGGACCAAAAACAGCACTTCTTGTGCTTCTCTACAAAAAGGGCTTCTTTAGCATCAGCCTGTGACTGTTTCCCTTGTCATCCCATCTGTAGGTGAAGACCAGGCAATATTCTATCCCAAGGTCCTCATTTCCACACAATCTCCACTTTCCCCACCAATGCAAACCATTTCCTACAAACAGATACCTTCAGGCTGTCCATTTCCCAGTTCATCATAACCATCCAGACTCTGGAATCCGGTTTAGCTGAAACCCTGTAACAACTATTGCACATTCAGATTTCTCATCCGCTAGGGGTCTGACTTTCAAATCAAAGGCAAGTATGAGAAAGTAAGATGTATAATATAAATTTATTCTGTGATATTTTCCTAATTAAAGATATTTTAAAACAGATTAAAATACATCAATATTTTAAGAAAAATAAATACCTCGTAGAAGAATTTAGATAGTATCGGTAATATACATGATTTGACCCTGAATATTATTTTTCATTTGAACATCATTTTTTAAAAAATAGCATAAAAATGATAAGGATTGCTGTATTCTTCACATGTCCTTAGTTTCATAAATTTTAATTCAACTGCCAGTTCTTTTCTCAACTATGTATGTTAAGGGTATTTGCTCCTGCTTTTGGATTGGAAGAGTATCCATTTTCTGTTTCTTAACAGTGATATTTAGGTCCTCTTTTTCTGATTCTTCAAGAAAATGCTTCATGCTGAGTTTGAATAGCAATCGAGGGTCTGGTCCAGAAAGTGGCGGGCAATTACAGCTCTCTCGAATTTTGAGAGCCTATAAAAAAAGAATACAGTGCAATTTCTGATATATTTTTTGTAAAACAATCAAATATAATGCATTATGTATTTTAGAATAAAAGTCATCTTAATTAAAACACATAAAAGATAAATATACATAAATTCATGGTAAGTATCTACTTACCATTATTTGCTCAAATAGTATTTTTTAAACAACAGCAATTGTATCTACAACAACTGCCCAAATGATCTATAAAGGATAAATAAGTCTTAGAGATATCTCTATAGTTTCTGTCAAACTCAAGAAGACCCTGAGAACAACCATTCAGATTAATAATCTGAAGACTATTGAGAGTTTTTTTTTTCTTCAATAAAAGTAAAATAGAAAATACATGTCTGAACATACTGAAAAAAGACATACTTGGACAGCATGGGATGAAATTCATGCAAATAACAGAAAAGGAAACAAAATTGAAATCATGACAATTATTAACTGTAGGAAAAATAAAATGCTGTTAGGGATGGAAAAGTCATCGAGGTGTATTATATGGCTCAGCTACAACTACGATTATATCTTAAAATAACAAATCTTAGCGAGACCTGGTGGCACACACTTGTAATACTAGTTACTCAGGAAGCTGAGGCAGGATGGTTGCAAGTTCCAGGACAACATTTGGAACTTAGCAAGACCCTGTCTCAAACTAAAAAAAAAATAACAAGGGCTGGGATGTAGCTCAGTGGTAGAGTACCACTGGGTTCAGTCCCAGTACCAAATAAAAAATAAAAATAAGATGCCAAATCTTGGTCTAACTAAACTCGCAATTTTCGTTAAATGGTTATATAATTTATGGGAAAGAAGAGAGCTGAATACACGTGTGTGCATGCACAGGTATGATAGTGATAAGAGGGAGCTTTTGTCTGGTATTGTTTAGTGGAAAGCAAATAAAAGGCCTAAAACTGAAAAGTTAAGAACTCACAACATAAGCATGCTATTTAGATAAGGTGGGAAAATTTAAAAATTATGCAACAAACTTGGAAAGTAATTAACCCCAAAACTGAAGGCAGGATGGGGAACTTTTGCCCCAAGTAATTATCCTTAACTATTCACTTAACTCTAAAGTAGGCACATAAATAACTTGAAGACTTTAAAATTAAAATATTTGTATGAAAAAAAGTTTAATATTTAGGTGGTTTTAAAAGAAAGATATTTAAGTAGAAAAGTTGGTTCGGTATTATTTTTAGTATTCTGACTTTTTGATAGTGATGCTAAGGAAAGTACAAAAGGCAGAAAAGGAGATAATAAGTATTTGGGGAGTGGTAATATTTTAGAAAGACTGGACAGACAAGGTCTTACTAGTAAAACAATGACTTTGGGCAGGGAGGAGAAGAACTAAAGGACATAAGAGACCACATTAGCGACCTTGGGGAAGAGCATTCCACAAAGGAGTGAACAGCAAGGAATGCAAGGGAGAAGGAAGTGTGGAAAGTTGGTGAACCAGAACAGCACAGGGTAAAGGATAGAATAAGATTGTATAGGCTCTCACAGGTCATAGTACATCCTTTACATTGTACTGTGAATAGGCCTGCCTCTCATATTTGCAGGGTCCATAGCTAGACTGCAAATGGAGGCCTGGTTACCATGTGTCTAAGTATCTATAAGCTATAATTCAAGATAGTAAGGTATTATACAAAGTATGTTCTGTTCTCCTACTTCAATGAATATTCATTCAAAATTACCTGCACGTCCAGGTACAAAATTCAAATTCTTGAATTTCAGAATGTGTAAGATTGAGGGAGAATCTACTCTAGTTTCTTCTGCTAGACTGCTGTCTGCTCCCCTCTCCTCCCATCCCATCCCATCAGGCCTGTAAGAATATGTGTGCACATGTTTCCAAAGGAATAGGTCCACAAAGGCCCTGGAAGCAAACTCAACCATGTTTGGGCAAGGTACCCAGAGTGATAGAGCCTAGGTTCTTTGATGGGAATATTCCCTTAAACCCCACAGGGATGTGGGATAGAGGCAAGCAGCATGCAATCAGAGAAAAGTCAGAAAGGAGTCCTCTTCAGTGGATGGGACCAAGACAGGAACCAGGGATAGGAGCATGTCTGATGGATGAGGCTATTCTTTACCAAACTAAAGAGGTATGCACAAATGGTGGGACTCTATTTTATATACAACCAGAGAAGTGAAAATTCTGCTCCATTTGTGTACAATGAATTGAAGAGCTTTCTACTGTCATGTATAACTAATTAGAATAGATAGATAGATAGATAGATAGATAGATAGATACATAGATAGATAGATAGATATAGATAAAAGTGTAAAGTTCTTTGATGGCAGGGGCTTTGTTTTATTTCCCTCTGACTCTCACAGTACAATAGATTTAAGATATTACCTCTGAGCATTAACTGTTTGTCAAGGTAAACTAAATTTAAATAACAAGAAAACGTTTCCCTGCTATACAACTGAAATAAAGAAAAAGCCAGACCCTCAGGGTAAGCTACTGTCCAAACAGGTATACTTTTGAGGGTGCAAGAGATGACACTGATATTTACACCACACTTCAGGCATAAGCCAAGACTTTCTTGGCAGAATTGCAACATACAGGCACTCTTCACAACCACAGTGACTTTCTTTTCCAAGTGAGAAGTTTATCTGTCATGGCTGCTACACCACATGTCTAAGCCCCACACTGGCATCAGTAAAAAGAGAAAGTATGGAGTCCAGCACAGCAACAGCTGGCACAGCAGTTAGCATTTAGCAAGAAAGCAGTGCACAGAGAACAGAAGAGGATGCCATGTCCATCATCTTTCTATATTCAGTAAATACTCTTAAATTCTCTTATTTAGCTTTTTATATATTACAAATAATTAGACCACCACACTGAGTAAGGTAGTAGGTACACATCATTCAGAATAGTCATGGTCTCTGCCCTCCGTAATTTACTTTGTATTTCTCTACTACTGGGCATCTGAATTGTTCCCACAGTTTTATTTTGCTTTTATAAATTACCCTGCTACACAAATACGTTAGCTGGTAGAGGTAATATATGCCTACAATCCCAGCAACTCAGAAGGATCACAAGTTCAGGCTAACCTGGGTAGCTTAGAAAGACATTGTCTCAAAAACAGAAAATAAATAAAATGGGCTGGAGATGTAACTCAATCGTAGAGTGCCCCATGTTTAATCCCTAGTACTCAAAACAAACAAACAAAAAACTTTGTTAAAAAAATCTTACATTTTAATCTCCACTTGGGTTTACTTGAAGTGTAACTCTCAAAAATAGAACTATCTGATCAAAGAACAGACTATAATTTCTGTAATATAGGACCAGACTCCTTTCTACCAGAAAAACTTTTTTATAATGACATCAGCAATATAGTGATACTGAGTTTAGTCACAATCAGGATAACATAATATTTCACATTCTTATCAAAATAACCACATATTTGAAACATCATAATACTCAGAAATCATCAGCTAAATTTTACAGATGAGAAAATTGATCCCCAGAAAAGTTAAGGGAAGAAATTAGGGAATAAAAGTTGCCTTGGAAATCTCTGTAAGAGCTTTATTTGCCAAAATTTAGAAGTAACCAAGATGTCCTTTAGTAGATAAATGAGTAATAAACTGTGGTACATCTAGACAATGGAATATCATTCAGCTCTAAAGAGAAATAAGCTATCAAGTCATGAAAAGACATGGAGGAATTTCAAAGGCTTATTAATAAGCATTAAAAAGCCAATATGAGGGCTGGGGTTGTGGCTCAGAGGTAGAGCACTCGCCTAACACGTGCGCGGCCCGGGTTCGATCCTCAGCACCATGTAAACATAAATGCACTGCATTGTGTACAACTAAAGCAAATAAATACATATTATTTGAAAAAGCCAATATGAGAAGGTCATGTGACAGTCTAGAAAAGGCAAAACTAAAGAAATTAAGTCAGTGGGAGGGATGAGTAGGCACTAAATTTTTTTTTAAGGCAGTGAAAGTATTCTGTATGATACTATAATGGCAGATGCATGTCATACCTTTGCCAAAACAGACAGAATATACACCACCAAGAGTGAACCCTAATATGAATTATGGACTTTGGGTGATAACAATGGGTTGGTGTAGGTTCATCAATTGTAACAAACACGTTACTCGGCAGCAGGATTTTGATGATATGGGAGTCTGTATCTGGAGTCAGGTAAATCTCTATTCCGTCCTCTCAAATGTGCTGAAAACCTAAAACTGTTTTGTAAAAAAAAAGAAAGTCTATTTTCTAAGTGTCTTGGAAGTAAAAAGGCAGGACTCAGAACCTGTTTTCCATCTAATGCTTTTACCCAACAAGCTTTTTTTGTGCTAATGCTTCTTTGTACCACATGATATGCTTCTTGAGTAAATTTTTTTACTGAATAAACGTACTTTGGCATGTTTGAGCTGTTTCTTTAATTGCTAGAAAAACTATGTATCTTTCATAAAGGTTTTCAATCACTTTCTTCATATGTAAACTGTGTCTCTCCTCCTACTATCAAAGCAAAATTCTATTTTACACCACATATATTTCTATAAAAGCTTCATCTATTTTGCATAGTAAAATTTTATCTGATATCTGGATAAAATATTTTTCTGGGTTTTTACTTAAGTAAGTCTGTACTTACTTTATTATGCTTTAGGGTGCTGACATCTTTTTACTTTTATAAATTCAAATCCATCTTATTAAATATACCTTTATATCTTCAAAAGCAAGCAATATTGTCCTAACATACTGTTAGAATATGCCTTTCCACTTTTTTTTTTTACTTTGTTTTTTTGTTTAACTCCATGTACTTCACACAATAGGCACTTAATAAATACATGCTGAATGTATATAGAATATATATAGAACACTAGTCACTGTGTTAAGTGTTATAAGGAAAACATTCTAAGGAATTTATAGCCTAAGAGAAAGCAAGAAGGTACTCTAATGGCAAGAATATATGGTTCTGAGAGTCCTGAGGAAGATCTGAAGTACATATAGAATGAGCCAACCTAAAGAATCCAACCAGAATGGCATGGACTGTTCACTTTGTGCCTTGAACTGTCCCAGGTATTGTTCATGTTTTTGAAACTGATGTTACAATGTGAGTCAGAGTTTAAGTCCTGGGCCTGGTGTAGAATACTTACTGCAAAGTGTCTTATAAGGGAGGCAAACAATGAAGGAGAGAAGCTGGTAGGACCTCATCCACACAAATACATAAAGCAACACCTTGAAGATATTGCTACTCCAATTTTAAATACGAAGAAAACCAAAGGTTAGATTTCCTTTCTCAAAGTTAAGTGGCTAGGTTAGAAACAAAGGCCAAGACTCCTGACACCATTGCTATTTTTTTTTTTTTTTAACAATTCAACTGCCTATGAGCCTCTTTTCCCCATCACCAACTATTAATTTTCCTACATGCTAATGTTCTATAAGGCTATGGAAGTGCTATTCAATCCTACTGCCAACTTTTCTATTTTCAGCCCACTATTACATTGCTTATTTTTCCTATCATTACCCACCATGCACTCACTTATATATTCACTAGGCATCGCAGAAACTGTCACAGGCACTAAGGAAACAATGAAGAGGGGCCTTACATTCTAGGGTAGAAGACAGGCAATAAACAAGTAAACAACATCATTTTTGTTAAGCACATGAATAGCTTCAACAGTGTGTTGTGTAGAAAAATGAAGAACAACTGCATGGAAGAGAGGCTACTTGACACTGAGGGATCAGAGAAAACCTCCAAGGAGGTCACGCCAGTATGAAGAACTGAGAGCATGATGTTCCAGGCAGAGAAATCAGCAAGTAGAAGAGCTATAAGAGGAAACAAGCTTGATGTAAAATGGCTGGAACCAAGAAAAACCTGGAGGGGATGGAGGGTGCAACAAGTGATAAAATAGGAGAGTATGGCAGTGGCCAAATTACGTGACTTGAAGACTGAGTATGGAGTCTGAATTTTTATTCTAAGTTAGATAAGATGCTTTTGGCAGGTTTTAAGCAAGGAAATCACATTAAAGAGATCATTCTGGACATATATTTGTATATGTATTTAGGAGTTGAGGTGAAAAATGGAACGGGGAAACTAAAATAGGGGGTGTATGTGGTAAATGCAGAAATGTGATGGTGACTTGTACCAGGGTGGTGGCAGTGGTGAAAGAGGAGGACAGATTCCTAATGCACTGTAAAGGAAGTCAAATGATGTTCTCCTGGATAGGATACAGACAGGAAGGAAAGAGAAGCAGCAAAGATGAACCCTACATTTCCTCCTGGGTGGCAATAGTTTTTCTTTTAAGATGACACACATGAATCTGAGGACAACGTACATGCTTGTGATAAATAATTACTGAAATGCAGTATTCTACCATCTGATGATTAATGAAACCAGTCCAAAAAATTCTTTTAAAGGTATATTTATCAAATTATAGAAACAAAATCATTTATGTTAATGAAATGACATAGGGTGAATCAGATACTTGATAACAACCCTTTATACCTTGAGGCTGGGATTAGTTTTTGGGTAATTGTTCTTTCAAACTGTGAAAAAATTCTCCAAAGTAAATCCCATCAGGAATAGATGTCCCTTTCTTTCTTCACTTGTTAAAGCTCTATGGGCTTATAATAATTTTTTTTTCATTTGATTTATTTGCACCTAACCTCTTTCCAAAGTTAATCTGAAGAGGTTCATTCTATTTTACTGTAGTTTCTACTTCTAGTTGCAATTATACCGGCAATTCATACACATACATCAATTAACATCATCTAACTAAAAAGACTCTCCCAAATAATTTGGATTTATATCATATTAATTTATCTCTTTCCAGATACTATTTTCATTTTATTCCTTGACTAACTGATCCAATGATTATCTCCTTAACTAAATTTCCCAAAGAATCAACTATTGTCCTTTACTTTATTCCTGTTTAATTTTATTAATTGTATTTCCCTTATTTGAGGCACTTATTATGATTCTCTATTTCTTTTCTCTTTTTCTCTAATTAATAGAGACATTTAAATTGATGAAATTCTTTTTAAATATAGCTTTGGCAGCAACCCATAAAAACATAACCACATCATTATAAAATTTATTCATTTTAAGGTATTCTCATGTTGTTTGTCGATTTATCTCTCACATTTCATGCACACTGTTTTAATTTTTATGTGGTCACTTACTTTTCACTTTTGTTATACTAACTTAACAATACCATGTTCTGAAATTTTAAATCATAACATTTCATATTATGAACATAACATTTTGTGAAAAATGTGCATTTGAAAATTTACTCCTTTTACTTAGCATTTTGTTTCTTATGCCAGTTACACCTTATTTTACATGTTATGCAACTGAATTTTTAAATCCTTGTTTTGTGTTTCTCTAACAATGGCAAATATAAAATTAAGAATGATATAATTATAGAAACTAAACTGTGCAGTTGATCTAATTCCTGATCATCAGTAAATTCTGGAAAAAACACCAATGCTGCTGAGTACTTCATTGACATGCTGTTAGAGTTATATTTATGAAGAATTGTCATCTTAAAAGACAGGAATATCAGTATAGCTAGATATCATATAAAAAGTGTATTAGTTTTTTGGTGTTTTGTTGGTCTTATTTTCCCCTAGACTCATGCTTCTTCAAAATCTGAAAAGTAAGGTCCAACATCATTCTTATTCTAATATGTTTTTAAATATCTGCTTTTTACCTAGGTAGCTGGTGAGAGCCTATCTTTCCAATGAAGATTGGATCCTTCATAAATTTAAATATCCAAGCTTTGCCATGTCAGCAGTTCTCAGGTGTGATATTCTGGGAAACTTATAAAACACACATTTTAAGAAGTGGTACCTAAGCAATGACAATACAAAGTGAGTGATATAGATGCCACAAAGAAATGAAGACACGAGTAAAAAAAGAAAAAATGATCACATCTGTCCCTCCTACTGTTGCATACAGCCTGGATTTCCTGGTGACTTTCAACATTCTTTCAATTTTCAGACACATTTTTGGCTTTGAGTGTTTTAATTCAGTTGTGCTATGTTCCTCTATCTTCCACATCAATGAGTCTTTGTTCCAGGACATCAATTCTGGTTTTTATAGTCTCCACTGAAAGTTTTATAGCTCTGTTGTATTCACAAGTTTTGCAAATTTTCGAAAAGGAACATATCTTACATTTGTATAGTCATTCTTTCTTCTTCTGTCACTTTGAAGCTGTCAAATCAGGTTTATGGTGCCAGCTTCAGGTATCACTGCTTCTGTAGGAGTTCTTGCCACCTCCTCTGCTCACTCCAGCAGTGAAATTTTGAAATCACATCTGAGATTTGGTTTTGCTTTTTTTTTAAAAATATTTATTTATTTGCTTTAGTTGTACACAACGCCTTTATTTGTATGTGGTGCTGAGGATCGAACCCGGGCCAGGCACGTGATAGGCGAGCGCTCTACCACTAAGCCACACCCCCAGCCCCTGGTTTTGCTTTTTTATGTTTTTCCTCTGTTAAGGTTTATCTTATTAGGAGATAATGGGCATTTCTGAGGCTTTATTTTCTAATGTTATTACTAGATTTAGTTTAGATGAGGTTCTTCTTGTGCTACCAGTTAAGGACACTGAAATATTCAATAAATTTTTAAAAAATTATCTTTATCATTCTTCTCTTTACAGCTATTTTTTCTAACTCCTTATACTTATTATCATTCTGATATTTTAAGTCTTTCTTACCTACCTCTTCGATCTATTCTTGAACAGGAGAAAGATGTAACTTTAACATTTGTTATTTCAGTAGGGTTGATTTGGCTGATCTAACTTCCCTCTTCACTGTTTTATATAGATGCATCCTGAAGACATACACTAAGATCAGCTTCTTCAGATAGAAAAGGAAGATGTTTCTCAATCATTAAAGCTCAGGTTGAGAACTAGATAATTCATAACTGGGTATGAAATTATCACCCCACAATCTTTTGTTGGCTGTAAGGGGGAAAACCTAATGCACAATTGAAGAGTCAGGAAAACCACACCGACGGACTCAGGGGTATGTGGGGTAGTCATATATTAAGAAACTCCCAGGCTGGGGTTGTGGCTCAGAGGCAGAGCACTCGCCTCGCACGTGCGCGGCCAGGGTTCGATCCTCAGCACCACGTAAACATGAATGCATTGCGTTGTGTACAAGTAAAGCAAATAAACAAATATTTAAAAAAAAGAAAGAAAGAAACTCCCAATGCAAAGCAATGCAAAGCATAATACACTGCCTATAAAATGCTTTTGCTCCAACTGGACTTCAAGTTACAAGTACGTGGAGAAACAAGTTAGATGATACCACAAAGAAGCGATCAGATAAATCTAGAATCTAGAATGTGGGTATAGATCTATTCAACAAGTCAATGACATATTGAAAAGCAAGATGAAAGGGAGGGGTACTGTTCCAAAGTCAAGGAGACTGAAGGGTCATGAGGACAAAATGCAATATATATACCATAATGAATCCCAATCTGAACAAGCCAACTGTAAAACTCTATTTTTGAGACAGAGAAATCTAATTATGGACAGGATATTTAATTTTAAGGAAAAACTATGAATTTCCTTAAGCAGGTGTTACAGAACAACCTAGCCTCAGTATATAAGAAATGGGCCCCAAGGTATCATTCCATCACAGAGTGCAATTTATTGGGGACTTATTGTCAAAAATGTGGCAGCAAGACCAGTCATATCCTTTCAATCTGGGTCAGAAAGAGGGGTCATGTATACTCGTTAGGACAAAAGTGACTTCACCCTAGCTGGAATGACAAATGGTTTTATCTATTTACAGTTTTCTGGTAAATGCAGGAAAACCAAGTAAGGTTACTCTGAAGTAATCATAAAGATGACAACTCAAGTTAGCTGCAGCCACGTTAAGCTGAACCCATGTAGCAGGATAATGGTATGCTTATAGAAAATAATGACACTACTTCCTGAAATGCATATTGAAGTATACAGTGAACAAGCTCAGGAAATGCCACCCCCAAATATGACACTTTGGTATGCTGATTACTTTGAACTAAGTATATGGAGAATACCCCTATATCTGCCTAAAGATAGATACTCCTAAAGGAACTCAACTGTTCTGAATTTCTTCTTGGGTAATCTTATCAATCAGGGAAGATTAATTCACATCACAGGAGAAGAGACTGGAGGTTGATGCCATGCCCAGATAATCATCTATTCTTCAATTTTATTACCTGAGACACTTTTTATCTGTATAACAAGGCAACTTTTATTCACCATACATTTCCTCCCCTTCCCCTCCCAGAACTTCTATCCCACCCCACCCTAAAAGCCCCAATCCTATTCCTTTCTGTAGCTCAGGATATAAGCTCCAATGATCTGACTTTTCTTTTGCGTTTCATATTGTTGGGGAACTCCTATTCCTTTCTGTAGCTCAGGATATAAGCTCCAATGATCTGACTCTTCTTTTGAGTTTCATATTATTGGGGAACTCCTGTGTGCGTGTGTGTGTGTGTGTGTGTGTGTGTGTGTGTGTGTGTAATTAAATATGGTTTTTTCCCCCTGTTAAATTGTTCTACATAAATTTAATAACTAGGATAGCTAAAACAACAACAACAAAAAAAAAAAAAAAAAAAACAGAAGTGTAGAAGGAAGACATTTTGTTCCCCTGCAATAGAGTTCAGGACATACCATCCCAAAATATGACTAACAGTCCAGAAAATGCCATCCCAAATACCTCTTTAGCACAATAATTATTTTGAACTTATTTTAAGAAACAGCACACACAGAAGAAGCTCTGAAAATGGCAGAAGTTACCCTTTTGTTAGAGAAATTTACATCTATAAAGAAAATCTCTTTCTCTTTACCAGGAAGAGAAGGATTACTCTAGAAGAGAAGGATTACACTAGAGACTCTAAACAATGGAGAGGTACTGACTTAAACCTGCACAACACACCTTACCCTTGTTTACCATGCTTTTTTGTCCATCACCTCAGAGCAAGGCCTGCATTATGCTGTCTGTGTTTCAGCTGAAGATGTTATTTAAGCCTGAATTCAAAATCCTCTTTCCCTAATATCACTTACGTATACATGAAGTTTACATGTTAATAAACTTGCATCTGTTTCTCTCTTGTTAATCCGCCCTTTGTTATAGGAAACCTGTCCTAAGGAAAAATCATGAAGGGTAAAAATTTATTTTCTTCCCCCCAGATAATTAGGGATAAAATACCCTGATGTCTGGTATTTACACTGAAATATATCTGGGGGAGGGGTATAAAAGGACAGATGAGCAAATGCATTAAAAGGTTGATATTGTCAGATGAGTGAAATATGAGTTTCATTAATTATTCAAATGATTCTCTATTTTTACATGTTTTTAAAACGTAAAAACTTAAAACTAAAACATACATTTTTAAAATACTTGTTCCTCTCTGTTCTCCCTTGTCTTTTGTCTTTATGCAACTTCACCCTTGACTTTACATCTGTTTTTTAAGTTTTAAATGGCTCGTGGAAGTTTTAAATGTTCCTCCTGGAAAATGAAACCGATTCCTTTACTACTATCTCTACTTCCAACTCCATCCCTTAATTTCTGAAAGCAAGCATATACTTTTCAAAATACCTAAGGAGTTTAACATTAAGAACTTCAATCCAAAGGCTAACTTTTCAACAGATCTGACAAAAACTAATAACAGTAGGTTGTTAATTTTAAGAGACAGAACAAAAATATGGTAAGGGTAACACCTACTTGGCTCCACAATAATAAAATAAGACATGATTATATGTTAGTCTGATAGGATATTTGATCAGGTATCTTTTTTCTTGAAAGGAGAAAGAATGTCAATAAAAAATAAAAACAAAGAATTATAAAAGACTTTGAAATGGGCAAAAATATCATTAGGTTCCCTATTAAGTGCACCCTTCTAGGTTATCTGTACCTGTCATGGTCTTTGAGCTATTTCACAACTCTGTAAGTCACAGAAAATTAATAATAATGAAAATGATACTTTTCTATGGAAATGGGAAATGGAAATGAACTATGTCTCGTAGGATGAATCTGATTACTGCTCTATAAATGGAGTTTTGCATCTATTTGTATTCCTTACTGCCTATATAACTCTTAATGAAATAAAAGTCAATATGGCTGTAGAATGTAAAACATAAGAAAAAGCAAAAATTATTTCCTTAGCCTTAGAGATCTCTAGGAGCAAGATCACCACACAGATATCATGTCAGGAATTGAGTCTGCTAAAGGGAACCATTTTCTAGAATCTAACAATATCTTGTAATGTTTAAGAAATACCAGAGTAACTAACCCAGTGTCTGAACATTCTGATGGACCTACAAAACTTATGACCACCCATCTTTGCATCAGTTCCCAATTGCTGGACTTGATAAAAGCTGAAGTCCACTTTCCTGCAATGTAAAGCTGGCATGGTTAACTGAGCCTGTGTTCCTAATTTGCAATCTATTCTGCACCTGAATAAAACTGTCTTTGCTTTTTCCCTTAACCTCATTTATGATTTCTTGGCTCAAACTATGGTTCTTGAATTCTCCTTTGCCCTAGTTGTAACAATTAGTTTTCCACATTAATTAATAAAAGTTAAGTAAAATTTCACACATGTATTCATTTTATATTTGTATGAGTCATGATTTCATCTTTTGAAAAATTTATACTTCAAATCTTTTCTTTTCATAATCTGCAATGGAAATTGTAGTCTGACCAGTTTTTTAAGTGGTTTAAAGTAAATAACTATGAATAAGAAAATTTAAAGTAACTTAAAAAGTAAAACTTTAGGTCATTTAATGTATCAATTGTCCTCTGTAATGAAAAAATAATCAGGCAAGGTTTTCAAACAAAAACATTTTGTAGTCAACCACTCTTAACACAGGCGAATGATAAAATCCTGTCATTTGTAACAACATGGATATATCTCAAGAACATTATGGTAAGTGAAATAAGCCAGGTGCAGAAAGAAAAATACTATATGATCTAACTTATATGTGAAATCTAAAAATGTCAAACTCATAGAATATGAAAGAAAGGTAGTTCTCAGGGGCTATGGTGGAAAGAGATGGGCATGGTGACACACTGATCAAAGGGCACAAAGTTTCAGGAAGAAGGAATAATTTTAGAGAGTTATTGTACATCACTGTGACCATATTTAATAAAAATATGCTATACTATAAAATATATGATATATATTTGAAAACTGTTAAGAGTATAGATTTTAAATGTTGCCACCCCTCACAAAAAAATAAGCACAGGGAGAGGGGTTACAATAATTAGTTTGATCTAATCATTCCACAATGTATGCAAATATCAAAATATGCCATACCCCATAAATATATACAATTTTTAAAGGTTAAAATAAATAAATAATAAGCACATTTATTTTAAGAAAGGCACTCACTGTATTTATTCCCAGTAACAACTAAAGCATTCACGAAACAACTGCTGATACACATCAGAATTATTCTACTTTACATCAAGTAAAACAATTACCAATTCATAGAATATAAACAATAATAATTGAGTTTAGTAGGAAAAAAAGGAGGGAAAATAATGCCAGAGAGACCTCATGATTGGATTAAAAGCTTCTTTTGAAAACAGAAAGCAAGACACGTCAAGGAGGAAAAAAAATCACCTCCAATTTTTAACATGTTTTTCTAAAAATATCATTACTCTCCCTCCCTTACCCACAAGCAATTTTTCCTAATAGCCCATTCATTTCAACCTCAAGCAGATACACATCATGTGTAATATAATGTTTTTTTTTTTTTTTTTTAAGGTTTTAGACAATGTTACTGTCAGGCTTCCTGGCTTTATATGATTCAGAGGCCAATTCAATTACAGTAGCTGCTATGATATTTGCCTTTTCCTCCACACTCTCCATGTCAGACAAAATGAAATTCTGTAAGGTGAGCAGTGTATGTTTGTGTACATTGGCCAACAATGACATTTCACTTTAATGTTAAACACTCTTCTATTTTCTGCTCATGAGATGTATAATACTAATGATTTATTCATTTACTTTGTCCAATTATAAAGGCATAAGAATGATTTACGCATGAGTTCAAACCCCTAGCTTCCTGAAAGTTTACAGGATTCAAAATAAAATGAGATTAAAATGAATGCATTTACAGCCTATTACTGAGTGATTTTGATACCTAAAAACTGAATCTAGTAAACCTGAATATCAAGATTATAAAACAGTTTACAAATAAAGCTGGTACTGAAAGCTCTAAAAATGTTTTTAAAATAAGTTTTATTCAAACTATGATTATGACATTAATTACAATAAAATTTTTAATCCCAAATAATCCTCAAATGCTTTTCCTATACATTTTATCATTCTCCATCCCCTGTACCTCCCAAAGAAGGAATGGGAGGGAAAGTATAAGAAGTAGAGAAAAACAAAAAAGAACAAACAAAAAGATGTAGAGAATATAAATATCAATTTAAATATGTTTGGTTTTAAAATAAATATTTAAGGAAATTTAACTTATTCATGTCCACTCATATTTTATAAAAATACTTATTGAAAAAAGAGGTATCCCTTTCAAGGACAAATTATGATGTACATGAATTTAAAGTCTGAACAGTGTAACTATAATTTTAAAACTGTCATACTATTAAACATCAACAGGTTGATACAACATCTGTTCTTCAATTTTTCACCCAAGTTGTTATGGTAACCAAAATATGTGGGATATGTTTCCTAAATTTAACTGATTATTTCAAGTAAATAAAATTATAGCTTATCAGCTTATTAACCACAAATAATATTATTACTACAAACCTATATTTATCCTTTTTAAATGCTAGTGGATCACAGGATTATATTTAAATACACATTTATACATGTTTTATCTCAGAATTCACATTAAAAAATAGCAAGGATTTTTTTTCTTATTTGGAGGCATTATCCTGATTTATGAACAAAACAGGAAAGGAACTATTTTATTTTCTGAACAATATACTATGCTAAACTAAAGTACTCCAAAATTATATGAAAATTGTATTGCTCTGTGGAAGCTGTAGATTACATGCTTCCAAGCACCTGCTAGACCTTGTCACTCCTCCAATTCTCTGCTCAAAACTCTTTCCTAGCAACCCATCTCTGAGAAGAAACCAGAGTCCTCATAGGGGCACCTTCTGTAACTAACCCCCAGCACCCCATCCCATCTCTGCTCACACACTGCCTGTCTGCTAAAGAATGAACTATTTCCCCCAAGACTCTTATCTAACCCCCAATGTGAACATATTTGGTGATAGGGCCTACAGGAAGTAGTTTAAGGTTAAAATGACCTACAACATATAGGGTAAATTGATCCAATTGAATTAGTGTTCTTCTCAAAAAGAGACAGACAGACTCACCTCCCCTATTTATTATCTGTCTCCCCTTACTGTATAATAAGCTTTATGAAGGTGTAAATTTCTGTCTAGTTTACATGACCCAAAACACCTACAACTCAGTGCATAATAGGTAATCAATAAATATTTGCTGAATGTATAAAACAAATTCACATCTTAAATATATAACTACATACTATTATAAAAAATAATACATTTTTGTAATGATATTCAAGGAATCCAAAAAGAAAAATTTTAAACTGTCAGTAATTTAAATGAATAAAGTAAAAATTACCAAAATTTGTGTTCTCACCACAGAACTACAGAATCTTGCTTTCTTGGTTCTCCTCCTATGAATCTGACCTACAACAGGCTCTGTCTTCCTCCCACCAATTAAATAGAGAAAATATCTACTCATGGTGCTACTCTGTTCTAGATCTTGATCTTTACTCAGTTCCTTAGTGAACTCATCCACTCTCACTGCTTCAACTATCACCTCTTTTGAGTGACACTGAAGCCACTGCCTCTGGCCTAGACTTGTCTATGCTCTGTCCCAATTACCTTTGAGACATATATTACTTAAGACATAACATCAGTAACATCCAAGGACAGGAGGCTAAGGTACAATACAATATTGTACATTTGAGTTAGAAAAAAATCCTAAATGAAATATAATTTTAAAATATACTCTTTAGTAGTGTACAGACTCACATAATTCCACACACTGCCTGAAGAATTGCTTTTTTTCATTATAAAAATTAGACCTATGATAGTAGAGAATTATAATCTTTGAGTTATGACCGTGTATTCTAATTAACAACATACCCATATACTAACTATCAGTTTCTTTTCAACCACTGAATTATTCCCAATACTGTAGTCAAGTTTTATTGCTTTCAAATTGAATTTAATCACTTGGGGGGGAAATATAAGAAATTTATTTGAGGTTTTCAAATTAAGTTTCTGAACTGGGATAGTTTATTTTTAGAAGAAAAATACCTCCTATGTTTTTCTTCATCACTGGCTTCCAAATAATATTAGTTTCTCCAACCATTTTCCTCAACATTCACGAATCATCCCATTATTTTTTTAAAAAAAGATTTTTAAAGCACATTTTTATTTTAACCTCTCTGAAGATCCTCAGTAATCTGATGAAATGATAACTCAGAATTTAGGAAAGGCTTCAAATCCCAGTTGGCTTATAGAATAAACCACTTTTTTTTTTTTTTTTTTAGAATTTCACTGGATGTAAGTAAAAAGAAGGGAATTTCCAAAAGAAATCTCATGTTTATTATGGCTTTAGAGACAGCCCTCTTAAGGTATCACAAGGTCCCTGGGTCTTAGGTAGCACTAAAGAGTCTCTTACAGTCAGTGACCCTCAGTATTATCAGTAACTGATGAGACTAGGTCTACATTGCCCTTTTAAGATAAATGATCACTGTACATTATACCTGTACGTTTTACTGGTATTTCTCAAATAACTTTTCTTCAAAATAAGAATATAAATGGAATTTGGTTAGGCTAAATTACCAAATATAATAAATTAGCATGTCTCTAAAACTTCATATGTTGAAATCACAACCCCCAATGTGATGGTGTTAGGGGCTGAGGCCTTTGAGAAGTGAGCAGGTCATAAGAATGGAGCCCTCTTCAATGGGATTAGTATCCTTATAAGATACTCCAGAGAACTCCCTTGCTTCTTCCACTGTGTGAGGTTACAAATAGAAGACAGCCATATATGAGTTGAGAAGCAGACCCTCACTAGACCCCAAATCTGATCCTAGACCCCAAATCTGATCTAAGACTTTCCAGTCTCCAGAACTGTGATTAACTAATTTTTGTTGTTTATAAGCTACCCAGCCTATGGTATCGTTATAGCAGCCCAAACCATGCCTGACTGTTCTCAACGCTCATGAAAGACACAAAGTATGCACTAATAATCATCAAATACTCTCATCATTCTTTTCAAAATATATCTAGATCTCATGAAAATAGAAGACAGACCAATAAAGTAGACAAGAGGGCACAGAGAAGTACTGTGGAATGAAATCCACCAAATTATGCTATATTCATGTACAAATATACCACAATGAATCAATGAATCATATACATACATATATAAACAGTAATAGAAGGGACATGAGTAGAGTAGAGCAAGCAAATGGGAGAGGGAAGAGGAGAGGGAAAGAAAAGATAATGGAGAATGAAACTGATCAAATTATGTTATGTATGTATACAAATACAGCAGAAATAATCCCACTATTATGTAAAATCACCATGCACTAATTAAAAAAATGTGTGTGTGTGTGTGTGTGTGTGTGTGTGTGTGTGTGTGTATCTCCAGAATCTGACTCACTTTATCCCCCTCCTCTGCTGCCATATACCTGATCCAAACGAACCACAATTATCTATTATCAGGATTATTTCAAGAGCCTCCTCAACAGCCCCGATTCCATTCTGCCCTCTATAGTTCGCACTCCACATAGTAACCCCAGTGATCACTACAGAATTTGAGTCTGATCAAGTCATTTCTCTGCTAAAAATCTACTAACCTGAAGTAAAAGTCTAAGTCCTTACAATGCCTCAGAAGATCCTTCATGATCTGGTCCCTCCGCACCTCATCTTGAATTGGTCTCCCTGCTTCTTACTCCATTCAGCAATGTCTTCCTTGCTATTTCTTGCATACACCAAACATACTCTCCTTTCAAGTCCTCTGCCTTAGTCATTTCCCCAGATATCCACAGGGCATGCTCCCCTGCTCCCCTCCAGATCCTGCTCAGTGATATCTTCCTTGACAACAGTACCCCTTTCTGCTGCTGATCCCTCTCCAATGCCTTTTACCTATTTTATTTTTCCTTTAACATGCTTACTGATGCCTGGTATGCTATATGGTTTGTTGTTGTTGTTTGTATTACATAACTAAAATGCTAGCTCCAAGAAAACAAATGTTTTGTTCCTTGCTCGGTCCCCACCAACAGAATATACAATGGCAGATTACCAATAAATATTGATCAAATAGATGAATAGATCATATAGATTCTTCTTCCTTAAAACCATAAGAGCAGTAGTGCATGCCTGTAATCATAGTGGCTCAGGAAGCTGAGGCAGGAGGATCACAAGTTTAAAGCCAGCATCGCAACTTAGTGAGGTTCTAAGCAACTTAGTGAGACCTTACCTCAAATTAAAAAATAAAAACAGCTGGGGATGCAGTTCAGGGATTAAGTGCGTGGGTTCAATCCCCAGTATCAAACAAAACAAAACATATTTCTACTTTTCTTATGATAATCATATTCCTTGCATTAATAATTTTGTACTTAGCATCATACAAACATCAAGAACCACAAATTATTCCTTTAGATCCCCTGCACCCAGCACCATTTCTTGGCTTTAATTTGAAGTCATATTGAAAGATAATGCTATAGTACAGCTGATCTGTTGTGCTGTCCTGGAGCAAAGTGTCCAGTACCAATTCTTAAATTGCTAAAAATGTTCTACTTTCATATCAACTAGCAAATTTAAGAGCATTCTGCCTTGCTTAGAAACATCTGACATACAGTTTGTATGATGCGGAAGCCACACAAAATTTTGAATGATATAACAAATCAAAAGATTTTCAGAGGACAGTGAAAACTATTTGGATGAAAGCTGCCTCAGCTTAATCCATTAATTAATTCTATGAAAAAAAAAGAGTCAGAGAACACATATACTACTATATCTTTAAAAAAGAATAACAAGTTGTTTTCTAAGAAAACAACTAGAATTAAAACCCATTTTACCTGAACTTTTGTACATTCATTAACTGGTATTTTTAACAAAAAGCTTACATCACCAAGGAAAACTTAAATTATAATCAATGTTATATATATCTCTATATTTTAAATTTTAAACTTCTATCAAATCAGTTAAAATTAAAAGTCGTACACTAAAGGATTATCTTTACCACTGACAAAAGTCAACTAACAGAGCAATTTACTCCCTAAGACTTGTGGACATGCAGGATTATACTTTTCAGCCCAATCCTTTAAAACTGATAATCAATCATAGTAATCAAATAGGTGACATGCATTAATGATAAGTGATAGAGCAAAAATAATTTCCTGCTTTGTACAGTGTTAGCTGACCTGTGGTATGAGCCTATCCAAGTGTTCAGCTCGGTTTCCATGAGAAGGGTGTGTAGATAACCATTCCGGTAACTTGGGATGTCCATGGAGGCTATCTGCAAATTCCATCTGCTGCCAAAACACTGAACTGGCTCTTACATCCACACAAGCCTATAATCAAAATTAATAAAAGCACACACTGAACTTAGTTATGAGGACTTTTTTTTAATGTACCTTCATGTCACTACATGTTTTTAAAACATCTTCTACCACCATTTTAATAAAAGCGGAATGTTTGTTGATTTTACAAATTCAAATACTGTGATATTATAGAAATAAGAGAATGCCACCCTCCCTTTTTACTCCCTGCCCTACACAACATTCACAATAATACCTAACTCCCCAAAGATAACCTACTATTCTCAGTATGATGTATAGTAAGAATATGTAATAAAGGTAAAATCTTCTAGACAAATTAAAATTGTTATGCTCATATAAAATACATTTTATAAATTTTTATGTTTTAACATATAAAGTTATTACACTGTACTAAAAATATTTTATTCTTAATCTATACCACTAGAACAATTACAAGATTTCATATAAACATGCAGAAACAAAAGACAGTTATATTTTAATGTACATCTACTTTTCCTCAATGTATGTGAGAAAGAATATATTTAAGTCATTCAGAATATCTTTACAAAGTATTTTTAAGAGACATATATGGATCTTACGTACATGTACACACATACACACAATTCCATCATACCCTCATATGCATACCTATATACATATACTTGAATATACACAGAATATTTTTGGAAGGCTACTTAAAAAATTGTTGTTAGTAGTTGCCCTAAGAGTATAAGTGAAATATTTGATGATAAAGAAGAAATAAAAATTTTACTTCTGAACTATATTAAAATGTTTGTAACAAAAATTATTGTTAAATCCTCCATAAGGTAACAATAAATATTTTCCTAAGCCTGTTCAATTTATTCACATTTCTTAACTTATTCTCTCTACTATAAGAACTAAAAAATAAGTGATTACCCATTTTCCAAATATTTTATTTTTTGATTAAAACAAAGAAAAACTGTATTGATGAAAATATGATTTCAGAAAGCCTTAAAATAGTGTGACTGTGACACCCAGAGAGGCAAATGTGGTATATCACACACTAAGACAAGTAGTCTACATTGATGCTACATCAATGCTTATCAAACACCATTAAAACATTTTCAAATGCTGGGAAATTTTAGGAAAAAATAATTTGAAATTCAAGTAAAATTTTATTCAATATTTAAAGAATGATAATGCAGATCTTTGAGTACTCTAAACTTCCTACTACCCAGATATGGGTATACATGTATATGTGTGTATAAACTGTAATATATCAGATGAATATATATATCAAACATATAAATAAGTGACCCATGTTTTATATATACATACATATCTATCAATGCACAAGTTATGTGTGTAGCATATATATCCACACAGAAATATTTATGGCTGAATTTCAAATACCCACAGGAATATGTCTGTCAATAGCAGGGCATCACATTCACAATATAAATACAAGCTAAGACAAGTAAGTAAGGTAATCTAAAATAATTCATAAAAATATATAGTGACTTGAAAGAATTCCAACTGAAATCATATCACTTTATAAAGCACAGCTTAGCTAATAGGGTAAAAAAAATGAAATAATAAAAACTGGAAGATAACACTTCAATAGACTTTACAAATTCATAAATTTTCTTAAATATCTTATAAAGTTTGCTTGGAACATCCTTCTGAAAACATTCACACTTAGAAACAAGTCTGAGATACCAGTGCGCTCTACAGAATTGAATGAAATCTGAATTAGAATGGTAAAATGGTCTCACCCCTCCTTTTCCCCAAAGTCTGCCCAATACAAGACAGAGATTTCCCTGGGCCCACAGGTATTACAAGGGAAAGGAGATTTGGAGCCAGTTATCCAATTTCCTTAGTACTCCCAGAAGCTTCCCAGGGAACACACTCTGGCAGGGAGCACTATGGCAATGGCACAGCTAGTCTACCTAAAAGGGTAAATCTTGTGTTAAATGTTCTTACTAAGAGGGGGTGGGGGAGGGGAGGGAGGGAAGGAGAGAGAACTATAGACCAAATGAAAATATTTTTAAAATAAATATGCACTTTATCATAAGCCTAACTCACTTGCCTTAACAAAAATAATTGCAAATGTAAGGAACTCGTGTTTATCAAACATATGGAAACACATAAAGAAAGAAAGAATAAGACTTTCTAGACAAACTTTCCTTTTTAAAACAGAGCCAGTAGTGACTATATCCAAGCAGAGAAACACAAGTAATGTGTTTCAGTGAAATACTTTGTAAGGCAGAAAAGTGGACTAATGGAAAGACCATTGGTTTTAGAACCAAAAAGATTTGGATTCAAAATACCAGTTATTCTTTTAAGTAATAATCAGTTATATGACACCATGTGTCACGTACTATACTAAGGATATTATAAACATTAACCCACTATATTACCTCACTTAATCTTCATATCAACCTTACGAGATAAGTACCATTATTACCCCCATTTTAAAGAGCAGATGAGGAAACCAAGGCCCATAGACATTAAGTAATAACTTGGCAAAGTTTGCAAAGCTAGTTAGACAGAGCCACAATTTGATCTTAAGTAATCTGGTGCCAGAGTTTGTGCCTATGGGTAAAAAATTCAGTCTCTAAGAGTCTAAGATTCATTTATAAAACTAAAATCAAAGCAGTGGATCATCAGGATAATAAAATGTGATAACTTGCAAAGTAGCCAGTCCAGAACCCAGAATATGGTAAATACTATTTTGACTCCTCCTTTCCCCTGGTGAGCAACCAGAAGCATACGGTAGTTAGAGGATGCTATGTTTGGTCATAAGTAATGATCTCATAAATTTATAAGTGAAGAAGGAACTACTTTAATCTAGAGTACAGTAACAGTATGCACGAATATATATTAAGGGACATATTATTGAGAAAGAATTTGCTACTATTAAATTATAAACTCAGTGGGATATGATATTCATAAAGAGTGTAGTAGTGTAAGGACTTTTATTATGGTATGAGCATTTCTCAAATGCCAAAACAATAATGAAGAAAAATACAGAACAAGTCTAGACCACATTGAAGCCTACTTGTACTCTACTTTAGGCAAAATCTTCATTAAAAATAAAACTGAAAGTGTCTGAATTTTGCTACTTATTTAGACTCTTCAACAAAACTGTTCAGCCTGCACTCCCTGCAAGACGTTCAATCTTGATATTATCTGTTCTGAATTTTTTTGATTACCATTAACACCTTAATCATTCTGGCATCCTCTCCTATATCCAACATAGACTTGTGGTAAATAAAATAACCATGTGAGACAATACTACAAAGGACTGTAGCAGAAGAGTACTTGGATTCCTAGAGCTAGAATAATAACTGAGATAAAATTTAAATGAACCAAAACAGATTTTAAAATGAACATCATTTTAGAAACAATACTGCAAAAGACTAAAATTGTTTTCAATGGGTTAAAGCAAGAAAGTTCCATGTCAGAAACAAACCTACCTCTACTCTGGTACTTACTATCTGTGAGATCTTTGCAAGCTACTTAAGTTTTCTACCACTCAGTTGCACCTGTAAAATGATAATAATAGGACCTATACCTTATGGGGAACCTTATAACATATGTAATGCATTTAGAACAGTATCCAGCATGTGGGAAAAATGTTACCTGCCATTGCTATTGTAACCACTGTTAAGACCATCATCAGTGTCATCAGCACTACCATCATCTTTTTCATCATCTACCAGGAAACTAGCTCGTTTCAGTCTCACACACTCACATAGCTTCATCATTTTCCAACACCACTGATGGCATCACTTGCTGAAACTCACTTTATTTTGTAACCCACTTCTCCAAATATTTTTTCAGAAAATAATTTAAAATTTCTCCTTTCCAACTGAATGTGACACAATTCAGGATAGTTTCATTGAAATCATTCAGAGTATTTGCTAATCCTTCTCACTAAAAAAGAAACAAAATTTGATTTACATCAAAATTTTATATGTCCCAACACAAAGGGGAAGTGGGAGCATATTATTTTGAGGTTCATTTAACTTTCAATTTTTTTTGCCCCAGTTTTCTGCATCGTTTGATTGCTAACGTTCCAGTTCATCAATCAGTACAATAGTTTAAAATAAAATTTCATGTACTTATTTTTTTCTATGTTCAATAAAGTTTTATCATAAAATTCAATACCCAGAGCTTAAATCGTAGCAGTTAAAAAGTAACTGAATACTCATTTCTCTGGGTGATAAAATTGGATGCAAAAGATATTGGGCATAATGTATGCATTATAAAAGTTACTTTATAACACACCTATTAAATGAGATGTTCTAATTTACTATTTTTTCCTTCTTAAATGAATAACTAAGTCAAGAACCTAAGATAGTAATCCAAATAGAACACAAAGATAGCTCCCTGTAATTAAAGCTCAAAATACAAACCTGGAAAACAAGTGCCAGGGATCTTGCTACTAAGTATGTTACTAGATAAATCACTTCACCTCTTCGGTGAGCTTCCTTACCAGTAAAAGAGGAAGGTGAATTATACTAGCTCTAAATTTTCTTCCTGCTTCAAAAATCTGAGTCTATAATCTACTATTTTACATAGTTTAGAATTTTTAATTTTCTTATTTCTGTGAGGAAAGTACATTCAGCATGGTACCTAATTCCCTCACTAGATGGTGCTATTGGCATAGTTATTTCAGATTAGTTAAACCAGCAGGCAGTATTCCCCAGAGGGACAAGATAGGCTCCAAGGGCCAGACAATTTGTCCTGCGAAGGCTTTTCAGCCATTTTAGGATATTTATCATCTCTAATCCCCACCCATTAAACACAGTAATCTCCCCACACCTCCCTAATTACTGTAACAATGAAAAGCAATCACATATAATACTCTCCTAAGAGGATGCCCCCAGTTTAGAACCACTTAAAAAAAAAAAAAAAAAGTATTCTTTTTCAAACTTAAAAAAACAGATACTCAAGAATAGTCTAATTGTGAAATTCTTTTTAAAAAATTAATTTCTGTAAATGACTGTAAACTTTCAAAATTTGTTTACAATAACAAATGAATATGTACTGTTACAGTGTAGATGTGAAATATCCCTCAAAAGCTCATGTATGAGACAATGCAAGAAGGTTTAGGGGCTGGGATTGTGGCTCAGTGGTAGAGCGCTCACCTAGCGCGTGGGCGACCCAGGTTCGATCCTCAGCACCACGTACAAATAAAATGCATTGAATAAAACGCATTGTGTACAACTAAAGCAAATACATAAAAATATTAAAAAAAAAAAAAAAAGAAGAAGAAGGTTTAGAAGAGAAATGATTGGGTTAAGAGAGCCCTAACCTAATCTCCTGATGGGATTAATAGAGTGGTAACTGAAGGTAGGTAGGGTGTGGCTGCAGGAGGTGGGTCTTTGGAGGCATGCCTTTGGGATATGTATTTTGTATCTGGCCAAGTGGAGTCTCTATCTCTGCTCTTTGATCATCATGTGAGCCACTTCCCTCTGCCACACTCTTCTGCCATGATGTTCAGCCTCACCTGGGGCCCAGAGAAATGGAAATGGCTGTCTATGGACTGAGACCTCTGAAACTGTAAGCCTCAAATAAACTTTTCCTCCTTAAAATTGTTTTTGTCATGTCTTATGGTCACAGCAGCGAAAAAGCTAAGACATGCACAGTCAACAACATCAAACACTTAAAAAGATATCTTTTTCATAATAGAGAATTAATAAAATGAATGGGAAACCCTACTTCATTTTGCCTTCTCAAGCCCCAAACACTGACAACGAATTTTACAGGATTCATCTGAACACTGAATTAAGAAGAGAGAAAAGGCCCATCTGTATTCCATGTAAAGAAAGAGCTCACTCACCATCCTTAATCTAACAGTGAAGTTAACTATCCCAACCTATGCAAACAGAGCTTCTGATAAATCTCCTAGCACCTTATGAAATATAGACAGAAAATTATGAATCAAAAATTAAGGAGTTTACTGTATAGTCATGGGAGAATAACTAGTTCTAGACTGGTGTTCTCATTTGACAAAGATCTATAAAGCTGGACAAAATAAATAAGGCAAATGTATTCGGTAGGACAAAATTGTGATTCCTGACTGAAGAAAACTCTCAAGGTGATTCCAAAATGTGCCCCTGCTCACTGCCTGGGAGCAGTTTCCTAACCACAGCATGGGAAGGCAGAATCCAAGCAGAGCATGGCAAGTCTCAGTGAGAGGAGTTAGAAGACAGGAGTTGAGGGTTGCAGAAGTGACTGGAATTTGTGTAATAAGGTACCAAAAGGAAGCAGGGCCCCAAAAATCTTTATAAGAGATTCCATTCAGGTAATTCAAACTGGACTTCAATGAAATGAAATGTTTGCTCTGCA
This sequence comes from Tamias sibiricus, assembly GCA_025594165.1. Taxonomy (NCBI): domain Eukaryota; kingdom Metazoa; phylum Chordata; class Mammalia; order Rodentia; family Sciuridae; genus Tamias; species Tamias sibiricus. Next base: position 51,578,551 of record CM046658.1, read on the forward strand.
AATGCACCAAAAAACAAAACAAACAAAAAAAAAAAACAGCAGCAGCAAAAAACCCCGTTAAGAAAAAGCAGACCACAGACAAACTAGTTACAAATCATATATCCCACAAATGACTGTAAATTTGTAAAGAACATTCTAAAGTTAGTAGTAAAAAAAACAACCAATCCAATTGGAATATGGTAAAAGTGTTGAACAGATATTTAAACAAAGAGAAATACACACGGACAAAATAAGCACAAAAAATCATTAGTCAGATAATAAAACACTGAATTTTCCACAATAAGAAGTCAACAGATAATATCTAAATTAATAAATGAAGAAATTACAAAATAAACATATTACATAGAAATAGCTAAAAAAATTAAAGATGATTATGTAAAGTGGGGCATAATGATTATATAAAGTGGGGCAAAGAAGGCTATTATTTTCCATGATGAGTTCATAATATTTATACCTTTCTATAGTATATTGTAATGGTGGCTATACACACAAATATATACATACATTTAAAAGGAAATGTGATTAATAGTTTGAAAGGCTACTAAAAAGTTGAGAAAAAGAACGTGAGCATGGAATAGAACACAGAGGTAGAAAAACTGATTGGAGAAACAAAACTGATAGACGGACAGAGGCATGGACCTTAAAATCATACAAACTTGGATTGAAATCATAGCTTTACCATTTGTACCTGAGCAAGAAAGTGACAACCTATGTGGGCTTCAGCAGCTTCATCTGTAAAATGGAGAGAATGGTCATAACAATAACCACTTCACAGAATTACTATGTGACAGATCAGATTATGCAATATATATAAAACACTAAGCATAATACTGGCATATAATAAGTACTAAAGGGCAGATAATGGTGCTATTATCCAGAAAAAAAGGTGCTATCACAAAATAAATGGCAGTATAAATAAAATATTTGAGACTTTTACACTGTTTTTCTTTTTTGACAGGAAATAGAAACTTGTATTTCAGGGATGGCATTTTTATATCTTAAGTGTTCCATAACAAAGACATTATCTGCATTGCTACATATTTATGGCTTAACATCTGTAGCAATATTTCTTTCTCATTTGAGCTAAGTAATCCACATTATCACAACTGGCAAAAAAGTCACGTACTACACAATACAACAATATTTAGTGCACTTTAGGAAATGAGATCAGACTTTTATCTATCCAGATACTCTTTTTAAAAAATGGTTTGTATATTCCAAATAATCAAAGAAATATCAGTAATCTCCACTAATTTCTCTAATTTCATTCTTCTATTTAAAAAACTTAACCAAGTCACCCCAAAATACAAAATTGGAATTCGATTATTTAAAGCAGTAATGTCTAAATCTGCCTGGGTATCAGAATCACTTGTCTGCTCTTAAATATTTTCAGACCAGAACTTTATCATCTATCTACTAATTCAGAATTTCCAAGTATAGAGCCTGCAATATCTATTTTTTAAAATCTACCCAGCCAAAAAAAAAAAAAAAAAAAAAAAAGGTAATCTGCAAAAGAGAAAATAAAAGTCAACAAAAGAGAGACAATATTCAATTTGCCATGAGATAAGAAAACACAAATTTAAAAAGCAATAAGTCAAATTGGTAGCACAGGCCTATAATCTATAATCCCAGCTACTCGGGAGACTTGAGATGGGAGGCTCTCAAGCATTACCCTTCCTACAGCTATAAAAGTCCATGGGATTTAAGGAATTATGAATAAAGATGCCTTTTTATTTATAACAATCACAAAAAGAACATATCCTGGAAATAACCCAAAATTTTAATAGCAGATACAATAAATGTATCATTCCTATTATGAAATATTAGGTAATTATCAAAATTACAAATTAAGGGACTTCCTCTTCTATTCATGAAAAAGTGGCTTGCAACAGACCAATGTTTCTGCCATAAACAATTGGAAAATCTGGATAAAATAAGAATACTTGTTCGAAAGTTTGGAGAGTTAACAAGTCAGCCAAGGCTGGAGTAAAAAAATCCCTGAAAGAAGTGGAGCTCAATGAGGTGAAATTTCCCTTCTGTGTGTCATTCTTCCCCCTTAGAGAATCTAGGAATTTTAAGCAATGAAGAGCAAAAGGCTAAAAAATTCAAGTAGAAAGAGGTGGCAAAGGAAAGTGTTTGGTTGCGTGGTGGGTCTAGAGAACCAAAACCTTCAGAATCAGACTCATCAAAGCTGCCAAATTTGAGAAGTCAAGCTTCTAAAGGCAAGGGGGACACTAAGACTACACTTGATTCTAGTTTGCAGAGGCATCTGCCATTCTTAAGCCACCCAAGTGTAACAGGTAAAGTTAAATAGGAAGCAGCTAATCTGGGTGCGGTGACACACACCTGTAATCCCGGCGACTGGGGAGGCTGAGGAAGAAGGATAGCAAGTTTAAGGCCAGCCTGGACAACCTAACAAGACCCTCAGAAACTTAGTAAGACCCTGTCTCAAAATTAAAAATTAAAAAGGACTGGGGCTATAGCTCAGTGGTAAAGCACCTTGAGTTCCATCCCTCGTACAAAAAAAAAAAAAAAAAAAGAAGCCGCCACCAAAATACTAAGTAGAGATTTTAACAATTCCAACAGTACCGTGGTGCTATGAGGAAAAATAAAATAAAATAAAGCTGAGGACCACTAAAGAGGAGGAAGATAGCGCACACTCCAGACTTTTGGGAAGCCTGCCTAGAGGACAGTTACCCTTAGGAATGGGGTGTACGTGAAAAAGATAGTAGGCAGGACCCTGATTTTGTGAAATGACCTGCTTTACTCTAAATGCCATCAAATACAAGGAGAAATTGCTCTAATTAAAAAAAAAATGTCAATTAGAGCCAAAATATCTCTATGAAATATCCAGCATTCAATCAAAAATAAGCAACCATATCAAGAAAAAAGACCAAAGGCAAAACAGATAATAGATGCAAACTCAGATATAATCTAGACATTAGAATTAACAGTGATGTTTTAAAATATTATGATTAACATATTCAAGAAAATATGAAGAAGCATATTACAAGATGGAGAATTTCACCAAGGAATTAAGATTTATAAGAGAGAATCAAATGGAAATTCTAGACTAGAAAGACATACTAACTGAAATTTAAAACTTAAAGATGAGTTTAATACAGAATGGATACAGTTGAAAATAAGATTAGTGAACTGCATTTCGATGAAAAACATACATCCTGAAACACAAACATGTGTAGAAAATTAAAAAATTAAAAATGATTAAAAATACACATGACAGTTTAACATCTGTAATCCTGATACCAGAAGGAGAGAAGAGAATAAATAAAGCAAGTGTAATACAATAAAAGATAATGGCTGAGAATTTTCCAAACTGATGAAAAATATGCAACCACAGCAGGCATAATAAATAAAAAGAAAACACAAGTAGACATGTCACACTCAAACTACAGAAAAGCAAAGACAAATAGAAAATCTTGGCAGCCATGGAAAAAAGATGCATTGCCTTCTAAAGAACAATGGAAAGACTGACAGCTGATGTGGTAGGAGCCCTCTTCAAAGCCAGTGTAGCCTGGCTATATCTGTGAGTGCATGTGGGACTCTGCAGAACAACATGGCAGCTTCGGTAACCATGTACCCATGCATTTCCCACACAAAAGAAAGGCGAGGTGGCACACAGCACACATGTGCAACTCTGCTGACACTGAGGGCACATGCACGACCCTGACAACCCCCTTCCCCAGTGGGCAGGCACGGCTCTGTCCTAACTTCCTCATGATTTTAAAATATAGAATACCCATATTGGGGGAGGGGAGAATACCCATATAGGGAAAATGAAGGAGCTGATATGTAATGGGGAGGGGGGTAGGGGGACTAGTAGGGGCTATATAAGTCAAAGCCTCTGTGCATTAGGGGCTCAGCCTTTGGATGAAAATCCATCAAGTCTGTGTTGGCACAGAATAAATACTGCTTCCTGTTGAACACCCTGTGCCCTGTCTCTTTGTGTGCAAATCCCACAACACCAACATCTCAAAAGAAACAATAAACTTAGAAAATGCTGGAATGTCATCATTAACAGGCTGAAAGAAAATAACTGTCAATTTAAAATATTATGCCCTGCAAAAATATTCTTTCAAATAATATGAAGCTTCCAGTAAGGACAGAAAAGGGAAGTGGTTATGTGAACACTATAGCAGATAACAATTATAAAAACTTGATTAAGAATAACAGATATTTAGCCGGGCGTGGTGGCGCACGCCTGTAATCCCAGCACTTGGGAGACTGAGGCAGGAGGATCGCGAGAGTTCAAAGCCAGCCTCAGCAATGGCAGGCACTTAGCAACTCAGTGAGACCCTGTCTCTAATAAAATACAAAAAAGGGCTGGGGATGTGGCCCAGTGGTCAAGTGCCCCTGAGTTCAATCCCCAGTACCACAAAAAAAAAAAAAAAAAAAAAAAAAGAATAACAGATATTTAATGATATTAGCCAGTATATAAAAATAAACAAGTCAAAAGAGAATTAAGCCAGGCAAAGTGGTACATGCCTGTAATCCCAGCCACTCTGGAGGCTGAGGCAGGAGGATCCTGAGTTCAAAGCCAGCATCAGCAACAGCGAGGTGCTAAGCAACTCAGTGAAACCCTGTCTCTAAATAAAATACAAAATAGGACTGGGGATGTGGCTCAGTGGTCAAGTGCCCCTGAGTTCAATACCCATACCCCCCCCCAAACAAAGAGAGAGAATTAAATACTGAAATTTTTTTTTAGAATAAGAAAGACAAAAGCTCATGGCTTTCTGGCCTTAGGATATTGTCCAGCTTCTACAGACAAAGCTGCAAAAAAATAGTGGTGAAAAACAACAGCTCACCAGCTACAGTGCCAGAGAACAGATCTCAGGGATGGAAAAGCAGTGAGAAATCTAAAAGAGGAAATTCTTGCAGTGAGGGAACAAAAGGCACGAGAAACTGTCAGCTCTGCCCAAATTATCTAACAGAGAGGAGGGGAAATGCAAGGGTGGGTATTCTGGGGGACTGTTGAAAAGTTGGCAGAGAATAGACAGACATCTACTTTTAAAAAAGAGCAACCACCGGGCGTGGTGGCGCACGCCTGTAATCCCAGCACTTTGGGAGGCTGAGTCAGGAGGATCACGAGTTCAAAGCCAGCCTCAGCAATGGCGAGGCACTTAGCAACTCAGTGAGACCCTGTCTCTAATAAAATACAAAAAAGGGTGGGGATGTGGCCCAGTGGTCTAGTGCCCCTGAGTTCAATCCCCAGTACCACAAAAAAAAAAAAAAAAAAAAAACACAGATATTTAATGATATTAGCCAGTATATAAAAATAAACAAGTCAAAAGAGAATTAAGCCAGGCAAAGTGGTACATGCCTGTAATCCCAGCCACTCTGGAGGCTGAGGCAGGAGGATCCTGAGTTCAAAGCCAGCATCAGCAACAGCGAGGTGCTAAGCAACTCAGTGAAACCCTGTCTCTAAATAAAATACAAAATAGGACTGGGGATGTGGCTCAGTGGTCAAGTGCCCCTGAGTTCAATACCCATACCTCCCCCCCAAAACAAAGAGAGAGAATTAAATACTGAATTTTTTTTTAGAATAAGAAAGACAAAAGCTCATGGCTTTCTGGCCTTAGGATATTGCCCAGCTTCTACAGACAAAGCTGCAAAAAAATAGTGGTGAAAAGCAACAGCTCACCAGCTACAGTGCCAGAGAACAGATCTCAGGGATGGAAAAGCAGTGAGAAATCTAAAAGAGGAAATTCTTGCAGTGAGGGAACAAAAGGCACGAGAAACTGTCAGCTCTGCCCAAATTATCTAACAGGGAGGAGGGGAAATGCAAGGGTGGGTATTCTGGGGGACTGTTGAAAAGTTGGCAGAGAATAGACAGACATCTACTTTTAAAAAAGAGCAACCACCGGGCGTGGTGGCGCACGCCTGTAATCCCAGCACTTTGGGAGGCTGAGTCAGGAGGATCACGAGTTCAAAGCCAGCCTCAGCAATGGCGAGGCACTTAGCAACTCAGTGAGACCCTGTCTCTAATAAAATACAAAAAAGGGTTGGGGATGTGGCCCAGTGGTCTAGTGCCGCTGAGTTCAATCCCCAGTACCAAACAAAAAAAGAAAAAAAAAAAAGCAACCCTGGAGACCAGATCTATGAGTCTGCAGCTTTTTTTTTTTTTTTCCAATCAATGTATTCATCAAATAAGAGGAGTTTGAGCAACAAAAAGCTAAAGTAATATTGGTTTCTGTGGAAAGAACCTGAAGCCAGCAGCATGATTACAATTTAAGAGAAAACCCTCAGAAACCAATATGAAGAATGGGCTTCATCTTTGCCTAAATCCATGATGATTACCAAACATACCATGGTAAGGCCTCTGTTTTTTCTTAGAAATTATTCAATATTAACCTCAACTAGATTTGAATAAGTTAAATATGACTATTATTATTTTAAGAGGAGCAATTTAAAAATAATGCAAAGACCTATAACTAGAAAGTCAATGGTATGAGATAATAATATACTGATTGACTCAAAGAAGACAAAAAAGAAGGAACAGAGAAACAAAACATAGATAAGTCAAATAAAAGACAACAAATTGGCAGACCTAAATGCAACCATACTTGAAAATATTTAAATAAATATAAATGGACTATGCACTTCAACTTAAAGGTAAAGATTGTCAGAAGCAACAACCTAGCATATGCTATCAGTAAGAGGTGTACTTTAAATGTAAAAAACTCAAATAGCTAGAAAATAAATTAGTAGGAAAAGATATACCAAGTGAAGTGATTCATAAGAATGCTGAAGCGGCTATATTAGTGTAAAACAAAATAGATTTCAGATCAAGAAGTATTATTAAAAAAAAAATTTCATAATGATTTATCAAATCAAGAGGATAAAATAATCCCAAATACATATGCATCTAATACACAGCTTCAAATTACATAAAGCAAAAAGTAAGAGGGGCTGGAGATGTGGCTCAGCGGCAGAGCGCTCGCCTCGCACGTGCGCGGCCCGGGTTCGATCCTCAGCACCATGTAAAAACATAAATGCATTGCATTGTGTACAACTAAAGTAAATAAATAAATATTTAAAAAAATAATAATAATAACCAATTTTAAAAAAAAAAAAGTAAGAGAACTGAAAGGGAAAGTAGACAAATCTTAAATTATAGTTGAAGATTCTGAAACTCCTCTCTCAAAAAGTAGATTTGTAGGAAAATAACCAGAAAGATATAAATCTGAATGACAGTATAAACAACATAACCTAATTTGCATTTTTCAAAAAAAAAACACACTCAACTATTACAGAACACTTTTTTCTCCAAGTGATAGAATGTTCACCAGGACAAACCAAATGTTGCACCACAAACCAAGTTTCTGGATTTTTAAGAGATTAAGATATTATAGAACATGTTTACTGGACACAAAAGAATTAAATTAGAAATACACAGCAATAAAACATTTAGACAAACCACAAATATCTGGATATTAAGTGAATCATTTCTGAACAACCCAGGGATAAAGGAAATCACAAAAAATTAAAAAACATCTTTACTTAAAATGATAATAAACATAACAATCAATATACCAATGTTTCAAATTCACCTAAAATAATGGAGAATACTGTTCTTGGTAAAGAACAAGAAAGTCTAAAATCAAAGATCTTAAGTGTCTCCCAAAAGTTCACATATGAGATGATGTAAGAAAATTCAGAGGGGAAATGATTGGGTTATGAGGGTTTTAACCTAATCAATGCATTAATCCCCTAGCAGGAATTAACTAGGTGGTAATTGTAGGTAGGTAGGTAGGGTGTGGCTGGAGGAGGTGGGTTAGTAGGTATATATATATGCCTTTGGGGTATATATTTTGTGAGCTAAGCTTAGCCCCTCTCTTTGCTTCCTAGTTCCAAGACCTGAGCTGCTTTCCTCTTCCGCACCCTTCCACCCTGGTGTTCTGCCTCACTTCACACCCAGAGCAATGAAGCCAGCCATCTAGGACCAAGACCTCTGAAACCATGAGCCCCCCCGAAATAAACTTTTCCTTTTCTAATTGTTCATGTCAGGTCTTTTGGTCTCATTGACTAAAAAGCTGACTAAAACACCCATCTTAAGAAAATGAAACAAAGAATAATAATTATACCCAAAGTAGAAAAATTAGGCTCCATAAAATTTTAAATGTTTGTTCTCCAAATCCACTCAAACAACAAAAAGAACAAGCCACAGAATGATAGAAAATATTTGAAATACACATCTTACAAAGGATTTGTATCTAGCAAGTATACAAAACTTTTTATAACTCGAGACTAAGAAGACAAATAATTCAATTTAAAAATGGGCGAAATAGCCGAGCACGTGGCCAACACCTGTAATCCCAGTGGTTCGGGAGGCTGAGGCAGGAGGATCACAAGTTCAAAGCCAGCCTCAGCAAAAGCAAAGCACTAAGCAACTCAGTGACACCCTGTCTCTAAGTAAAATAGAAAATAGAGCTGGGGATGTGGCTCAGTGGCCGAGTGCCCTTGAGTTCAATCCCCCGTACTCTGTCCCCCTCAAAAAATGGGCAAAATACCTGGACAACTCACAAAGGAAAATACATGAATGATGCCCAATGTGCACATGAAAATGTGCTTAAACTAATATCATTAGTCAACAAGGAATGCAAATTAAACTCACAGATGAAGGATACCCACCAAAAGGCAAAGATTAAAGAGAAGAACAGGATTTCTTCTTCTTTTTTTGGGTAAGGGGTTACCAGGAATTGAATTCAGGGGCACTCGACCACTAAGCCCCATCCCCATCCCTATTTTGTATTTTATTTAGAGACACGGTCTCACTGAGTTACTTAGCACCTCACAAGAACAGGATTTTTCTGCTTATAAGAGATACACACGTTAAGAACATAGAAAGTCTGAAAATAAGAAGAAAAAAGATAAGCCATTCACACACTAACCAAAAAAAGGTGGCATAACAATATTTTTAAAGGAAAAGGTGACTCTGGTCTAATTCCTAGGTCCCTGATCCACTTTGAGTTGAGTTTTGTGCATGGTGAGACATAGGGGTTTAATAAAGGAAAAGGCGGATAGTAGGCAAAAAGCATTACTAGAGACAAAAGGCATTTTACATTGATAAAAAGATCAATCCACCAGAAATATGTAAGGATTCTAAATATGGATGGTAAAAATACCTAAAAGATAACACAAAGCAAAAATTGATATAACTAAAAAGAGAGAAAAAAATCTGTAATGATAATGAAAGACTAAAAACCTCTTTTGATAAGTGGGGGGGGGGGGGGGGGAATTCACCAAGAAGACCTAAAACAACAAAATTAACAAACTTGAGAAAACTAGCATCTGTAGAACACTGCATCCACAATAGCAGAGTCAACTTTCAAGTGCACACCATTTTAACAATCTTGATCACATGCTGAGTCACAAAGCAAGACCCAATAATGATTCTGTTTTGGTCAGCTTTGCCAGGGCTATGAACAAAATACCCCACAAGAACAACTTGGAGGAAGAAAAGTTTATTTGGAGTTCAGTTTCAAAGTTCTTAATCCATAGACAGTCAATTCCATTTCTCTGAGATCAAGGTAAGAAGGGCCCAGCAGAGGAAGCTGTTCAGGTCATGGTAAGGTCATGAAGCAGAGAGTGGAGGAAAAGGGTCACAGGGAAGATGCCCATCCCCAGCCATGCCCATCTGCAAGCCAGTCCATTCAAACTAAGATTGACACATTGGGTTACAGCTCTCATGATCCAGTCATTTTAACTCTGAACATTCCTGCATCAAACAGGAGTTTTGGGGGGGCACCTCATATACAAACCATAACACTAATCACTCAGTATATTCTCTAATTAGTATAATTAATCCAGAAATCAAAAAACAAAAGGTAACCATAGAATCATGGAAGGATCAAAAATTAAGCAATACATCTCTAAATAATCCATGAGTCAAAGAGAAAACCACAGTGAAAACAAGAATATATTTTAAACTAAAGAAAAAAATACATATTAATACCTGCAATGTGGCAAGCAAAGATGCTCTTAAAGGATAAAAGATATCCTTAAATATATACAGTCCTCAACTTACAATGGTTTAACTTAGAGAGATTTTTTGACTAGATGATATTGTTAAAGTGATTACGCATTCAGGAGAAATCACACTTCGAATTTTGATCTTTTCCTGGGCTAGCAATATATATAGGGTACTCTTATGAGCCTGGGCAGCAGCAGAGTCACAGCTCCCTGCCAGACACATGACCACAAGGCTAAGTCACCAATATGGTAAAATGCACTGTACTACTAAGCTATGATGTTTAAAAAGTCAGGTGTAATAAGCTGTTAGTCATTTTTCTGTCACTGTGGCAAAATACTTGACATAATCAACTTAAAAAGAGGAAACACTGATTTTGGCATACAGTTTCAGAGGTTTCAGGCCATGGTCACTTGGCCCTGTAGCTTTGGGCCTGTGGAGTCACAATACATCATGGGAGGAGCATGTCGAGTAAGAGGTCTGTTCACAAAAGAAAGACAGGAAGGGGCCAGAGTCCCAATATTTCCCTCAAGGGCATGCTCCCAATGATCTAACTTCTTCTCAATAGGTCTACCTCCCAATAGCACCATGGGCTGGGGACCAAGTCTCTAGCACCTAGGCCTTTGGGGGACACTTCCAAATCATAGTATATTTTTCAATTTCTGACAGGTTAATAAAGATGTAACACCACTGTAAATTGAAGAGCTTCTGTGTTAGAAGCAAAACAGAATTTTAAAAATCAATAAGTATCCCCTTAAGAAATAATGGAAAAGAACAGCATATGAAACCAGAAAAAAATTAATAAAGATAGGCAAAGTAACTGATATAATAGAAAACAAACATAAAATAAAGAAATTACATAGGGCTGGGGTTGTGGCTCAGTGGCAGAGAATATGCCTCGCACATGTGAGGCACTGGGTTCAATCCTCAGCACCAAATAAAAACAAACAAATAAAGATACTGTGTCCATATATAACTAAAAAATATTTTAAAATAAATAAATAAATATATTACACAGAACCAAAAGATTGTTTTTGAAAAGATTAATGAAAGTGATAAAATCTAGCAAAAAAGGCACAGATCACCAACGTTAGGAACCAGGAGGATATTTAAAATTTAATATGTAAAATGCAGGTATCCTTTAGACATTAAAAATATACTAAGAAGGGACTGGGGTTGTGGCTCAGCGGTAGAGCGCTCGCCTAGCATGTGCGCGACCCGGGTTCGATCCTCAGCACCACATAAAAACAAAGGCATGTGTACAACTAAGGCAAATAAAAAAAATATATATATATACATATATATATATACACATATATATACTAAGAATATATTAAAACAATTTTATAGCAATACTGTTGAAAATTTAAATAAATTCCTTGAAAAACAAAACTATTAAAATTGACACAAGAAATAGAAAACTGAATATTTCTACATCTATTAATAAGACTATGCCTATAATTAAAAATAATCCCACAAAGAAATCTGTAGACCCAGATGGCTTTACCTATGAATTATCCAAACATTTAAAAAATAAATAATGCTATTCTTAGAGAAAGATTACCATTACATTTCTTACATTTCATTACATTTCTTACAATTCTTGCATTTCTTCCAGAGAATCGAAAATTAAGTTCACATCCCAACTTACTTTATTAGGTCAGTATAACCTTGATGCAAAAAACTGGCAAGACATTATAAAAAAAGCAAATTCTAGGCTACTATCTCCTATAAACATAAATATAAATATTCAAACATATACATCAGCAAACTAATTCTAGCAACATATTAAAGAATAATATAATTGACAAAATCTGGCTTATTTCCACAAGTAAAAGTTTGACTACTTTAAAATAAAATCAATGTAATTTGCCACATTAACAAATTAGGAGAAAAAAATCAAATAATACTCTCAGTAAATGTAGAAATACATTTGATAAAATTTATTATTCACAATTTTAAAAAAATCATTTAAAACATTAGAAGGGAAATTTTTTTTTAATATTTATTTATTTTAGTTGTACACAATGCAATGCATTTATGTTTACGTGGTGCTGAGGATCGAACCCGGGCCGCGCATGTGCGAGGCGAGCGCTCTGCCGCTGAGCCACAACCCCATCCCCTAGAAGGGAAATTTTCATCTGATAAAAAGTATCTATAGAAAGCTTACAACACACATCATAATTAATGGCAAAATACTCTAAGATCAGGAAGAAACAAAGTTGCCTACCATCTGAAGTTTCTTGCTATTACAATAAGGCAGGAAAAAAGTATACAGACTGGAAAGTAAGAAATAGATTGCTAAATAACAAGTCAGTTATATAAATCAATGATAGCTCTATCTATAAGCAATTTATTTTTAAAATGACACTATCATAACATCACACATTTAACAATAAATCTAACCAACTATGTTGGATTCCTGGCAGGAGGCTGTACCTCCCAGGCAGAAGGCCACACCTCCCTAGGTACTTTGTAAAAAGACTACCTTTCCCAGGTGCCCTTGCCACTGCCCCCTGACCTCCAGCAGCCTATGGAGACACTCGCCCCCAGGGGTCTGCCTGACCAGCACTCTTCTATTTAAGCCAGGCCCGGACTGAAACCTCTCTCTGTTCCTGCCAGTCCCTGTTCCCGTTTGTCCCTTCCCTGTACCCCTTCCCTTCCCTTCCTTTCCCTACCCTTGCCCACGTGGCACCCCAATAAACCCTTTTATTTCACTAACACGGTGTTCCCGGCTAAGTTAACTGTGTTCAGCATTTTCTAACAAAATATGTCTGAGTCCTGTAATAAGCAAAGGCGACTTAAACTGGATTTAAACTGTCTCCACCCAATGGCCCTTTAACCCACCCTTAAACCGTCTCCACCTGCAGACTTGAGGGCGTATCAACCCTGTGCTTTATAAACCCTGCCCTTGCTATGATAAGCAGGCACCATTTTCTACCACCCTGCTTTGTGCAGGAAGTAGATGGTGGCCCGGCCGGAATAAAGGCTTCATTGGCTATTACGTGAGTGGCTTGTGAGACATTTTTTTTTCCTGCAAATTGGGCACAACAGTCCTACATACAAAAACTCTTCAAAACATTACTGAGAAAAATTTAAAAACATCTAAATAAATGGACAAATATATCATATTCACGGATGAGAAAATTCAATACAGTAGACTGCAGGGAGCCATCCGTGAAAAACACATGAGGATCTTCTCTCTGCATGTAGCCTGGAAGATTTTAGGTTTAACCTTGGGAACCATCTGTGGCTCAAATGCAACAGATTGCCCAAGGCACATGACCTTATCTTCACTCTACTAGAAAGATCTCTCATGGTCGCTCTGGAGATGAACATAAACCTGACAATCCACCTTTAACCTTTTTTGGAGAAGAACATTATATGGAAGACCTTTGATGTCTCCCAATATAAATAAAGCAGGAGTAGGCTCCATTTTGCCTCTTAATCTAGAAGCTTGATCTGTCTGGTTGGCTTAAACGTCCTGCCCCCACTTTTTGAAAATATTTTCTGTGCCTGTGGTTTTCTCTTCATTCTATTTTTCTTAGCTTTTATTTCTCAGTTAGCCTATTCCATCAAGGGGAACCCCACTCCCACAGCCTGCACGAGACATGGGCGAGAGTAGACACAACTCAACTGTCCTCAAATTGATGTATAAATGCAATGCAATTCCAATCAAAATTCTAGGCATGCTTTGTAAGTATGTGTATAATTTAACAAGCTGATTATAAAATTCATATGAAAATGCAAAGGTCCAAGAACAGCCAAATCAATCTTGCAGAACACTCGAAGACAGAAGCTATCAGATGTCAGCATTTATTATAAAAGTATAGTAATGATGTAGTATGGGAAAGAATAGTGAATCCAGAAAATAGACCCCGTATATACTACCACCTTTAAAACAAAAAGATATGGAAGTGTGGTGAGGGAGATGACTCATCAATAAATGGTGCCAAGTCTATTAGCTATCCATATAGAAAAAAATTAATTTAACCTGGTGTATGGTATGAAAAAGATAAGAAAAGCAATAGTTCCTTGGAAATTAAGCAGGCACAATTTATTTGAGATCAACAAAGGTTTCCTATCAAGAACAAAGAACACATAATATAAGAGGAAAATCTGACAGACTGTAATACATTAAAATTAGAAAGTTCTTGATATAGCATATCTATCACCCCTTATTTGGGAATCTCAATGTATGCAGTCTGAAAATACACTTAATTTTACTTAACATTCAAAGGATGATTTCTGGTTTTATAAATGAATAATGTCTTGATTCATGAAATTAAACTATAAAACTCATTATGACAGGTTCAAATAATAGTGACTTTCAATAACTAATAACTACTGGAAACTCAACAAAGGATCAAATAAAACGAACGTAATATGTGAAGTGGCATTGTTTACATTCATTTTTATTAAAACTGCACTTTTATTTCTAATGTTAAATTCTAGGAACTCAGTTACTACAGGTGATTAAAACAGTAGTCAGATGTGAAGTGCCCATTCAGTAGAGAGAGAAACAAACCAATTTAAATAAAAGTGAAGACCCAAAGATGCTCTCCTGCTTAGGGGGGAAAAAAAAAAGTCACCTGCTACAACAAAATCACACTGAATGCCTATTCTTTTACACATTTATTTAAACTGTAAAAACATTTTGCTCAGTCAGAATCACAGCTACAATAGGATTAAACTTTCTCCATGTGGGGTAACAGCTATACATCATCTTATTTACTCAAAAAGCCTCCTTAGATAAGAGAATCAAAGATAGGAGGAAACTGGGGACTTTCTAGAGAGTGTAAGTTTTTTTGTTTAGTATGGTTTGGTTTGGTTTGGTACTGGGGATTGAACCCAGGAGCATTTAACCTCTGAGTCACATCCCCAGCCCTTTTTTATATTTTCTTTAGAGACATCCTGAGTTGCTTAGGGCCTTGCTAAGTTGCGGAGACTGACTTCATGATTCTCCTATCTCAGCCTCCCAAGGTGCTAAAGGCATGTGCCACCATGCTCCACTAGAGAGCACAAGTTTTAAAAGGAGATCGAAACATTACTTATCCCTATGTTTAAAATTTTCAATTTAGATAATTCATGTCTGTAATCAAATAATGTAACATACAAAAAATTCTTTCTAATAAAAGATTAAGACTTTTTTAATATAACCCCATAATTACAGCACTATAATCTTACATATTCTATTAAAGGCATAACAAAACTTCATATATAGGAGGCGTTAAGTGAATATCTTTAGTTTGCATTCTGGCAGAGGTGACAATCTTCATATTCTACAGATTAATGAAAATTACATAAAGGGACTATGGTTTGGATGAGGTCTGAATGATGCCCAAAGGTCTATTATCATTAAAGGCTTGGACCCCAAGTGGCACTACTGGGAGGTAATGGAACATTTAGAAGGTTGGAACAAGTTGAAGATCCCTAGGTCACTGGAGGCGTTTCCTTGAATGGGATTGTGGAACCCCACCTGTCCTCTCTTTCTCTCTACTTCCATTATAGATATTACCATTTTGCTCCTATGCATGCTTCTGCCATAACATGCCACCATCTTCTACCCACACCAGAACTCAGTCAATGCAGGCATGATGTCTTTGAACCTCCAAAATTATGAGCTAAATAAACCTTTCCTCATTTGAAATTAGCTGACTCCGGCATTTTGTTGCAGTAATGGGTAGATGATAATTATTTAGGATTAGTATAGTTTAATTCTTAATCTCTGCCCATGCCAAACATTAAGACAATACACATTTGTCTTTTACTATGTGAAGAACACTATTTTCAACTAATAATCACTTTACCTTTGCAGCAAGCTGTAGTCCAATTTGATCAGCTTCAGCTTCCAAGGTTCTACTGTATGGTCTATCAAACATATACTAAGAAGAAATATGACAGAAAAATTCCATTAAGGTAATTTATTTTGTGACAAAAGGAATAGCAAAATGAGAATTTTAAAAATCAATTCCCAAGAGTATCTAGGATAAAATGTCTATACGTCCTACATCTTTAAAAGAACACCATGGTATAAAACATAGAAAGAACCTTTATTTCCTCCATCAGATTAATACTTTAAAAACAAGGAAAAATAGAAAAAAAAATCATGCCTACAAATTTCTAGACAGTAGTATCATTATTTCTGTTTTTCCAATTATAATCTCCACTGAGTAGAAGAATCCCTAAGAAATCTTATTAATGCAAGCTCTTAATATGACCAAAGAACATTTTCATATTGCAGTTTAAAAGGAAATTGAAAAAAATATAAGTACATAATAACCAGTGATACTATTAGAAGATTTGTCTCAGTAAGAAAATTAAAAATATGGCAGAATTTTCTTTCTTTGATAAATTTATTAATTTTCCTTTCTTCTCTATGTGTTAATTTGTTAGGAAAATGAAATTTTCTTCTGACTTCAAATTTTTAAAAATAGATATTATAACTTAAATTTTCCTAATTACTTGTATTTATGAGAATGCTTTCCAGTTAAATTCTAATTTTCAGTAAATACTAAAACTAAAATAAGCATTTTTTCTCTGAGAAAAGAGCTGTTAATTGGGGAAGCAATTTTTCAAAGGTAGCAACATGTTTGTGATGACTAGAAATAATCAATCTGATCACAGTACATGACCATGAGATGTGCATTTTTTCTTCTCAATTATATATATTTTAGGTTGGTAAATGACTTCACAGTCTCTTCACTCTCATGAGCAGTCTTCATGTGTCCCATTGAGTCTATTCATAATATACCAATTAAAAACACTAGCTTTAAAAGCAGAGCCAGTAATTATTATATGTAAACTGGAGCTAATAACAGCACCAAATTCCTAGATTTACAAAGAGGATTAAATGAAACAATAATAAAATCAATGACTCATATTTACTGTGTCCTTACTTTATGATAAGGACTGTGCTAAATGCTTTAAATTAGTGTTCTCAATCTGGTATGACCCTGTTCCCCAAGGACATTTGTTAAGTGGAGATTTTTTTATTGTCAAAACTAGGAAAAGCCCCTGGTAACTACAAGGCACAGGAAAACTCCCCACAACAAACAAGTATAGTTCTGAGATTGAGAAATCCTCTCATTAAGTGTAGTAGTCAATAGTCACAGCAAATGTATGGCAGCAAAGGAATGTAGGCAATCCCCACTCAATAAGAACTTTACTATCAGAATTCCTTTCTCCTTCCCAGTCACAGTGAGCAGGGTTTTGGAGAGAGGAAAACATTTGTCACCAAAAGTACTGAGGGGAAAGAAGTCAAACAAAAGTCATCCCTATTCTATTTTCAGTTTGATTATTGAATTAAAGAATTACAATGAAAAGGCAGGCTTCATCAAGAATTTTAAGAAACAGCTACAAGATATCTTCACTATGACCCAATCTGATTCCACTACAGAGAAAGCAATTTGTAGATGGATGGGTTGAGGAATACACATGAACTCCTCTGACATACCAGCAGGCCAGTAACAGAAACAAAGTCCAAAATGTGAGATCCTAAAATCTAAGCAATAACCATTCCTTCTTTTTCCCTTTGAGAACCTTTACCTCAATATAAAAGAAGCCAAGTGATATGACAACTCTAAATAAATCTAAATCAAATCAAATCTAAAAATCTAATCAAATCTAAATCTAAATCAAATCTCAAAAGCAATTTGTCTCAAGAGAATTCTGCACATTAGATTTGAACAACACCCAGATGGCACTCTGATGGGTGCTCCACAAATCATTAAATAAACAAATGACAGATTGTGCTTAAATAACCAAACCTCCCAGGACAAGAAGAAATAAATAAAAATGTAAAATAAAATAATTAATCATAGTTAACAAAGTGCTTATGAAGATTACAAGACTTACTTTCAGTAATGCAGCATTTTAAACAAAATGAATACGTTTTTGAGATTATCGTTATCCATAAGCACTAAGAACCAAAGTTAACAAACACCTAGTAAGACTGTCCTTTCAATATTTTTGAGGCAATGTAAGTTTAAATGAGAGTGAGCAGGAGAGAGTGATAAAGCAGCTTAGAAACCCCATCGTCATTAAAGTTTAGAGATTTCTTTGAAGAGTTTTCCAAAAACTGAAAACTTCTGGGGGACAGAGGAGTCAGTACACCACAGTAACGGAATGAAAGGAAGGGTTCGTGACTGTGTTTTCTCTCTGTAAGACCAACGACTATGGGAAAAAAAGATATTAGCCAAAAATTACCTAACACTTTTAAACCATCCAATGCATCATTTATTTGAGATGTAGTATTCCTTAATTTAAAAGCTCATATATAAGAATATTCCCTAAAATGAGTAAACCTAAGACACTAAAATTCAATACCCATGTTAAATTAGATATTAAATGAAATAAATCAAATGTTAAATATTAAATTTCCACCCTAAAAGTGGAAACATCTCTGGTATTTGTTGCTTCACAAAAACATTAAAATATCCTCAAGTAGCCCTTATAAATTCAAGTTATCATCTCAGACTTACCTCCTGCAATTTAGACTGTATCCACTGGCCCAAAATTGCCAAACTATCTCGTGGACAAATAGCCCAAATCATTGTGAGAAAAATCATACCAAGGAAATCCAGTAAATGAACCAAGCTAGCCTTTTCTGCCTGAGAATAATAAAAAAAGTAAAAATTACATTCAATAAATTGAGACAGTATGTGTATATTCTCTAGTTATCATGTGTAATCACATTAAATAACTGCATGTGTTTAACTGGTCCTCAATAAATAAGATCCTTACTTCTCTTTCTTCTGTGTACATATCCTTCCCAGTCTCTTTTTCCTGTCCCTTACTTACATACTCATGCATCTAACAATAATAACTATTTTCTATGAAGGGTACTAGGTACTGCGCTGCTTACTATCAAGTCAGACAATGACAGGTTCATTAACCTACAATTTCTTATATTAACAGCACAATTCTGTGAAACAGGTAGAATTATTCCTATTTTACAGACAATGAAACTAAGATGGAGAAGGCCCTTAAAAATACTGCCCAAATTCATACCATTATTAGTGAAAGGACCAGGAATCAGACAGACCCAGTAAGTTTTAGTTTCTATTAGTCACTAAATCTTTTTAAACATAAAATAAATGTGCTTATTATATTTTTGGATAAAGACTAAACACTACCTAACATATGAAACAGTTAAAATAAAGAATAATTCAGAAAAAGATTGGAAGTTTATTTTAAATTAAAGTCTTTTGGTCTTTATGACCATTATGATTGATTTATACAAGTTGTCAATTCTGTAATTTTAGTATCTCTCACCAGAGAATTAGGTTGAGTTTTTGTATTTATTTATAGCAGTAACCAAATAAGGTTATACCTAATATAGTTGTTTTGAGTAGTAATGTCTAATATAAGTTTAATGCACTGGATTGTTTATTATTTGCAATTGAAGTTGATTAGTAAATTTTAATGGAATGCTGAGAATGACAACATAGCAGTTATTAACTTGAACATATGAAACATGCCTGAAAACTAAAAGCAATGACTTTGGACTACAGTCTTCAAAAATATCATTTTTCATCACAAAACACACTTTGCTTCATTATAAGAACTGCATGCTATGAAAAACAAGTACAGGATTATTTTAACATGAAAAAGTGAAACTCAAAATAATGAAGCCATTATGGAACAGAAAGTCCTTGCTATTAATTACTAAAGAATATAATTAACTACTACACAGTAAAAATTTGTGTATTTGTAAAACAAAGAAAAGAACATAAAAAGTTATATTTAATCAAAATTAAGACTCCCAAAAGAGAAAACATGTGTTGACATAATAAAGACCTCTGCAATAGAAGTATTAATAACTATTTTCTATGAAGGGTACTAGTTGCATTTTATGTCACATCTAATTATTGTCCTTGCACTGACAAAGATAACAACAATATAATGAGAATAAGGCATTGAACTAGATGCCAGAAAAACCATGATGAATGGTAAATTTTAAATGTTAAAGTGGCCAAAACTGATTTATTTTTGTGATGAAAGACAAGAGTGCATATAATGACTATAACAATTGCTTAGACTTATTTTTGTACATATTTAAGAAAAACATTTTTTAAATTTTCCTGTAACTTTGAGGAAATAAGGGAGAAAATTACTATTTGCACTTCAGAAAAGCACAACTTTGACCTATCTTATCTTCTTATTACTCTAAGAATAGGCAGAATTTAAGAAGACTTTTAAAAGGACTACAACCATTATTGTTTCCACTTGAGGTTAACATTACTTGCACTTCTGATTTAGTATTTCATAATCCTTTCACTATTTGCCTTCAGGTTTTCAATTAAAGAAAATATACTTCTCTCTAATTATGTGGACAAAAGAGCCATTCATATTTTTTAATGAGTGGCAATTTAAAAAGGAGTAAAACAAGTATATGTTATTTTCCTGGACTCATATCAAGTCAAATAGATGTATAATCAAAAGATCATAAATCAACTTGAATTCTATAATGTATTTTAAAAAGTGCTGCCAACAAGCAGGTAACTGTGGTAAAAGGAAGAAATGCTGGACTTGCAAGCAGAAGACTTAGTTTAAATTCCCAAGTCAGTCACTTTGTCGTGTTGTATTATTTAGTCTTTTTAAACACTGGTCCTCACATATAAAATAGGGATAACAAATATATACTTCATGAGGTATTAAAGTTATGAATGAAAAGATATATATTAAAAACCTTGGCCGGGCGCGGTGGCGCACGCCTGTAATCCCAGCACTTGGGAGGCTGAGTCAGGAGGATTGCGAGTTCAAAGCCAGCCTCAGCAATGGCGAGGCACTTAGCAACTCAGTGAGACCCTGTCTCTAATAAAATACAAAAAAGGGCTGGGGATGTGGCCCAGTGGTTAAGGGCCCCTGAGTTCAAACCCCAGTACCAAAAAAAAAAGAAAACCTTGGTAAACTGTAAGTTGACAAGGTATCATTATAACTTTGCATTAATTATATATGGCCTATCATTCTAGATATTTTCAGAGATGCTCTAACCTATCCTCTGAGAATGACTAAAAAGAAAACTGATTTTCACACTTCAATAGTAATACCATTTTATATAATTAATATTCTGACTAGATTATATGTACATTAATAACTATGGAAAGTTTAAAACCTAATTTGAAATAATTAGAGGTTGAGAATAATTACTTTTTAGCAAAAGAGACAGGTAATAAAAATAGTATTTAAGAGAACCAGTAATCATTCAGTATAAAGACCATAAAAAAAAAAAAAAAAAATCTCAAAATTAGCCAATCAGCCGGGCGCGGGTGGCGCACGCCTGTAATCCCAGCACTTTGGGAGGCTGAGGCAGGAGGATCGCGAGTTCAAAGCCAGCCTCAGCAATGGCGAGGCACTTAGTAACTCAGTGAGACCCTGTCTCTAATAAAAATACAAAAAAGGGCTGGGGATGTGGCCCAGTGGTCGAGTGCCCCTGAGTTCAATCCCCGGTACCAAAAAAAAAAAAAAAAAAAAATTAGCCAATCACATTTTTTTAGGTAACAGAATAAGGAAATTACTAAATACTAAAATTCCATCATTAAAAATAGAAAACTGAAAAGACTCAGTTCTTGAAGAGATGTAACTTGCTACCTTTGCAGCAATATTCTGACAACTGAACATTCACTTTAGGTACTTACAGCATGCCCAAGTACTGCATGTGCTATTTCATGACCCAGAAGGAAGGAAAGTTGATGCATATCAGTTACACTATTTAAGAGCCCCGTGAAAATAAAAACTTGTCCATTCTGCACCATAAAGAAAATAATACAAGCAATTAGAACACCATAAAATATAAGGACATTAAATTTACCAATAAAAATGTGTTAGAAAACATTCACTTACTGGAAGCACAAAGGCATTTATATCTGGGGAATCAACCACATGAATAACCCAATTGATCTCAGAGATCCCTGGGATATCTTTATTACATTCAATTAGATGATAAACCACTTCTTTAACAGTCAGATATCGAGGGTCTTTCTCGGTTAGCATATCATTCTTAAATTCTTCCATCCACTAAAAAATTAAAATGAAAGTATTCTTTATTGTAAAAGAATTTTACAAAACATTTATATTACTTTATAAAGAGTTACATAACTACTTAGTGTTGAACATTTTAAGTTTTAATTACATAAAAATTTGTAGATATTAAATGCTCAAATCTCTCAAATTTGAATTATTCATGCAAAGGCTAAGTGGTTTCTCACAATGGAACAAATTCTAATATGAATATTTTTCACATAAATGTGTTGGAATCAAATTTCTTTTTTTTATGTTAACCTATATGCTAGTAAATGCTTAAATTTTATTTCTACTTTTCTAAGTATTTTAGGAAGCAAAACACTGCCTGGAAAACAAAGATTTCACATAAAAAAGCAAGACATGAATTACTTTTATATAGAAAAACACCCCACACACCAATACTAATACAAAGAATAAAATTTTAAAAAGACATTTTATTCATTTTAAAATGATTTATTCACACAAAAGAGAATTACTGAAATATCAGAACTAATGGATACATCATTTTCTCCATATGATGCTGATCAAAACTGGCTACCTCCTGTTTCAAGAACTTTTTCTGAAGCTATATTCATGAGAGATCCTTCCAAGTATACTGAGAAAACTAAGGATGTTCTGAATATATTACTTTAACTTCCAAGTTGTCATTCACATATGAGTCAACAAGTGGGAAACCTTGTTTTTCAGCTTCACTAAGAACACATATTTTGTAGAATATTGATTTAGAATAGTTTTTATATCAATTAACATTTTAAAAACACAATACATCGATGTAAACTGACTGAAACAAACAAAAAATCTACTAAGAACCTATCTGAAGGAGTTCAGATTTATGTAATTATAGTACTTTATCTCTAAAAGAACATTTGCTTGAACTTTCATCACAGAGGTATTATATCTGTAAATTAAACAATAAAAAAAAAAACAAGTGGATCTATGACTATATGTATATGTATATACACATGTGTAGAAGCACATATATGATTTTTTTAAAATTCTTAGCAATATGAATGGTACAAGATGCATTAATAGAAAGCCCATCTTAATCTTCCCAGAATACTTTCCTCAAAATTGTCTTCTATTAAATTCTAAAACACATCTCACATCTCTGTATATATTCTCATAAAAGATTAGTCTTGATTAAGAACAATTTTTATAGAGAAAAATCACTATTATTTCTTATTTTAATAGTAACTTTTCTTTGATAAATTCAGCAGCTTATTTGCAATTTAAAAAAGACCTAACCATATCAAAGCTTGGTCAAGTGAGGCTAAAAGACATCAATCCAGCTAACATGACCTAAGCACATATCATGGTATGCCCTAGGCATTAGAGACAGAATGTTGATATCCCCAAGTAGCTCACCAGAGTACAAAATGTTTAACTACCTGAGTTATTATACTTTCCAAGGAGTTAAGAATTAGAATGCCCCCCTTTTTTTTGCATTCAGAAAATACAATTGCCATAGCTAATGTTTAGAAAAAATCTATTTTATTTTACTTGACTTTCAAGACATTGAAAATTCTCACTACATATGTGTTCATTCAATAAATTCACACTAAGCACACTTCATATACATGCTAGTCTTTAAGATAAAACACCAAACAAAACAGACAAGGTCCTTGGCCCCATGGAGCTTAGTTCAATAAGGGAGACAGACTAACAAGTAAATAATTATGCAAATAATTAAGTTACCCTCCTGTACATTCTTTGAGGGAAAAGTACAATTAAAAAAAAAGAAGAAGACAGAAATAAGAGACCTAACCCCTATCACCGAGCACCAGGCACAACTACAAATGAGCAGGTTCATAGTTCAATCTAAATGAAGGATATCCCCTAGAGCCTGATCTAGTCATACCTATCCTAGTCTGAATAATCAAGGCAGGCTTTCCTGAGAAAGTAAAGGTGATATGTGCTGAGCAGGAGTTGCTGGGTGAATGGCAAGCAAAGCAATGTAGAGAGTGGGAATATTACATGTGAAAGTTTTCAGGACTTTTGCAAAATAAAAGGATGTTAATTTTATTCTAAGAACTAAAATTAAAAAGCAGTGCATCTTTCATATATATGAAACTTTCCTGCTTTGAGTGTTATCATAAACAATCTAATGAAAAACAATTCTTACTACTTACTGCTTCATATTCCAGTTCTGACAGAAGTCTGAAATGCTCTTTCCCCAATAACAGTAGCTTGCTTCTTCCTGTGATTGGGCTTACTTCCAAGTGAGTAAAATAAAACACTACAAATAGCAGTCCAAAGCTAGTAAAACCAAGGAACAACTTCCATTTATTCCTCCTTACACTCTCTTTAAATAGTTCCTTCTTGTTAGGAGGAAGTGCCTGCCACCATTTCCTTATGCCTCTAGAACAAAGAGAAAAGTTCAAAGTTCTGATAACTTGCTGGCATATATCATCAAAATGCAAATGCATGTGCTAGAATTTTATGTCATCAAACACTTGAATCTCTATGTTTTTCTCGGTATACTTGGCTTTTTAACTTATAGAATTGTTAGCTAAGTAATCAAAGAGTAATCAACTATATAGATATATAGCTAAAAATTCTAATGCACATGTGAATTTTTTTCTTCAGCTATTTTAAGGACAAACAGTAAATGAGGAGTTACTTGATTGTTTTACTACAACTACCACTAATTAACATTTATTGACTATTTGCCACACAAAAAGCACTCTTTTAATCATTGTACAGATGTCATCTCATTTAATCTTCCTAACAACCATGTTATAGAAAATTGAGACAAAGAGAAATTAAGCAATTTGTGCAACTTCACAGAGTAATAAGAGGAAAGCCAGGCAATGAAGGCAATGACATTCCAGAGTCTGACCATTTAACCACTTAATAGGGATAAATTGCCTAAATAAACATATAAGGAGTTATGGTACAACAAATCTATACCTTTAACCACTATTCTTCCCATTGCTTCTCAGATTTCTGGCCAGTGCTTCAGCAAGGTACAAGGAAAACTACCTCAGCATTGATTTTGGAAATAAATATTGTTCAGAAGTAGAAACTCCTTTATCTCCTCTAGAACATGAGAAAGGAGAGGTAAAAAGAAGATCAGAAGCACTGTAAAGAAGCAAATGGGAGATTTTATAGATAACATCTGAAAAGGTCTGACTTCTACCAGGCAACAATACTCTATTGCTCAGCAGAATTCAGAAACATTTTGACAACAAATAATATTTTCAATAATGGGGTAAAAAGTTCTCCTTGTAAATTCATCTGTAAAATCATAATAAAAATTTAATATGTATACATCATTCTCAACAAAAATTTACTTTAAAAAATCCTAAAGTTATCATAATTTTGTTAAGATACCAATATGGCTTACAAGTTACCCACAAAGGTCCATGTGTTGAAAGCTTTGTTACTAGCCTATAGCACCACTGGGATTTTGAGATGGTAGAACTTTTGAGAGGTAGGGGCTTAGTGAGAGGAAGTTAGGCATGAAGTGCACGCCCTTGAAGGGAATATCGGGACCCTAGCCCCTTCCTATTTCCCTCTTTTTGCTTCCAGGCTACTGCCATGATGTGTTGTACCTCCGCAGGACAAATGCAACAGGGCCAAGAGACCACTCCCTGAAATCTATGAAATCGTGAGCAAAATAAGCCTGTCCTCCTTATAATAAGTTAATTATTTCAAGTATTTTGTCACAGTGATAGAAAGCTGCCTAACACAATAACATATGTGAAATGCCTTTAGACAAAGGGTCTTAACCAGAAGAGACATAAATCAAACTACAAAGTACACTGATTTCCTATTTAAAATTTATATGATATTATTACTTAATTAAAATGTATGCGCAACATATTTTAAAAGACAATTTTAAGTAACTGATAGTTGTAACGAAAACAAAATAATTAAAATTTAAAAAATTTAAAAGGATGAGAACACATGAGAAATCAGAAAGCTATTATCCCAAGAAAGGGAGGAGTTTGTTACTTAACCTATGATCCAATATGACTATTTTCTGAGTGCAAACACCAAATCATAAAGAAGAACACAATAAGCTACAGAGAACTTCTTGATTTTTATTAAAAGTAAACTGGGTTGTTGGTATAGAAGAAAGTAGAAGCGACATTTAAGAAAGTTTTATGAGGAGATGAGCTTTCTTCAATTTCAAAGAAACAAGAAAAAACAGAGTTAAAAAAAAAAAAAATACTATTTAAGCACTCCCAGGTATATGGGAGGCCAAGCAGGAATATCGTAAAATCAAGGCCAACCTGGGAAACTTAGCAAGATACTGTCTCAACTAAAAATAAAAAGGGGTGGAGATACAGATCAGTGGTAGAGCACCCCCGAGTTCAGTTTCCAGAACTGCAAAAAGAATTTTTATTTATATGATGCAAAAATAGTAATTTTTATGAAGGACTACTATGAAAAATATTTTGGAAACAGAACAAATAACATATTAATGGTTTAAAAGTTAACTTGAGGGCTGGGGTTGTGGCTCAGCGGCAGAGCACTCGCCTTGCACGTGTGCAGCCCGGGTTCAATCCTCAGCACCACGTAAACATGAATACATTACATTGTGTACAACTAAAGTAAATAAATAAATATTTTTTTAAAAAAAGATGCCTCCTTTAAAAAAAAAAAAAAAGGTAACTTGACTGAGCCCTTTCTTATATAAGAAAAGTTCCTCAGTTTCATGATTCACTGGCTCAAATTCCACAAAATAAAAAGGCAATGTTAAGTACTATACCTGTGCATGAACTATATAGTCAATACTTCTGATTCTTCTTATATAATCTTTTAAAAAGGGGCCACATGAACATATAACTTTTTAAAGATCATATTTCTATGCCATAAATTAATGCAGCAAATTATTCTTAGAGCATTAAATCACACTTAACAAAACTGGATAGGACCGACTGTATAAAAACTTATTTTTGAGCTAAATATGTTATGGGGAAGACTAACAAGGTTTCTTTAAAAGTATAGTTTTTCAATATTAAACTTTAATTTTTAAGTTAATAGAAGTTGATACAAAATGTGAATACCAAAATTAACAAAAGCTAGTGCAAAAGTTATTTTGTTAATTATTTTACCTGCCCACAATAATTGCAAGTAGCTTCTGCACTGGTTTCAGAATAATCAAGAAGAGAGGAACTGGAGCAGTTTGAACCTGTGAAGAAGTGTGGAAGCTCCTGCCAACTCCAACAGAACAGCTCAGAGGACACAAGGCTCCAAGAACAGGATCAATTGCAACTTCCTTTGTAAGGACCCGTCTTGCAAAAGGGTCATTCCATGCAGTACATTTGTAGTTAACCATCCAAATTTCCTTACTTTTGGCACTTGAGATGTATCCTATCCTTTTGTTATTGAAAGTCCTACAGAAATGAAAGTTTCCAGGAAGAAAAGTTGACATGTCACACTGACTGAATGATTTAAGACCCTGATACTTCTTTACCATTTGGAGATTTTTTACTTGAGGACAGCCCATTAAAGTTACTGCTGGTGAATTCCATTTTCTCCATTTGGTCAGTGAATTAAATTGGGAAAGAAAACAGTTTCTAGTAGCAGACTGTAGTCCATAGATGAAACTCATCTTTCTTTTGCTTGATTATCTGGAACACAAAAAAATAAAATATAAGCATCTATGGAAAATATTTATTCACCAAACTGGGAACATAATACTTATGAAACAGGTGTGATGGTAGTTCTTCTGCCATATCTCAGCCTAAATTACGTTGGGCTTCTACTCATCGCCCCTACGGCAATACCTTTCACCAATACAAACTAGAAGAACACATACAACACTATCACTGTACAATGTGTACTTTTAAAACTTGTATTTTTTCACTTTATTTTAACCTTTTATTGGGGAAGAGTCTACTTTTTATTTTAATAGCAAATTATTTGGGGAATAAGAATAGATAAAATAAAAAAACACTAGTAAAATTTTATCAGTTGGCAGTAATTAAGGAAAAGAAGTATGCAGTGGGATAGAAAAATTAATTTATAAAATGTATCTTTTAAAATACAAATGTATTTCTTTTAAATAAAATCCTAGGACTTTTGACTGGGATTAAAATAAAGTGGGACCAGATTCACTCTCCCACCTAAAAAAAAGACAGATTATACATAACAACTGAGCATTTCAACACACTGACCATTAGACAATGAAAGATGGAAAGATGAGAAACCAACAAGATGAACCCTATATCCACCCCAGCTACTATACTGCCTGGTGAGTTTCCAGGTGACAATGCAGACAGAGAAATCTAGGTGAAGCTCAATAGTTGCCCTAAATTGAAGAGATGAAGCTGGGAGTGCCAGTAGGCCCAGGTAGGTAGAGCTGCAGAGACAGTGAGTTCTGGAGATCTGCAGAGAAGCCCCCTCTCACATTCAGCTGAGTCCTATCAGCGCATATATATGAAACAAAACAAAAACCACTAATGTTTGCAAAGAACTACCTGAAAAGAATAGAGGGCCATATATATATATATATATATATATATATATATATATATATATATATATATGGGCTACAAGGCACGAGGCACAGTGTCTGTTTCCACCCACTGAAGCAGAAAAACTTAACAATTCATGGTAACTGGGTAGAGTGCTCAGAAGGGTTTGGCCTCAGTCTTACAGAAAAATTAGTCCTACACTAAAACCTATTTTGATCCCAACTAACAGACTACAAGAAACACCTAAAAGATCAGACTATTTCTATATAACAGCTACACGCCAGTAGGGGACAAAAACCTCAAGAACAGATGTAAGAATCAAAAAAGATCTAGTACTTAACAAGGTATAATGTATAATTAAAAATTACTAGGTTCTCAAGAAGCAAGAAATATGATCTATAATTAGGAGAAATATTAATCAATGGAAATGAACTCACTCCTAAATAATACAAATAAGAGCATTAGTAGATAAGGATATTCAGGGAGTTATTATAACTATATTTTACATGTTTAAGAAGTTAAAGGAAAATGTAAGCATGTTCTATAGAAGCATGAAGTGTATTTTTTAGAGGGCCTACATTTAAGTTCTGAAGAAGAAAACTACAATGTCTAAGATGAAAGACATAAAGGATAAAACAGCTTATTAGACATTGTATAAATGAAAACTTATGAACCAGAAGACATAGAAGAGAGAAAATAGACTGAAAAAACTGCATAGGGCATCAATGAGGTATGGAATAACTTTAAGCAGCCTAATATCCTTACAGCTAGAATCCTCCCAAGGAGGGGACGGGAGGCAGATAAAAAGTCCTTGAAGAAATAATGGCCAAAAATTGCCTAAACTTGATGAAACCTATAATCCCACAAATCTACAAATTTAATGAACCAAAGAAAACAACTCCAAAGCACATAATAATTTATTAAAATCAATGAAAGAGAAAATGTCAAACTTGACATCTTAGATGAAATGTATAAATTCCTTGAAAAACACAAATAATCAAAGCTCACTCAAGAACAAATAGATAACCTGAAGTACTCTATTTTTTTAATTGAATGTCTAGTTAAAAATTTTCCCATGAAGAGAGCTCAGGCCCAAATGGCTTCACTGAGGAATTCTATTAAACAGTTAAATAATTAATATTAATTCTATACAAACGCTTTCAGTAAATTTAAAGGAAAGAATAGTTTGCAACATATTCCTAAGACCACACTGATACCAAAGCCAGACAATTATACTGTAGGAAGACCATAAAGTAATAACCCTCATGAACCTAGATAGAAAAGTTCTCTTTGTGTGTGTGTGTGGTGCTGGGGACTGAACCCAAGACCTTGTACATGGGAGGCAAGCACTCTACCAACTGAGCTATATCCCCAGCCCACTAAATACAAAACTTCTTAACAAATTTTAGAAAATCTAACTCATTGTATAAAACAGTGGCCTCATGATCAAGAAAGATTCATCTCAGGAAAGCAAGGATGGTTAAACATTCATAAATCAATCAAAATAATTCACCCTGTTAATAGACTGAGAAAGAAACACCACATAACTATTTCAATAGACACAGAAAATTTCATAAAATTCAACATCCATCACCAATTAAAAAAAAAAAAACTCCCAGTAAACTAGGAATAGAAGGGAACTTCTTCAATCTCACAGAAGAGGAAACAATCAGTCAATACAGGAAACAAACAACCATAGTACATTTATTAGTAAAAAACTACACTTTCCCCCTAAGATCATGAACAAGGCATATATGTTAGCTCTCACCACTTCTACTCAACACTGCACTAGAAGTCCTAGTCAGAGAGAGCCAGAAGGGAGAAGGAAGGAAAGAAGAGAGGGAGGAGAGAGGGTAGGTGGGTATCCAGATCAGAAATAAGGAAGCAAAAACAGTCTTTACTTCTGGATAACATGATTGTCTATATTGGAAATCCAAACAAACAAACAAACAAAAAAGCTATGAGTTCAGTAAGGTACCAGAATACAAGAATAATATATAAAAATAACTGTATTTTTATATACTAGCAAGTGATAGAAGCCATATGTACCCCTCCAGAAAAGTATTTGCAATACTCTATGATTCCAGATCTATAATATACTGCAAAAAATGCAAAGTAATCTATAGTGTCTGAGCAATGATTGCCTGGAAATGGGTAGGTAAAAAGGGGCAGGGGAAGGCACTGCAAACAGTTGGGTAATGAATTTGTTCACCATCTTGATTACAGTGTCGGTTTTACAGATGTCCACAAGTCAGAATCTACACTGTACAGCTTAAATATATACAAATCACCGTATATTAATTTCCTATCAATCAAAGTATCTTTTAAAAGATACTAAAAAGACAATAACCAAATATAATGTGCAAACTTTGCATCCTAGTTTGGAAGAAAAACATCAGCTTTAAAAGACCTAGTGGGGTAATCTGAATTTGGATTTGTTTTTAAGTTATT
This sequence comes from Tamias sibiricus, assembly GCA_025594165.1. Taxonomy (NCBI): domain Eukaryota; kingdom Metazoa; phylum Chordata; class Mammalia; order Rodentia; family Sciuridae; genus Tamias; species Tamias sibiricus. The sequence continues at coordinate 51,609,448 of CM046658.1, forward strand.
TTAGGTAATTATTACTATTTTCTTAGGTAATGATATTGTATTGATGTAGGTGAATATCACATTCCTGTGATACTTGAAGTACAAATCTTACTTTTGTAAAAATTATACTGCAAATGTATGTACATACAGGACATACAGCCAATAATGTAAATATTAACAATTACTGTGTCTGTGATGGTTATATGAGTTCTTTAAATAGTTTTTCTTCCCAATTTTTCTGAATGTTTTAAAATATTCGTAATAAAAGTCAGGAGATGTAAAACTAACTCAACCTTGGCTAATACAACATTATCTAAAAGGATGCTTTAGAACTGCTAGTTTTAATAAATAAGATTATCTATATACTAAACCATTTGAAAAGTATTCAAATTTATTTTGTATGTAGTTTATATACTCTGAGCTTACACTATTAATGTATACAGTGAATAAAGATCATGCTAAGTAAAAATAACTCCAAGTTAACCCCTTTTGAGTTACTACCAATTTTTAATTAGTAGAGTCCAAGCTGGCCTATAATAGTTTGACATTATTAACAAGATGTTTTATAGAATTTTTATTTTTTGAACCAATCTGATAAGTGGTAAAATAATTTAACCCTGAAAATCATTTCAAAAATAGTAGTCATGCATTGCTTAATGACTAGGATACATTCAGAGAAATGCATTGTTAGGCGATTTCATCATATGCAAACATCACAGAGTGTACTCACACAAACCTAGATGGTATAGGTCAAACACTCAACATGGCTTCTCAAGGCAATCAAGGGACATGATAAACAAAATGTGTGAGGCTGCTGCCAGAGTAATATAGCATTCTGTTTCACAGTAAATCTTTTTTAAATATAAGTAGGGGAGTACTCTAAAATAAAAAATAGAGTAAATACAGAAACCTGTAAAATAGTTGTTTGTTGTCAAGTATTATGTAATGTACATATTATAGGTGCTATACTATTATGTGACCCACAGTGCAAGTTTGTTTACACCAGTATCACAACAAACAGGTGAGTAACACATTGTGCCAGGAACATATTATAGGATATACAAGCCACTAGGCCATGGAAGATTTTCAGCTCTGTTATAACCTAATGGGACCATCCTCACGTATTTAGCTTCTTTGTCTAGGTGGCACAGAAGTTACAGAAACAGCATAAAATACAGTCTTTGCCCTAAGAGAGGTTATAATCTACTTGAGACATCTATAATTCTTTATGCCATTTGGGTAGATGTAAAGAGACAAAACTTCAGAAGAACTGTTTCAAATGGGAGAGTGTATTTAAGTTCTTCTACTAGAAATCCAACTGCAAAACAGCACAAATCCATTTTCCTTCCTTTACTTCAAATCTGAGGATTTAATATGGTAGATAAGCTTTAGACACTTGCCCAATCACAACCTCAACTTAGGGGATGTGCCTAAAGAGTCATGTTTGTCCCTAATGACCCCTCACACTGGCCACTGAGCTAAGACTGGATATCTGATATAGAAAAAGTTCTATGTGAGAGAGTATTCAACATAGGGATATATGGGCTTGTATAAAGAAGGACTATAGTTGGTGCTATGGAAATGCAAAGCAATATACAAGCAAGAATTGAAAACCAAAAGCTTTGCAAGAGGATATACAGAAAGGACAACAGAATACATGTGTGAAAAGGAAATGAGTGATAGAACATAAGTCAGCAAGAGACAGAGGAAAATGAATAAGAACTTCCTGCTTCCTAAGTGATTACTACAGTACTTTCTACATTTAATTAAGCTTTATAAGCTTTTACTTTATTCCTAAAATAATTCCTTCTCTTCACTGAGTATCTTGCAAATAAATTATATTGAAGACACTTACATGGTATGAAACAGTTACACATTCATTTACATACAAATTGATAATGAAAATTAAAAATGCTAGATTTTCTCTACAGTGACTGTAACATCCAAAAGACCTAAGCCCACATTAAATCAGTTCTGTATATTCACCTCCTATCAATCCAGTTCCTGGGCTCTGCAATCCTAGAGTATTGATTACTATATACTTTCCAACCATTTGGCCTCATTTCACCACATCTCTTCCACTCCAGGTCATCCCCCAAACTACAGTTAAGGCAACTTTTCTAAAATGCAGATCAGACAACAGAATCTAGTTCCATAATTCACATAAAATCATATGATACTAAATATTAGACAATCACTTAAAAGATGGAGATCCATGTCATGACCAAGAAATATGCAAATTTAAGAAATATATACAATAAGTGCTACTTACAAAAACTCTGTATAGGAGAGGCAAACTGAAATGTCTAAAGCAGTACTGCATAACAGAATTTTCTACAGTGATGGAAATATTCTGCATCTGTACTGTCCAATTTGATAGCCCCTACACGTAATTATTGAGCACTTGGAACATCTGAGGAACAGAATTTTTAGCTAACTTGACTCCGTGTGTGACTAGTGGTTATTGTACTAGGCAGCAGGTTTATAGGATTCAGGCAGGTGAATATCAGTAAAGCCACACTTACATGAACACAGATTCACCTCTAACTAAAAGGAGATACAGGTATAGTAGAATTTGAGCTTAATGTTTCCAAATGTTTCAAAACTGCCAGAAGAAATCCAGACTCTAACACTGTCAATTACAAAATGCTGGCAACCAACACAAAAAAAATTGTTTTTACCATCTTGGCCAAATATTCACAAATCTCATTCAGTTGCCCTCTGGATTATATTATTCATTAATTTACTCAATATTTAATGAGTTCCTACTACATGCCAGACATAATTGTGGGTGATAGGGATATTACAGAGAACAAAACAGACAAAAATCCCTACCCAATTTATATGAATAGTAATGATGAAATGTGCTAATTATGCAAAAATAAATAAATCTTAAGGAAGATTACCATTCATAATGACTACTTTGGGTAGCAGGATGGTGGTCTCAGGGATTTAGTATTTCCATCTCATATATTTCTGTGCAGTTTAAATTTTTACAGGATGTATTACTTTTGTAAGCCCCAAACCAAGCAACTCTGTCTTATTTCCATTATTTTCTATAGGCCTCAATAAATGCTGTCTCCAACTACTTCTCCAGGTACTTTTCCCAAACTTCCTTCAGCCATTCCTAAATTTCAGAATCTCTGCTTTACCTACACCCCTCAGAGAAGAAAGCTCTTATATCTATGCCTATGCACATCTATTGTATCATTCTGCTTAGCTTTGCTCATATGACAAGTAAACTCCTGCTCATCCCTCATAACTTGTGTGTAAAAAATTTTAAGCATCCTACTGACAGAGCAAAAGCCCCAAACGCTACCCATATATAATTAAAATCATTACCATTTATATCACTGACACTCAAGTGTCATTTATATAGAAACAGTACCTGATATTTTGTAATCCTGGTTTATCCTTAAAATAGGGTAAAGAATGGGGAAAGAAATCTATTTATACATTTTCAATGAGTCAATCACTAGACAATACAACACCTAAGAAAGAATTGGGACTGACACATCCTTTTCAAAGAACTGTGACAGGTCAACAAACATAGCAGGCAGACTTCTAGGATTACTAAATTAATGATGTGAGAAAATTAAGCAATTTGAAATGTTAGCCTCTAAGAACATTTCAGATCCTTAATTCTTTAAGTATCATCTCAGAATGAGCAAGTACAGCACTCACTGGCACTCACAGCTGAAGACTGGAAGACAGTTTTAACAACTCTCGCTGAAAATGACTATTTCTTCTCTAGTTTCTATGGAAACAGCTGTCAGATTGGCAAAAATAGGACATGTACTTTAAAATAATCATTCAAGCAAAGTACACACATGACGGAAGTCTTTTTTTAAAAAATTGTAAGGCAGCAGACTGGGTTCTTAAGCTTCCAAATGCCACACTGCACCCTTCACCCTGCCAGAGAATGACGGGTATGAACCTTAAACCCTTTTAGTTAGGGTTACAAGGCCTTGGTCAGAGTCACTATAGTTGATCAACTTCTGAATTTCAAATGAGGTCTTTTCATGTCCCTGGACCAACATTTCTTGGTGAGGACTGCATGGCACAGTAAAAGTGTTGCTCCATTTTACACACACAGGTGACATTTAAATAGTATAAAAGTGATATTCCGTAGACAAGTTCATAAAGAAACTATTAAAACTCTCCAAAACTGTTTACGTAGGAAATGTTCTGGTTTTCACTGCCGAGTATAGGCAGGAAAACTTTCTCCTCCCTCAGAAAGAAGAGAAAAGCCAGGGGCTGACACTGAGATGCAGTGACTAGGAGAGGTTGCACAGGTGAAGGGTCCGGCTGAGGCGCGCAATCCCACGTTAGGAAGCAACACTTAAGAGCAGCTGATGAGGACAGTCTGCGGGGAAGGAAGAAGGAAATCTTTCCGGAAAACACCGCCGCTGTGCCAACTTGCAACTTGGCTCCGTGGCATCCCGGTCGGGGGAGAACCAAGTTGTGCACTCGCTCCTGCCCTCTCCCCCGCGCCCCAGGCCTCGCCACCCAGCCTGCCTCACAAGTCCCCTCCTCACCCACATCCCTCCTTGCCCTGCCCACCCTGCTCCCACACGGCGCCCCCTCGCCCCTTCCCCTCCGTCCCGCCCAACACGATAGAAGAGGGCAAAGGCGTCACCGTGAGGACACACTCTAGCAGTGGCGAAAAACCTGGGTTCCTCCAACCCGACCTCTGCGCAAGCGCACACCCCTCCAAGAAGCCCCGCCTCCTCACTTCCTGCCCTCGGCTCGGCCCGAGCCTTTTCTCCGCCCACCCCGGGCAGTCGATACTCCATCCCAGAGTCGTCCTCCCTGGGGGAACCCCTGCCCCTGTAAGGACTATGGCGCCTTAGCGCCCCCGTGTGGTCGGAGGAGGGACGTGGCCCTGGGCTGGGTGGTTTGCCCGGTAGTTACTTTCTCTGGCTGAGTTGGGTCGTTTAAAGAATGATCAGAGCATGGCTGTACCCGCTGAAGATTCTAAAGCAGTACTGGCCAAAAGGAGAATTCCTTGAGGGCTACCAAAAGACTCAAGCTTCTTGGTTCTGAAGCTGCAAAGGTAGTAGTCCAATTTGGAGTATGGGAACTCTCTGCTTTCACAGAATTTCTGGAGTGATGAAAAACTACCTGAAGTGTCTGGAAATTAGTTGAAGATAGCTAACTACAAAGCAGTGTGTATAGTATACTTCATTCCACACACAAAATAATATTCTTGAGCACGAATTGCATTCTAGGTGCCAGTTATGTAGTAATGAACAAGACAAAGACCTGACTCCCATGGAGCTTATATCACAATGAGGAAAGTAGACAGTAAACAAGTATATAGATAATAAGATATCAGCGTGGTGAGTAGTATGATCCTATATTTATCATATTTATACTCTTCACAATGAAAAAAACTCCAAGGACATAAATGCTATGAACAATTTCAGGTATCTCTGAGGATTTATAAGTGATTTTTTTCCTTTTATCTTGCTTATATGTATTTTATAATTTGCCTTTTGCTTTGAAGGGAACATCCTAACAAACCCCTGACCCCTGGATCCTAAAAACTGAAATAGTAGGTACCTCAGTTCTCTAGGGTTGTTTTCTGAACCTGTGGAGGACATATGCCTTACCAAGGTTTCCAGAATGCTAGGCACCTGTCTGCTTATCATGCCTACTTAACATGATGCCATTGTTGTAATAAATGGAGACATTCTGTGGGATGTCCACATGGTTCACCTCTATACTGTCTACAACCCAGTTGTGTTAGGGCAGTGGGATAGGTTGCTGAGAGACCAAAGAAAGTACCTGAAGGTGGCAACAAGTTGGACAGATAACACCTCCATCCCTCTTGGTGCTTCACCAAATAATGCTTCCATCTCTCACAACTCCAGAAAATAGCATTTCCATTCCGCTCAACATCTTGTCCATGGCAAGCAGCTGGAAGAGTGGTGCTCGTCCTCTCCATAGTGCCTTCAATTCTGCACCAGTTACTACAGGGAGAGAGAGGAGTTTTATAATTTAGGCTACAGAAGCAGTGATGTCACTAACTTACCTTACTTTGTCCCATCATCCCAAGGAACTTGGTTTCATGCAAGAAAGCAGCTTTCTACAGGTAACAACTTGCCTTAATTCCTGACATACATGAGAGTAAGCCTCTGTCATTCAAGATAATATTTATCTGGGCATTCCAGAAAGTACACAGTATATAAGTATATAGAGAGACCTGACTTGCTTTCTTTGTTCTCTTAACTTAGTTAGATTGTCAGGAATGGAGAGAGCACTTAGGGTCATGGTGTTTTACTGTCCTCCTTTACTCCAAGGATTATCCAAGCTCTTTTTGGACTACATGTGAAAGATCTGGTGCAACAGCTGCAATCAGGGCTCTTTGGTTAAGTCTACAGTAGTCTTAAGCCATCCTTCTGGGTCCATCTGATTTCTGAAGAAGCCACACTGGCAAATTAAATGAAAATATGGCAGGGACAACCAATCCTGTATCCTTTAAGTCGTTCATGATAACATTTATCTCTACTATCATCCTCTCTTGGAATAAATATTAGTTTTTATGTATTATCTAGACTTGGGTAGAGGAGCAGCTTCACCAGCTTCCATCTGGTCTTCTCCAATACTTTAACTCAAGGTCAAGGATCTTATATTAGTTTGATATTCCATAAAATATGTCTGAGGCATGCTACTTTAGGAAGGAAGAAGTCTAGCTAGCTCACAGTTTTGGAAGCTCAGACTTCAATATCAAGCAGCCCCATTTGTTTGGCCTCTGGTGAGGTCTGTGGATGGCATCACATCATAGCAGGAGCACATATAGAATCTAGCATCATTATTTCAAAATAGGAAGCACAGAGAGGGAGAGCTGGGCTCGCTTACAGCTGTTAACAGTAATCACAGCCTGCAGGATCCTGGTGCTCAAGTCACCACCAAGTTTCTGTTACTCTGGGATCCTGTTATCCCCTGCATATGATCTAGGCCAGCTTCATCATGGCTGACTTTTCCCTCACCCCTGGCCTACAGAGGACAGACTCCTCTGAATTTCCTAGTGGTGGTGGTGCCCCTCTCATATGTGTGCACCCCATTGCTCGTGTATCTGTGTGCTGGCAGAACACAGCCCTCTGACTGGTCTTCTGTCTTCACACAATAAATTCATCCCAGCAAGCCCACGTCCCACAGCTCCTTCTTTCCTTTCTCTGCCATTTCTTAGGGCAATTCAGACATTTCTGCCTCCCCGTGCATGAATCATGACTTTCTCCTGGGTGCTAAGAATCACCTAGCATTGAGTTTACCCCATCTTCTAGGGTCCTACCAGGATCCCATGTCCCAAGAAAAGATTCGCAAGTCAATGAATTTTTATTTAGCCTGGCTTATGTTCTTGCCTGTCTTGATCAAGCACTCTTAAAATATCAAATTTAATCAAAAATTGCCCCCAGCTCCTGCTGGTACATGCTTACTAATTCTTGCAGCCCCTTTATTATGCAATCTCTCTCCTCCTTAACAGGCCCAATACATCTCTAACTGGGTGATGCTGGGGCTGAACCCTGGTTATTGCCCTTCCTGATAACAAAGAGGAGATGGGGAGCAATTCCTGAATGAGCACCTATTGCCTTGTGACTAGAACCTCCGTTTGGCCTTGCCATTTAGATTAAGTGTCACTCTTACTATAGAGGAATTGACCACATCCACAAGCTCTAAGAGCCTACAGAGTCAACATCCTCAAGGATTCTATCCAGATGCCCCATTCCATACTTCAGGTTTTCCCAACCAGGGCTCAGATCTGTCTTGGCTAAGCACTGAAACATCTCTGGGGCTTTGTGACTCTTTCCATCAGATTTCCACTTACTATGGTTAATATGGGTACTATCCTCCAAACATCCATGTGTAAAAGCTTGTCCCCAGGAGAGTAGTACTGGGAGTTTCTGTGGACATTGAAGAGGTAGGGCATTGTGTGAACTCCTTAGGTCACTGGGGGTGTGCCTCAGAAGGGATTGTGGTATCCTAGCCATCCTTAATCTCTCTCTTCTTTTGTCCAGTAGAGGAGTTTCATACCTCCCAAATATGGGCATCCACTAAAACTCACATTATGCCCAATCATTGGCTAAGAGCAGCCTGGGGTGAGCATGAGCTTGTTCTAAATGTGGGGGAGAACCCACAATATCAGATAGCACAAGCTATCAGTTAACTATGCTCCCCACAGCCCAGCTGGCATTTCAAGATGGTAGCATATCAAAATGGTAGCAGTGACTATAGTAAAAGTAAGCAAGGATCACTTTCTTTTTCTATTTTGATTTTCTGTGGTATTAATATTTTGCTTGTATAACAACAAAAAAAAATTGTTTTCACCAACACTTAAAGAAGTCTTCCGCTAGAATCTCTAATGAAAAAAACATCTCTGGGGAATAGGCAAGGATATTTTTGAGCTTAGACCTTCCCCTTTGGCTTGACTTGGAGCCTGCTGGGCCATGTTGAATTATTCTGACATTTAACTTCAGGAATTGGATCCTAGTAGCTGCTGTTTAGACAAAATGAGTGAAGCTAGAGGCAGGTAGACCAGTTAGGAAGCTGGTATAATAATAATAATCTAAATGACAATTTATAAATATAATAATATACTGGGCCCCAGTGTGACCATTCTTTTGGAACAGAAGACAAATGTTTTAAGTGCTTATGTTATGTGGGAAGAACAATCTGGATGACAAGAAAGTAAAGGGAGTCCACCTGGATGAAGGAAATGTCAAACTAATTTTTGTTGGAATAGAGCACGTAAATGGTGATTTGCAAATCCTACAGGTTGGAGTGATTTCAGATTGACTGCCAGTCATTTCCACCATGTTGAACGGTCACACTCAGCACATATTTAAGTAGAATAAGAGGCCACTTTAGTCAAGGTGCTGTCCAAGCATTGCAGCCCACCCAATAATGGGACCCTCTCATCAAATTCTGGGGCCATTTCAACTGGTTCACAACCTGCATTTGGATCAGCAGAGATCCAACTATTGTGTTGAGCTTCTGTCTATACCTGTCATAAAACAAGTCATGCATCATACGTCTTCAGCATTTCTATCACCTTTAATTCAGAATTCGATTTCCAGTACTTCTTATAGGAGTTATCAATAAATATCCCTCTCTGCCTAGGTGGTTTTCCCCTGGAGAAAGCTGAGTTGTCTTAGATTTTATCCCCTAGAAGCAGATTGAGATAAATCCTTCTGTGCAAGGTTACTGGAGAGAATCCTCAGAAACAACACCTATAAGAAAGCAAAGAAAAGAGCACTGGGTAGAGGGAGATGTGGAGTTTTCCAGCTACTCCCAGGAAGAGTTCTGGAGTGGGATAGCTCTGCGGGGTTATCCTCAATTGAAGCACAGAGTCCTGGACTTTGTACCCACAATCAACTAGTTGTTGAACAGTGCTGTTCCTGAGGAGAGGACATATCCTTGGATGAGACAGGTGTCTTCTGCCAAGTGAAATCTCCCAGGAGGCAGGCAACTGCTGAATGGTGCTTCTTTGAATAGGATCTGGCATGCAGCACAGTATCTACTGTTAAGTGTCAATGAGCAAAGGTCCCGCTGCAGCAGTGGTGTTGCAGGACAAATGCTTCTTCTGTAGAACCCATTCAGCAGCTCTGCTACCATGCGTGATCAGTAAAGAACACCTACAAAAAATGCTCACACCTCAGCAAACAATGCTCAGAATGGAGCACTTTTTCCAAGGGCTTATCCAAAGGAAATTATTCTTGTCACTCCTCTATATCCAAATGAAGCAAATAGTTTTGGAAATTTGACAAACACTGCTACCATTTTGCTTTGTAACTCTCATGAAAAGCAAGATTAAACTACTTTACATATTTAAAATACTTAAAACATTGATCCCTGCTATTTTAATGTGCATTTTTTATTCCTGATGAGGTAAACACTTTTTCCATTTTTTTCATTGTGGTCTGTGCCTCTGAGATCACATTTATACTATGTCTTAATCCAAAGGTCATATATTAATCAATATTTTAGTGGCACTTCAATGACTTTATTCTTTCTTAAGTCTTTTAAAAGCTTTAATATACTAGAAATATATTTCAGCATGAGGTAGGAGAAAGCAATAGAACCTAAAATTCTTTCTGAACGATTTGGCTGAGAGAGCTTTTCTAAAAGACACAAGCATTGCCCTCCCCAGGGGCAGGACTACCAAGGCAACTGCTGTCCCTGCAGTTCACTGAATATTCCAGCCTTGCCTGATGACCTGATGTATCATTTTTGCTACATACTAAATTGTCATATGTTTCTGTATTTTCTCTTTTGTTTCACAATCTGTCTGTTCTGGCACTAGTACATAATTCTTTTATTTATTTACTTATTTACTTATTTATTTATTCTAATTTGTTCTAAATAACAACAGAATGCATTTCAATTCATATTACACATACAGAGCATAATTTTTCATGTCTCTGGTTGCACACAAAGTAGAGTCACACCATTTGTGTCTTCATACACGTACTTGGGGTAATGACGTTCATCTCATTCCACCATCTTTCCTACCCCCACACCCCCTCCCTACCCCTCCCTACCCTTTGCCCTATCTAAAGTTTCTCCATACCCCATGTTCCCCACCACCACCATCCCCATTATGGAACAGCATCCTCATACCAGAGAAAACATTCAGCATTTGTTTTTTGGGGATTGGCTTACTTCACTTAGCATAATATTCTCCAACTCCATCCATTTACCTGCAAATGCCATGATTTTATTCTCTTTTAATGTTGAGTAATATTCCATTATGTATATATACCACAAAACAGCATACTACAGGGACACAGCTACATCAGTGTTTATAGCAGCACAATTCACAATAGCAAAATTGTGGAGCCAACCTAGATGCCCTTCAGTAGATGAATGGATATATATACTAATACATTATTCTAACTATTATAACCTTGTAATATACATTTTATTTCCAAATATTGTCTGGTCTTTTTACATATTTAGACTTCAGATTGATCTTTAGAACTATTTTTCTTTTCCCAAAATGCACTGGGATTTTGATTTTGTTGTTGTTTCTAATCTTAGATTACTTTGGGGAAATTTATATCTTTGCAATGCTGACTATCAACCCAAGAAACTGGTATGCATCTCCATTTATCCAGGTCTTCTTTTATGTCTCTCTATAACAATTTACAGTTTTCTTATATGGGTCAAAGCAGTATTCTTTTAAAGGAATATAAATTTTTTATTTCTTAGGATTACTGAATCTGAAAGCTAGAAGAAACTCAAAAATCATCTCATCACCCCTATCCCATCTCTTGTTGAATCTCCATCTTGCACAACCAAATATCTGGGGTATATTTTGGTGTTTTTAAAAACATATATTTTCTGTGACTTCCAGTTTATTACTTGAATAAAATAAAGAGAAATGCGAAGGTCCATATATACAGATCTACTAAATCCATAGATCACTGCATGGTGTTCTGTGCAAAGGATATGTATGTAAGTCAACTATTCATTGCTGTGACAACATACCTGAGAAAAACCAAAGATGAAAAATTTATCTTGGCTCATGGTTTCAGTCCATAATCACTTGGCCCCACGGGTGTGGGTTTTTTTTGTGAAGCAGAATATCATGGCGGGAAGCATGTGGTTGAGTGCAGCGGTTCACCTTGTGGAAACCAGGAAGCCAAGAATAAGTGGGGGTGGGTGAATGAGAGCAGGGGAAGGAGTGTGTGGGTGTGAAAGCCAGGGATGTGATGTATCCTTAAAGGACAAACCCCAAGTGACCTATTTTCTCTAATTAGTTCCCACCTCCTAAAGTTTTTACCACCTCTTAATAATGCCATCAAATTATAAATCCATCACTGGATTAATCCACTGGTGAAGTTAGAACTCTTATGATCTAATCACTTCCTAAAACTGCTGCATTGGGACTAAGTCTTCAACACATGAGCATTTGGCAGACGTTACAGATCAAAACCATAACAATATGAAATCATTTACTCCATTATTCCTCTATTGATAAACGTTTAGTCATTTGCACTCTTTTGCTGTTAGGAACAACTCTGCTCACAAGTTTGAATTCTAAAGTCAAAGTCCTCAAAATTCCAGAGCACAGGATCACTGTCTACAGAGGCCCCTTGTCAAAAATCACCAGCAGGTGGCTCAGTTCAAACAAAGGCATTTCTTTGGTTTCCAAGGTCCTTCATTTTGTTCAACAAATCTTATTTTCTGAGCATGCATTATGAACCCTAGTGTATATGTACTAGAATTTTTTAATTAACAAGTTTTATTTTTTAGAGAAGTTTTAGATTGAGTGAAAAGCATGGAAGGTTTTCATATATATCTTGTTCCCACATAAATACAGCCTCCTTCACTACCCAGAGGGGTATATTTGTTAAAATTGATACATCATTATCACCCAGAGCCCAGAGTCTATATTGGGGGAATTTTTAATACACTAATTTCAAAACAATAAGCAAATACATTAATTAATAATACTTACAAATATATGCAATGTACCAGAGACGGTGTAGAACTGGATTTCAGGGGAAATTAGCAGTCCTCAATACCTTGTCTCAACTTCCACAATCCCCTGAATAAAATATGGATCATTACATCATGATATCCATTTATTAAAAAGTCACAGGTGATTATTCAAACATTAAATCACTAGACCAGGCAGCATATTCCCAAATAAGATGGGCAGCCTCTTAAATTTGCTTTGAGATTTCCATGCTTTTACTTCCATGCTCTTGCACATGTCACTCTTTCTGTGTGGCATGCTGTGTAACAGGAGTTCCCTCAGAAGGAGACACTAGGACAAGGATTCAAATGAAAGTGATCTGGGAACAGGGAAGGTGACCCCAGGAGACACCATTTGGGGGAATAGAGAAGTAAGATAAGGAAGGAGAGGAAGCCAATTGTGTTAGGCAGATTTTCATGACTCTAAAAAATGCCTGATGTAATCTGTGACATTTTCCTTATGATAGAGTGATCAAAGCATCCTCAATCATCATAAAGAAAGAAGGCATTCTTTCTTTCTAAGGAAAGATGTAACACAAACATGGTGCAGAGAAAGTTAACCCTGTCTGTGTATATTCTTACTGTCTTATTTTCTGCTCATATATGTGGCCACCGGGTATGAGTACATTAATTATTAAGAGTGAAACTGGTTCTGGAAATTATAGCCTTATGGAATCTGAGTTAGAAGCATAAAAACATTTTCTAAAGTTGTACTAACATAGCAAGTTTCTAGTTAGGAAACAGCTTTTGTAAATGCCCACTGTTTGACCTCTTCTCGTTATAATCATATGCACCAAGAAAAAGCTTTAAAGGTCTTTTTGTGATTGATAAGGATTCCTTTTACTTTTGATGTAGTTTAAGATAGATATATACAAGTTCCCTAGGGTAGAAGTCCTTCAAGCCTAACGTTTGGCTAATGAAAACACCTGTTAGCTCGACTTCTGAAAAACAGCCATACTCCCTTTTTCCTAAATTCAAAACAAAGTCATTATAGGGAATGAAGGAGCCTAGGAGTTTTGAGTTTAATTAAAGATGTTAGGGTGATTCAGCCATAAAACATTATAGGTGGAATTGTTTAGACTTATGGGATCATGGGAATAGGTTTAAGTAAAAAACATGTTTTGTACTTTATCTTATTAACATTTTAGATTAATCCATATACACTTTTTCCTCTGTCTTTAGATAGATTAAGCAGTGATATATACTTAGAAAAAACACTCTGTTTTCCCCAGAATGTATAACCTTGAAACTCCTTGATGTAACTTCAAAAGCTGTAATGTGAATTGCTGTGTTTGCTAAGATATATATATAAAAAAAAAAAAAAAATGCTGAAAAAAGTAGAGGATTCAGCAGCCTGACTCTTGTGTCTGTGTGCTGATTTCTCCGCCTCTGATCGCTGACTCCTTACCTTCGTGCCGCGTCACATGCATCACGTTGCATCTCCACCGTGCTGCCCCAGCACCCCTGGCCGATAATCCGACTTCAGCAACTGCCCTGAACCAACATGCTGCTCTGCACCCCCCTGCTGAGACCAGACCTCAGCAGTAATCAACTTATAGGAGAAACAGTCTATTTGGCTCACAGTTTTCAAGGTTCCAGTCAGTGATCTGTTGGTCATTATTTTGTTCCTGTTCCAAGGCAGCACCTTATGACAGGAGCATGTGGCAGAGCGAACAATGCCCACCTCGAGGCCAGGAAACAACAGAGAAAGAGGAAGTGGATGGGGTCTTAGAAACTCCTTGAGAGCACATCCCCAATGAGCTTTGGGTCTCACACAAGGCTCCCAAGGTCCCATTACTTTCCAATACTGTCCTACAGATAAAGCCTTTAACACTCAAGCCTTTGATGGACATTCAACATCCAAGCAATAGCACTAATAAAGGATGTGTTAACACACAAGTTGCAAATGAGAACAGATGGAGTGTGATCCTGATGAGGAAGACTGGAACACTGTAAAAAAAAAAACACCTCAGAGTCTTTCCAACTGAGGGATGAGGAGCTGGGCTATTTCTCCACCACCTTCTGCTAGTCATTTGTTGAAGTCTATCCTGGAGGTGATTAATTCTCTGGCACTTCCAACCTCCTACCTGCGCAAGTAAAGTGGGCTTCTGTTGACCAGAGAAAGCCTCAAGCAAAGAGCTTCAGCTGTTGGCAGTTGCAGGTTGAACAAACATGTGCAGAAATTTGGGCCAGTCTCCAAAATGAAGGGAAATGTAATCAAACACCAGTGGCATCTGCTACAAATGTCTTTTCTACTGTCACCTGGTTAATTCATGATTCAAAACAAGACAAAAATCACCAACTCTGGCAATCTGGTGTGTATCTAGGCCAGAGCAGGTGAGTTTCCCCTCTTATAAACAGCTGGAGCACTTCATGCTTATACCGCTCCTACTGAGATTGTAAATAGAAGTACAGAGACCCAGGTTGGCCTAAACTCCAAATCTCAGGCTTAAACCACTAAGCCAATGTGCAAAACTCTAATGAAAGAAATCAAACAACTAACTAAATGAAGAGTTGTTCCATGTACCTGGATAGGAGATCTCAATATTGTCAAACTATTAATTCTTCAAAACATGATCTATCCATAGATTCAATGCACTTTCAATCAAAATTCTGACAAATTATTTTGTGCATTTTGATAAACTTATTCTAAAATTTACATGGAAACACAAAATCCCCAGAATGACTAATACAATATTGAAGGAGGATGAAATTAGAGGTCTGACAATACTCAACATCAAGACTTGACACAAAACTACTCTAACCAACACAGTGGGGTTGCCAAAGGAATTAAAAAAAAATAGACCTATGCAACAGAATAGGGGATTTAGAAATTGACGCACATAATAAAGTCAATGCATCTTTGACAATGGAGCAGATACTACAGTGGAGCAAAGGTGGTCTTTTCAACAAATAGTGCTGAAATAATAGGACATCCACAATGCAAAATGTGAATAAAGAACAGACCTCTTTCATTTTTCACAAAAAGTAACTCAAAAAGGATCACAATACCTGTTATGGTTTAGATATAAGGTTCCCTCACCACCACCAAAGCGCCTCTGTTAATACAAGAATATAAAGAATTAGATTATGAGAGCCATATTCTAATCATGAATTAATCCATTTTTAGATTCATTTGATGGATTAATATTTTAAGTAGATTACTGGGTAGTAACTATAGGCACGTGGGGCATGACTGGAGGAGGTGGATCACTGGAGGCATGACTTAGAGATTGTATGTTTTGCCCTGGCTCACCCTGCTTTCTTGTTCTCTCTCTCTCTCTCTCTCTCTCTCTCTCTCTCTCTCTCTCCCTTCCTCCTCCCAGGCTACCATGAGGTGAGCAGCTTTCCTCCAACATTCCCTCTGCCATGATGCTCCTCCTCACATTAGGCCCAAAGCAATAAAGTCGACGACCATGAACTAAAGATCTGAAAATGTGAGTTTCTTTTCTAATTTGATCTGGTCAGCTATTTTAGTCACAGCAACAAAAACCTAACTAACACAATACCAAATGAGAAAAAAATGAACATAGGAGAAAGTCTAGATGACCTTGGATTTGGCAATGACTTTTTAACAATGCAACATCAAAATGAGTATCAATCCATACAAGAAGGAATTGATGAACTAACTTCACTAAGTTGTGGTTCAGTGGCAGAGTGCTCGCCTCGCAAGTGCGTGGCCCGGGTTCGATCATCAGCACCACGTAAACATAAATGCATTGCATTGTGTACAACTAATGTAAATAAATAAATATTTTTTAAAAACACACAAAATTTCTTCTCAAAAAAAAAAAAAACTTACACCATTCTTCTCAAAAATATTTTTCAAAGAAAGAAGAAAAAGGGTGCCAGGGTGGGGGGATGGGGAGTGAGAGAGAAAGCAGTTACAGTCAGATCAGATTTAAAAGAGCAAATTTTGCACTTAAAATAATAAATTTGTTTCCATTTTTTAAAAAATGGAGTGTAATCATTGTGTAATTTTGTTACATTCCCCGTCCTCACTTAGCTCTACAGTATACTGAGTGTTTTAGTCAGCTTTTTCACTGTTGTGACGAAAAGATCTGAACAGAACAATCATAGAGGAGGAAAAGTTTATTTGAGCACTCACGGTTTCAGAAGTCTTAATCCACAAACATCAGACTCCATTCCTCCGGGCTCAAGGTGAGGCTTAGCAACGTGGTGGAAGAGTGTGGCAGAGGGAGCCAGCTCACATGAGGATCAGAAAGCAGAGAGAGACTCCACTCTCCAGATACAAAATATATACCCCATAGCCACGCCTCCAATGAGCCACTTCCTCCAGCCACACCCCACCTGCCTCCAATTACCACTCAGTTAATCCCATCAGGGATTAATTCATTGATTAAGTTAAGGCTGTGACCCAATGGTTTCTCCTCCAAACCTCCTTGTGTGGTCTCACAAGTGAACTTTTGAGGACACCTCACATCCAAACAATAACACTGAGTATATTTTTTCCATATTAAAAAGTGATCAAGGACTATGCCACAATTTGTACAAAGTTACAATTCCTTATCTACAAATCCAAAATGCTCTGAAAACCAGAAGTTGTTTTGCAAGTTTGGTTCAAATTCCTGTGGCAGCAAAGCTGACCTGAAGTGACCTATCAATGTTATGGTCTATTTATATCATTTAGTGGGATTATTCATAAGATTCATGACAGAAATCTGGATGTAGTGACTAAAGGATGCCATCACAGAGACTGCTGAGGGGATTAAATAACATATGCACCGAGTTGTCATGTTATCTGAAAACTTCCTGATTCTGAAATGTACCAGATCTCAAGGAGCTATAGACCTGTATAACCATCCCCTTATTGGGTATTTAGATGATTTTCACCTTTTTACTATTAGAACTGCTGCAGGGAACATGTCTTATATGTAAATCTTTGTTTTCATAATTGTTCCTTAAGAAAAAATCCTTGATATGGAATTAGGATATTAAAGAAAATGAACACCAGAAACATCTCAGGTTCTTGGTGGACATTGTCTACATGTTTTCCAGAAAGGTCATACCAATAAAACCCCCCTCACCAGCACTGAGCAACATCAGTTTTATTAATTTTTCAAGAAAATTTCTTATCTACTGTGCTTTAAACTCATTAAATAAGATGCTAATTACTATTTCTATCTCCTTTTCTGGAATTATCCATTCATGACCTTGGATCATCTTCTACCAAACTCAAGGTCATCTCATGGGGTTGTTCTGTGTTATGTGCCGCACAAAGGCCTAGGGGGTGCAAGGGCCCAAATCAAGCCTGATTCCAGTCACCAACCTGTGTACCCTCAACTCAGGAGGGAGCACCTTGTTTCTTCTCACAAGGGCACCTTTGTCCCCATATGCTTGCTCAGTCCTGCCCTGCAAGAGTACTTCAAGGAGATGGAGTGCCTTTTTCTAATTTGTCTGCCCAGAGCGGGGTGCCCTTTCTAATTTGCACAAAGGTGCATAGCTGAGGCCTGAACTAGATAATTGTTTTTTTAAAATTAATTAAAAAGTTAATGGTTTATATACTAAAGTTATATATACTAAAGCTATTAACCTTATACATATTATATTGGGCTGACTGTTTTCCTTGCTTGTTTTGTATTTATTCTACTCATAAATTACCTAATTGCATTCTATGTTGCTTTTCTTAGGAAACCTTCATGGAATCCAAAGTAGCTTTCTTTTTCTTCCTTTTGTTTCTGAATATAATTTTCAGTGGTGAATATGGAAGCTAGATAGAAACAAGGAATTTCATGAAAACCAAAGGGAGACCAATAGGATAGGTAAAGTATATAGGGGGTAGGGGGTAGTATATGGGCTGATACTTAGAAATAAAATTGACCAAATATGTTAAAAAGAATCAAATACATATTATTAATTTTACCAAATACTTTGTACATCTAGTTGTAAAATCAGTTTTTCCTTTAGTCTGTTAATTTGATGGATTACATAATTAGTTGTCTTATGTTAAATCATTTCTACATTCTTAAAATAAATACAATTTGACCATGGAAAAAAAAATTTTCAGTGGTGAGATATAAATAGAACTCTTATGAAATCTAACTCCTTGGACAGTTGATCCCACTGTCAAAGGGACACAGCTGGCCCTGTCTAAACTCACAGGCCAGTACTCCTTCTGAGAGATATCTACACCCATCTTATTCATCCATCCATTCAATCAGCATTAATAATTGAGCATTGGCTATGCCCCAGGCACTGTTCTGCACACTGAAATATGAGGAAAATAAAAGGAGAAGCACCCCTTCAAGGAGCTTGCAAAGGCACTCTGTGTTCCAGTGTCAGATAATCTTAACAATTGTTAAGTTTATGAGTGCTCAAGGTATGCCAGGCATTAGTCCAAGAGCTTTATATACATGAAGGTTTTTACTTCTCTCACCAATCCTATGGGGAGGGGTAGATATATCATTGTTCCCATGTTTCAAGTGAAAAAAACAGAGGTACAAAGTTAAGTAACTTGATCCAAGATCACACACTGGCAAATAGCTTGGCTACTTGCAAAGTTGTACCTAGGCAGGTTGTGGCCACTTAATCCAGCCTCTCCTTTTGCCCATATATACTCCATACCCAAGTTCTATTGATTTTATATCCTAAATATCCCTCCAATACCCCTACTTCTCCCTATCAGTACCACTATGCTCCTTCCCTAGTCCATGCTATCTCAATCACCTAAAATGCTCCTACTGTGGGACTTCTATTGTTTCCTTATCTCCATTCTTGCTCCTCTTTAGCCCATCTCCATATTCCAGCCAGAGTGATCTTTCTAAAACACAAATCTGATTATGTTACTCCCTAAAATAATTTTTTCAATGATATCCCTATGCTCTTAAAAGGGGAGCAGCCAAAGCTAAGTTATAGTGGGTGATGGGTGCATTTGCCACATTTATGCTGCAGCCTAAGTACAACTATATAGGATGCTTTCTTCTAATCTATCTGCACAAAGGGCATGGTTTTGTCATTTGCACAACATTCAGAGTATTTCATAGGCTTACATGGTCTTCCATAGTCTGTCCCAGGTTGCTTTCCCAACCTCAAGCAGCACCAGTCCATAGTGCTATCCACGCTCCGTGCTTGCTGATCTATTCTCAGGTCTTCAGAAGAACCACACCCTCCTGCATCAGGACCCTGGAATGTGCTTTTTTCCCTGACTAAAATGCTTTTCTTCATGCATAAATAACATTTTCTATCTTGAAACTCATATCAAGCATTAATCCCTTAAGGAAGTGACTCCCCACAATCATTGTTGCACTTTTTCTTATCTTATTTTGTAATTGTGCTTTTACTTATGTGATTATGTAGTTAATAACTGACTTTAAGTTCCATAAGGTAGAAACTCTGGGAGTCAGAATTATTGACTGTAGCCAGGCATGGTGGTGCATGCCTATAATCCCAGCACTTGGGAGGCTAAGGCAGGAGGATTGCGAGTTCAAAGCCAGCCTCAGCAATGGTGAGGCACTTAGCAACTCAGTGAGACCCTGTCTCTAAATAAATTACAGAAAAGGGCTGGAGATGTGGCCCAGTGGTCAAGTGCCCCTGAGCTCAATCCCTGGTACAAAAAAAAAAAAAAAAAAAAAAAAATTATTGACTGTAAATAACAGAAACTGATTCTGGCTGCACTTAAGCATAAAATAAATTTATTGGAGGGTTTAGGGGAAGTTTGTAGAATTAATGGGAAGGTAGAAAGCAGATGCAGAAAATGACCAGGTACTAAGGTGGGATGTGCAGCAGGGAACATGGCCAAGGTCAAGCTATGAAGCAACGAAACTAATTCTCCACTGGTGGGCAATTGGTCCTTCTCTAGCATAGCTGTGCTCTTAGCAAAGTCAATTGCTGTGAGTGCTTTCTCAGCTGGCCTGAGTCATGACTTTGTGACCTTTAGAATAATGTCCTAGGCAGGAGTGTTCAGTTGGCTGAGCCAAGTCACATGCCCATGTCACACCTGCCAGAACCATCTGGTCTCCCACCAAGACTCAACAAATGGGGGTGTTTCTCCCATTGAGAAGGTTATGGGGGTTCCTGGTAAGAAAAATGTTAAATAAGCACCAAAGAAACTGCATCTGTTCATTTAGTCCTATATTCCCCCAATGGGTACCATATATGCATAAAATACAATAAAGAGTATTTGAAGGAATGGATGAATGATCAATGCTCTGCATCATTTTTTTTTTGTGGGGATGGGGGCAACTGGGGATTGAACTCAGGGGCACTCAACCACTGAGCCACATCCCTAGCCCTATTTTGTATTTTATTTGAGACAGGGCCTCACTGAGTTGCTTAGCACCTTGCTTTTGCTGAGTCTGGCTTTGAACCCATGATTCTCCTGCCTCAGCTTCCTGAGCTGCTAGGAATGCTCTGCATCTTTGAAAACACAGGAGGCCCAACTTGTGACTGCTCCAGAGTGACCACCACAGTCACAAGGGGCCTCTGCACTCTAGCAATAGCCATCCCAGGTCAAACTGGGCTAAGCTTACCTCAGTCCCACTGAGGCAAGACAAGAAGATAAGAGCTCTATGAGCTAGAGTGAGTAGACTTCATTAGATTCATTTTATGATTCAAAGGTGAGATTCAGGAAGATGAACTGCTATATTTAAGGTCACACAGAATGCAAGAATCAGGACTTGAAGTCTCATCTGTAGGCCTAGTGCTGTTATGATTTAGATATGAGGATCCCCCAAAAGCTCATGTGTGAGACAGTGCAAGAAAGTTGAGAGGTGAAATAATTGGGTTTTGAGTCCCTTAACCTAATCAGTAAATTGATCCAGTTGAATAGATTGACTGGGTGGTAACCATAGGAAGGTAGGATGTGACTGGAAGAGCTATGTCATTGGGGGTGTGCATTTGGGGAATAAATTTTGTCCTTGTTGAGAGAAGCGTGCTCCCTCCCTCCCCCCCCCCTCCTCTCTCTCTCTCTCTCTCTCTCTCTCTCTCTCTCTCTCTCTCTCTCTCTCTCTCTCTCTCTTTTCTGGTGCCATGTCTTGAACTGCTTTCCTCTGCTGTATCCTTCCACCATGATGTTCTGCCTTACCTCTGGCACAGAGCAATGGAGCAGGACTGAGGCCTCTGAAAGCCTGAGCTTCCAAATAAAATTTTCCTCCACTCATTGTTTTTGTCAGTCATTTTGGTCACAGAGATATAAAAAAATAAAACTGACTAAAATAAGTGCCTCTCCCCACCTTCTGTAACACATTGTTCAGTAGCATACGAAAATGTGCTTTTACATCAAAACACTAGGGTAGCTGGGTGCAGTGGTACATGTCTATAATCCTAGTGACTTGGGAGGCTGAGCAAGTTTGAGGCCAGCCTCAGCAACCTAGTGAGGCCCTAAGTAACTTCGTGAGACTCTTTCTTGAAATAAAATATAAAAAGGGCTAGAGGTGTGGCTCAGTGGCTAGGCCCCCCTATGTTCAATCCCAGGTACTCCTCAAAAAAAAAAAAAAAAAAAAAAACTCAAAAAGCAAACAACACACACACACACACACACACACACACACACACACACACACACACATTAGGGTGGCCAGGACATTTCATGCAACAGTGTCAGACAGCAAGGGAGTTCAGAGTGTGACTGAGACAGCCAGTGTGAGGGCCATGAGGTCACACCACTTTTCATGGGTTCCACTGACATAATAAAGGTCCCATTCCTCTCAAGGAGAGGAGGTGCCTTGGTAAGTTGAAATGCTGGCTAATGTGTTGACTCTTACTCGGGATCATTTCCCTTTCCCTTACCCAGCTCAGCTGGACCTCCGTGTGCAGCATAGAACTGAGATTTTACATTGAAATGGAGGAGAAGGGCTTGCCATGGTACCAGGGGCACAGATCTCCTGTCTTCAGGGTAATTCCCTAACAGCAAACGATCCTCCGAGCCCTGTAACTTATCTACCCCGCCCTTCCAATAATCCTTTTCTGGAGCTTACCGTGAAAGGCAATCACAAAACCTCTGGTGATATTTACCAGCACCTGAGAATGTTTCCAGAAGGGAAATGACAACTGGAAGGTGTCTACCAGGACAGGTTTGATTGTAAAAGACATCTGTTCAGTTTCCGAATGGTCCTCCGAGGGACTCCATCTAGGTCTCTGAGAATAAATCTCGCTACCACATCATGGCTGCTGGCTGTGGGACCGGGTTCTTCGTCTTGCGGTGCTCTAGGCTCCCGAGGAGCACAGTCTCTGGAAGAGGGAACCCCAACTTGAACTTTACCTTGCTCCTTACCAGCTATGTGACTTCTTGTTTAAGGCCTTGGTTTCCTCATTGGTAAAACAGTAATGACAGACCATACTTCATGTTCATGGGTTGCTGTGAAATACGTTGTGAGGTTAGAGCTTGTAGGACGTTGTTGGCACAGCCTATGGGTTCAATAACTTGCAACCCACCAGTTCCATTCAACACGTTTCCTGAGTGCTCATTGTGTGTTATGCTTCCCATATGATGCTATGTGGGGTACAGAAATAATTCTCCCAGGAGTTCATTTTCCTCCTTGGAACATACTTTGTTTAAAAGGGGAATCAAGGAGAGGATTGTAGCGAAAGAGCTCTCTCTTTTAACCATGTTCATCTGGACTGCTACAGCAATACACCATAGACTGAGTGACCTATAAATACATTTATTTATCATAGTCCTGGAGGCTGGGGAGTCTAAGATCCAGGGCCCAGCAGATTCAGTGTCTGGTGAGGGTTTGCTTCCTGTCTCATAGACAGCATCTTTTTGCTGCATCCTCATGTGGTGGAAGGGACATTGGACTCTCTAGGTTGCCTTCCATAAGGGCCATTCTCAGTCTCCTAATTTTCTCCTTTGTTACAGGAATAATAATAGCCACCTATGCCAACTAGGGTAAAATAATAAGCTAAAATAAAAACAAAAAACTGTTAGGGAGATCTGATAACACGGAGAGTATCCCTTATCCAAAATGCTTGAGACCAGAAGTGTTTCCAGTTTGGGATTTTTCTCAGATTTTGGGAATATTTACATATACATAATGGGAAATCTTGGGGATGGGACACAATTCTAAACTTACAAAATTCATTTTTGTTTCATATACACCTTATACATATAGCCTGAAGATGACTTTATACATTTTCAGTGAACCTGTGTTTTGACTATGACTCCTCACATGAGCACAGGTATGGAATTTTCCACTTGTGGTGCCAGGTTAGTGTTCAAATTTTCAGATTTTATAGCATTTAGGATTTCAGATGTTCAGATTAGGGATACTCAACCTGTAGCTTAAAAAGTGAGGCATTTATTTATCTCTCACATCCTAGTTGAAGAGCCGTGTGCCACTTGGATGGCATAGCTGAGCCTTTTTTTTCCATATTTTTATTGGTGCATTATAACTATGCATAATGGTGAGATTTGTTGTTACATATTCCTACGTGCAAAAAAAAAATAGCAGTTTAATTTAATCAGTATCATTCCCCAGTATTTCCCCTTTCCCTCCCCTCTTCCTTATGCCTGATCCCTTTTCTTTACTGGTCTTTCTTTGGTTTTCATGAGATTTCCCCTGCCAACTTTTTTTTTTCTTTCCTTTCTCCTCTCTAGCTTCATCAGATGATAGAAAATATTCAGCCCTTATCCTGAGTTTGGCTTATTTTGCTTAACATAATGTTTTTGGGTTCCATCTAGTCTCCTGCAAATGACAATTACATTCTTCTTTATGACTGAATAAAACTCCATTGTGTATATCTACCGCATTTTCTTTATCCATTCATTCATTGACAAACACCTACACTGGTTCCTTAGTTTGACTATTGTGAATTGTGCTGCTATAAACATAATTATGCATGTATCACAATATAGTATGCTGACTTTTCTTTTGGAGAAATATGAAGGCGTGGTATAGCTGGGTCATATGGTGGGTCCATGCTTAATCTTTTGAGAAACTGCCTGATTTCCATAGTGGTTGTACTAATTTACAATCCCACCAACAGTGTGAAAGTGTTTCCTTTTCTTCACATCCTCTCCAGCATTTATTAGTGTTTGTATTCTTGATGGCTGCCATTCTGACTGGTGTGAAATGAAATCTCAGTGTAGTTTCAATTTGCATTTCCCTCATTACTAACATGTTGAACATTTTTCCCCATATTTGTCATTTGTATTTCTGCTTTTAAAAATTGTCTGTTTTGTTCATTTGCCCATTTGTTAACTGGATTATTTTGTGGTTTTAGTGTTAAGTGTTTTATATATTCTGAATATTAATTCTCTGTAAGAACAGCAATTAGCAAAGATTTTCTCCCATTTTATAGGTTCTCTCTTCACAGTCTTAATTGTTTCCTTTGCTGTGAATAAGCTTTTGTTAACTTGATATCATCCTATTTATAAACTCTTAGCGTTATTTCCTGAACTGTAGGGGTCCTATTGAGAACATCATTGCCTGTGCCTTTATGTTAGAGTGTTGGGCATAGCTGTTTTATATAAACCAGGTGGACGATTGTTCTGCTTCTATAAACATGTGGCTTCCAAGGTTGAAGTCTAAGAATGGAGATGTCCTCTTAAGAAAGTGGGGTGGAAGTTCTGCTCACATTCCACTGGAATAACTTAACCATTACTGGTAATTTATTCCCCATGATCTTAGGGTAACTTTTTTTGTTGTTGTTCAAACAAGAGTGATCATTCACAGAGTACATATTCCATCTTTTCACATGTATAATCTCAAAATATCAAGCACATTAGATAAAACTATACCTATTTTACAAATAGAAAAACAGCTGCAGGTAACTTCAAGCTCATCATTTTACATTTAATCAAAGTATCTCTCCAATTTAAGTGATATTCAAAAGCTAAAGATTAACCACAGCCTAAGAACAGAAATAATCAAGGAAAACTAAATAAGCAGGAGAGTAACCAGGGGGGCAAGTGGAACAAACATTAGATGGGCAAAGTGAGGGTTTGGGGACTCTAGGGTAGCTCCGCCACCCTTTGCTGAGGTAGGCAAACCATTCTCCTGTCTGTACTTCAGTTTCCTCATCTGCAGAATGAGGCTATCAGACTAAATATGTAATGGGGGAAAGGGGAATGGGCACTTTTTAAAAATTGTTCTAATTAAGGAAATAGGTAGAATAGAGAGAGTCTTGGTGACCTACACAAGGAAATCAGTTGAGCCTCCTCCAGTCTCAGAAGACAAGCCACAACCTGCTACGTGAGTCACACCTACTTCTCACATTCCTTCCAGGAGTAACCCCAGGTCTGAGTCCAAACAGTGAAAAGTGAATTAGGAAAGGAGGGAGTTTTCTGGGGATCGAGGCTAGACCCCTGAAGGTAAATGGTTCAGGAGCCCTGAACCCAGCAGAGGCAAGCTGAGTTTCACAGAAGCATGAGGGGCTTGGAGGAAATGACCAGGAAAAGCATTTTACCTGCTGGGTGCATAGGACAACAACCTGAGTTGGGAAGCCAGAGCCAAGGTTTCAAACCCTGACTTTGGCACGTGGAGGATGTGTGTTCATGAGTGTACTCGACTTCTGTGGAACTCAGTTTTCTGATGTGTGCCATGCATATAATTTAGATAAGAGAATTTTTTAAGTACACTGAGCTCTTGCCAAGTGCCCAAATTGTTCTAAGTACTCACACTAGTCACCTCATTTCATCTTCACAATAATAAGGTATTTGTAATTTCATTTAACAAATGAGAAAACAGGAGTTAAGTGACTTCCCAGCTTAACGGAGCAGCCTTTGCACACAGATTTCTCAATCCTTCAGTAATTTCCAGTAAGTCAATGTTTCGAAGACGATACATGTGAGAAGTACTTTTTGTACAGTGAGTGCTATAAAGTGCAGGGAGTCATCGTCTGGAATGAATGCAGAAACTTATAGATATTATACAGAAGTGACATTCTGAAGAAGGAATGGCTTTTGCAGGGAGCTCCCTTGTTCAGCCGTCCACTCAACCTGTTTATTTTTTAGGCAGTCAAGTGATAGTTTTTTTGAAGAGACTCTTGAAACAATGAGGTTTTCTAGTTCCAGCTGTGCCACAGAAACATTAATCTAGAGAAGGCACTTGCTCTTAAAAAAAAAAAAAAAAAGAAAGAAAGGAATGAAATGAAGGATTAGGTCAGAGGCCATTGCCAAGGTCCTTTCTGCTAAGACATGTGAGTGACTCACAGAAGTGGAAAGCACCCGGGGAACCTGAGAGTGGGGTCTCACTCTCCTTGTTATCTATTCTTACCTTGGGCACTGTCCTACCATGGGGAGTCAGCCCACATCCTTCCCACCCTCCCACTCTGTGACATCCCATCTTATATGAGACCGAAAGGATTTTTGAGACTTGAAGAGCAGTTCCTCCCCAGCTGGGGTGGCAGCAGACTCTGAGATCTTCTTCAGCACCAGACACCCACAGCCCAAGCTGCAAAGACAGCGGCTGAGAGCAGTTTCCCCTGATTCTCACTGGTGTTTCAGTCTCGAGGGGTTGGCATAGACTGTGGAGGGGAGAGGGGCATGAGATGGATTCCTGGGTGAGAAACTGAAGTCCTGGATGTAGCTTATTAGTTACGGAATATTTGATATGCCAACCACTCCCTCCTTTACATATGCCCAGTGTAACCTCAGCTTCCTGGTTATTACTGTCACTTGTTTACATTTGGGCTGCCCCTCAGCACCATGCTTGGCTTCACATAAATGAATGTGAAGGAGTGAGGAGGAGGAGAATGCATGGAAGAGCCAGTGCCTGGTTTTTACAGCTACAAAGGGAACAAAGTCTTTTAGAGTACATTAGTAGTAAAACCCTAGAGAAAACAGCCATGTGCACAGCCAGCTAATAGGACTGACCACAGACTGGCTGTAATTTCATGGGAAAGCTTCTTAACCTCTCTGAGAACTTCAACATGTTAGCTTAATAAATTTGCCCAAGGACCAAATGAAAGAACAGTACCTCCCATTTCATAGTAGGGCTGGAATTCAGATGAGATACAGTTTGTGAAACAAATTAGACCTTTCCCGGTCCACTGGTGCCAAGGCTTGTTTAGAGGTAACCAAAGAAGGCCGGCTCCCTTCTTAGCGAGGGTGGCCAGTTTTTGCCTCCTGCCTCAAACCCACCAGCATTTAAATTGGCCAGTTATCGTGGCTAAGAAAACACCACAGTGGCAATATGAAATGACCATTCTGCAAAAAATAAGTGTTAGGATTTGAAATAAAAATACCCCAGTCGTGGGAAACCAGACAGAGGAGACCAAAGTGGTATAAATCCGGAGGGAGTTTTCACAAACTCCATCTTTTCATTTGTGCCTTTCCCATATTTTATTAAATGTATGTTTTTAAAAAAATCACAGCAGCATTATCAAAGACAACATATATACAAACATTTTACAAAAGAAAACATTACTGATATCAGCTGTAATAAGAGAGAGCTGAGAATAGAAGCTGTTTCTGGGGCAGTCTCTGCCCTCAAACTAAGACATCTAAAATGTGTTCAGGCAGTAGAAATAGGCTTCTTTCCTAGTGACAAGCTGTGTGGTTGGTAATACAAATGATGGTAAATTAGGATATTACACAGGCCCAATTAATAGGGAGGGCCATGATAACTGGGGAGCTCATCAAATAACAAACTCAAGATAGTAAAAGAGCTGTTTGCCTTCTAAACTCATTTAAAGCTTCCAGATCGGTCTGATCATTTGCAAAGAGGCTAGGTTGTCAGACACTTGCTTCTTACACATGGCTCTGCGCCACCCTTCCCTTAACTCCCAGAATTAGTTTTCCTTGGACCAAAGGGAAGAAATTTTTGAATTGCTTCCTTCAAGACAGAAGTCACAGAGAGCTGTCCCTGATACAGGACATCAAATTTATCAAACTTGGTGTGTGTGGAGAGGGGAAGGGGGCACTTAGGATTTGGGAAAAGAAATGTCTTCTTTGGGCCAAGAATCAAGAATTGTGACTCACTTTGGTCTGGAATGATCTGATACCCACCCCTCTGCCTTCCCCTCCGGGTACCTACAAGCTGGGTTCATTTCTCAACTCCCCCAGCTCTTTGATCTCCACTTTCTTATACTTCCCGGACTTCCTCCGGTTGGTGATCACCAGGACGACCAGGCCAGCAACGATGGCTAACACCACTACCACGATGACGGCAATGAGGCCGGCGGTGAGGCGCTTCATGGAGAATTGGGGTGGCTTCTCATCTAGGTAATAGATCAGCGTCCGCTCCACGTGCAGGGGCTCGCCGTGCACCCGCATGTCCAGGCCTCCCGGGCCCGGGAACAGCGACTCGCCCTTGACATCCCTCTCGAAGTAGTAGGCGGCGTCAGCGATGTCCACGTCGCCGGGGACTTTCTGCGAGGCGTTCTGTCGCAGCTCGATCTGAATGATGGGTTCCTCATAGTGCACTGCCGCCACGAACCTGGGTTGCAGCTGGTAGCGCTCGTGGAAGAGCCGCCGCAGCGCGGTGTCCAGGTCTGAGTGGTTGAAGGCGCGGTCCGTCGGGCGGTGGCGCAAGTCGATGAGGATGTGGTGGGTACGCACCACCTCATCGCAGCGCAGGCTCTGGTCGCCCTTGTCGGTACGGCGCACACCCACCGAGTTCACGCACCAGCACACCGACGTCTGGTTGCACTGGCGCGCCTTGAAGAGGCCTTCGTGGTCGCATTCGGGGTCGTAGAGGCCATCATTGTCCACGATCGCGTGCTCGTTCGGCTGCACCAATCGACGACCGCTCTTAGGGGCGCTCATGCGGGCTTTGAGCAGCAGGCACTTGGAGGTCAGCTTGGAGCAGTCCACCACCACGCCCGAGCCGAGCGCGCGGCACTGGCAGCGGCCCCCAGGGCCATCCTGGGAGCACACGGTCATCTTGTTGGTGGGGCATGTGCAGTTGTACTGAGCCACCGCGTAGCCAGTCACCGCCGCCAGCACCAGCAGCGCCAGCAGCGGCGGGGGCGCGAGGCTGGGGCCCCTGGCCATAGTGGGGCAAAGGAGCGCGTCAGGACACCGGAGGACTAGGCGCAGGGGCTCGGCTGGCTCTGGCTCCGGCTACTAGGACAGTCTGCAGGCATCTGCCTCCTGGCCGCTCCCTCCCGCTCTTATACTCCGCCGGACCTGCCGGGCTGGTTCGGCGACTACTCACCGGCCGGTATTTGGGTGACACATCTCCCCCCCACACACACTCCCCATCCCACAGAGGGCCCAGACTGCCCTGCGCCGCCCGCGATAGGATCGGGGCAGGGGAAGCTGCTCCCGCCTCCTCCGACCGAAAGCCGTGAAGAGGGAAACCGATACTCACCTGCGGCTGCGGGCACCCGGCCCCGCCCTCCTGGCCCCACCCCGGGAGGGATCCGCCCTCTGCGCGGCTTTTAGCTCCAGACCTTGGGCTTCCCCGCGGCTCAGCGGGGCAGGGATTCCCAGGAGTTTTGTGGGGAAGTGAGGCTCAGGGCTGTCGCCCGCCTCCCCACCCCGTCCCCACACTCCTTTTCTCTCTCCCTTTCCCCAACACTTTCCTTCAAGTTCTTCCGCTCCTTCTCTTCCTCCAGTAGCACACATTTATCTAGTTTACTGTTCACAAGCATTATCTCATCCTCACGCCAGCCCAGGCAGGCAAGACTACCTATCATACCCATTTTATAGGTGATGTAGGTGAAGCTTAGAGACCTAAAGTCGCCCAGCCAACAATTTCCTCAGGTTCCTGGGAAGGATCTTTGATACCCTGCCTAGCTTTTGTGAGATCTTAAATAAAGGTGTGGAAACGAAATGATGCAGAATCTAAAGAAAAGCACTGGTGAAACCTAAGTGTCCCAGTGTCTGATTATTAAAAGTTCCTTCACACACATGGGACATTATGTCTGTATTCCGTATTAGGAGATGAAAAGGAAGAGACTGTCAAAGAACCAGAAAGACTACAAGGAGTTCTTTGTATAATTTGATTCTAGAAGAGCAAAGTTTACTTTTTCATGTACATAGCTGAACTCCTGCACATAATGAAAGAATGGAGCCAGTAAGAAATTGCTAGCCTGCCTCTGTGTGGCTCCTTTAATGG
Source organism: Tamias sibiricus (assembly GCA_025594165.1). Lineage (NCBI taxonomy): Eukaryota > Metazoa > Chordata > Mammalia > Rodentia > Sciuridae > Tamias > Tamias sibiricus. The sequence continues at coordinate 51,639,879 of CM046658.1, forward strand.
GATGGGAGAGTTGCAATCTCTTTTTGAATCATTGAGAAAGTTCAGAGTTCCAAAGCTGTGGTAAAATTAACAATAATTAGAAAGCTATAATTATTCCTGGGTCCACCATCAAAGCACATTTTATATATTCAGCAGTTAATATGCACCGCCAGTAGCACAGAGGTGTTGTTTTAACACATGAAAGCCAGTCAGGACTCTGCCCCATTAATTTTCAAGCAATTCCTGAAGCAGGTAGTTGGAAACATATTATTCCTCTTTTACACGTAGAAGAAGTGGATAGGTGAGGGACAATTTCCTACCTACCAACACCAGAAGTTGTTGAGGACAGCCCTTTGCTCTCTGTCCCCACCATCTCTGTTCAGTTCTTTGGACAAATGGCATAGTCAGGTGCTGAGGGAGGGGAAGGGGTCTGGACTCAGCAGGGGTTACAGAGTAACATCTTCCTTAAGGAAGATGCCAATAAGATGCTATAGCCAGGTTCCCACTTCGTTTCTCCTGTCCACCCCCAGTCTACCCTGCTTCAGAGAGACTTTCTAAATCACAAATCTGTGCCACCTTCTTTCTACAGAGACTGCTTCAAGCCTAGAGAATGTGACTCTTAGGATAAAATTCCAACTTCTCAAGTTAGCGCATAGTATCCTTTCCATATGACTTTATTGGCAAGCTGCATATCTTCTCTGTGCCTTAGTTTTTTTATCTGGAAAATGGAAATAATAAAAGCACCTTACATGGTAGGTATGAGGGCTAATGCAGAGAAAATGCTGAGAATAATATCAGTTTCCATAGCATCTGTGTATGATAAACAATGGACAGGTGTGAACTACTGTCATTGCCATCTTCATTGTCATGGTCATCATCATCATTTATCTTACTTCTGAAACCTCTTCAGCCTTCCTCTTGGTTTCGAGCCTTTGCAAAGTCATCTACCTGGAGTTTCCCCTTCTTGGTCTATGTAGTGCATAATTGGATTTTTCTACTCAATTCTTGAGTCACCTCCAGGAATCCTTCCCTATAGGTCCTCCTTATTGCACTCACAAGTATTCATCTTCTCTGTGTTTTCCTAGCCTGTGCATACTACAATTAGTATATAATTAGCATATACTACCTTTTCTGGGCTTCTGTCCCCTTCATCTGTAAAATGGGTATAATACAGTCTCTATTTCATAGATTGTTCTGATAATCAAATCTAAATAGATGAAAGAGTAGATGCAAAGGCTTTGTGAACTCCAATAGTCTGTTAAAAAGAAGGTAGATTACATTTCCATTTTAAAAATCTCTCTCCTGTCTTCTTACTTCTTCAGAGATTGACTATGTTGCCACAAAGTTGTTGTCATTCCACTGGGCCCCAGACTGAAGAGAGGAAAGCTGATGGGTGAGGGTTCTCAGGACTGAGGGACATATGTGATGATGTGTTGAATTCTTAGCTAAGACAGCCTCAAATGGCAATACATTATTGGGGCTAGTGCTCTGAGGTCTCAAATCTTCTGCCTTTTCCAGTTATATTCTATCTATTCTGGGAAGACAGGAATAGGAGAAGCCCAGCCTCTCTATCCTCTGTGAGAAGCTGGTAGATCAAAGATGATCTCCATACATCCCCAGCCCCCTTTCTTAACTTCTGTAGTTATGCAACTTTCCCCAACAGGCACACAAACACCAGGATGAGTTCATAAACACAGCCCCAGCACTTTGGGAGGCTGAGTCAGGAGGATCGCGAGTTCAAAGCCAGCCTCAGCAATGGCGAGGCACTTAGCAACTCAGTGAGACCCTGTCTCTAATAAAATACAAAAAAAGGGCTGGGGATGTGGCCCAGTGGTCTAGTGCCGCTGAGTTCAATCCCCAGTACCAAAAAAATAAAAAATAAACACAGCCCCAGCTCTGATTCTTCATTTGTCCATTTCTTGCCTATTTCTGAAAAAGTAGCATTTTTTAAAAGAAGCTTTATCTTGTGGTATTTTTAATCTTATTTTTAAACATTTAACATAAAGCATTCCATCAACTCAGTCTTTTCGAGGGTTTATAAGTGGGCAAGAACTCCATCTGAGCACTCCAGCCCCAGCACCAACATACAAAGACACTAAGCAAAGTGTATTAGATGAATTCATGCTGCTTTGGGCCCAGAATGTATTAACATCCTCTTTCAGCAGTCTTCATGTGGACCATTTCAAGACTTCTAACTTAGGTCTTACCACCTACCCCAGCCACAGTTCTCTATCCCTACCCTAACTCACACTCCACTCACTCAATTTCAAGAAAGATTGGATAATAATGCCATGAGTATTACTTTTGCTTTTATGCATGACTCCAAACTTTAATTGGCCTTGTGCTTAGATGGAGGAGGGATGTGATCTGAGGAGGCCAGATTGATTCTGTAGGCAAGGCAAGTAGTGTGGTTGAAAGAAAATGGACTTTGGATCCAGTTAGACTTAGGTTCAATTTCTGGCTTTATAGCACTCATTGGCTGTGGTTTTGAGCAAGTTATTTTGCCACTCTGACCTACAGTTTCTTAATTGTCAAATGGGGGTAGTAATTCTTACATTTCCCCAATGCCTATGAAAAGGATGATTTCCCACGAAGTTCTTTGCTATTAAGAGCACAATTTCCCCTCCCTGAACTTCACACTTCAGTTGTTCTTGTGCTCTGTTTCATAAACTCTTAGTGATTATCCAATGCTCTCTGGGGTAAAACTAACACCAACATGTGAGTTTTATATTGAGGGGCATAATATACTTATATATCAAGACACAAATATAAATCTGTGTTCTACTAATTTAAAAACTAACACAATCCAGAATTATTTTAATAATTCAAGATAAAAATTTCAATACCCAAAATAGTGTGTGGCATGTAATAAGTAGAATAATCTTAGCTATTGTTATCTGCTGCCTCAAGAATGTGAGAATCTTTGGAGGTCATTAAAATATCCTACAAAAGGCCTGGGGATATAGCTCAGTTGATAGAGTGCTTGCCTCACATGCATAAGGCCCTGGGTTCAATTCCCAGCACACACACACACACACAAAAAGTATTCTACACAAGACTAGTGATTATGGAGAATGCTGAATATCAAGAGCAAGGAGCTGGGTGCTATGGAAGAGAGTTGCAGAGAGCCCCCACCATCCCCTGACTCCCAAGACACAGATATACATAGAATATCCAGGTGCAAATGGAACTTTGATATAATTTCTCCCATTATCTGCAGCAGAGACTACAATACCCCTGGGGAGTAGGCAGGGAAGGTGTTATTATCCCTAACTTACAGATGTGGAAACAGAGGCCTTGGGAGGGGAAGGGAAAAACCTGCCATGGTCACATGATTTTAAGTGGTAAGACCACATCTAGAATCCAGGTCCCCTGACTGCAAATGTATATAGAATTAACAAAGACGGAATTCACAAAGGGAAGAAAGAGATTAAGGTCTTATGTCATATTATTATTGGGCTTTTAAAATATTTTTCCTTCTTTGTACAAATATTTTTAGTGAGTTCTGGTTTTATAAAGAATGAGCAAATAGCTGTTCATGTAGGCTACAGCAGTGTGCCCACACCTGAAAACCCCAGGACTTGTGCCATTGACCACCACTTCCGCATACTCTGGAGTGGAAGTGGTCCTGTTGCCTCTGTTCTGCCTCAAAGAAACAATCTGCACTGGAATTCAGTAGTGCCATGTTTTAGCCATGGACTCTCTGTAGGTCTTTCCCTTGGCTTCCTTTTTCCCAAAGTAGAGAAAATGGTGACCTCTTAGAGATTCAGGAGGAACTACTGGCATAGTGTCTTCCTGGTGGCATCTTGGAATGAAGGTTCTTCAGTCTTCTTTCTGGCCTGACCATGGCCAGCTTGAGCCTGTGTAAGAAGCATCTTTTGAGACAGTAGCCCTGCTGGAAGGCCAGGCAGGGCCTCCCTTCCTCCTCAGAGTGCTCTAGGAGCTCTAGAGAAAGCAGGCAATTCTTTAGCCAGGATGTAGGAAGTACAGAGAAAGGAACCTGCTGTGGTGACTGTTGGCTGAGGATAGAGGAAGGAGGCCCCAAGAAACAGAACATAGGAGAGGAAGTCATTCTGGGACCTGGGAGTGGGGATGCAAAAAAAAACCAAGTAGACAAGACCCAACTGTACCTTCAGTGTTTCGTTTCCTTTAAAATGTGACTCCAGTACTATGAAATACTGTTATTGGAAAGATTCAGCGTATAGACACAGCCTGGATCTTTTTTTTTTCTTTTCTTAAAATGTTTATTTAAAAAAAAAGTCACATTAAGTCAATCCCACAAAGTTTTGGATGAAGTAATTGCGGGTAGGTAAGGCTTCTGTTTTTGCTTGCACTTGAATTATTCTCCATTTCCATAGTTTCTGTTACTATATAGACTACTACTTATTAATCATCATGTTACAAATTTCTTACATTTCCCCCACCAACTACTGAACAATTACTCTTCCTACCTGAGCAGGAAGCTGAGGCTTAGAATCACAGAGCTAGGAATCAATCAACAAAGGATTTGAACCCAGGTCTGGTGATACAGATATTTTTTTCCATGACACTGTTTCATTTCTTGCTGAAGCATTTTGAATGAGGAGAGTAGATCAAAGAAGTTAGGATGATAAGCTGGCTGCTCAGAGGACATTTGATCTTTTCACTTTTCTAGGAAGACAGCACATTTTTGTTTGTGCTTGCTCATTTGGGTGGGGCCTTACTCCATTTCTTAGGAGGGCTGGCTGAGAAGACTGTGGTCCTGCTGGCTGTTTGTAGTTCATCTGGATTTGAAGTGACTGTGATCCCATCTGGAAGTGTGTCATGGTTTCATCTCGGCATCTTCTTCTGTTCATGTTCTTCTCTTCGTGATCTCCTTCTTATGAGCTGTGAGCTGGACCTGGCTCCCATCTGGTTCCCTCCAGGGGTAGCTGGATTCTTCTCTAAGGGATTTCCAGTGGGGCAAAAGCCAGTAAAACACCCAATAACTTTGTGTTTCTTTTGTTGTCAATCTGACCGGGCCTGGCAGTTTCTGGAGAGATCTGACAACAAATGAAGGATTGGGAAATTTTGGGTTCATGAGGCAGCCACGTTGCTGCACCCACAGAGATGAGTCACCTGTGCTTGCTTTCCCAGGGCCAGCCAGGTGATGTGTGAAGCCCATTGAGAGGGCCTGCAGGTGCTTGCTGCTTCTACGCACTTCCTGTGCTCTAGAGGTAGGCAAGTGACAAAACCTCTCAATGTGCTGCTTCCACCCCTAACTGCCTGCTTCTCTGGGCTGTGCTGACCCAAGTACTGCCCCTTAAGATCATTGAACAGGATTTTAGGGGACATGTATTCCAGTCTTCGGACCAGAGAAGGAGTCCCTGTTCCAATTCCTGTATAAGTGCTTTTGTGTCACCTGCAATGGTGAAACTACCTCTCTTCTCAAAAGACAGCCTGTCCCATCCCAAGCGACTTTATTAGAAAGTTCACTGTAGTATTCAGGGAGCCCCTGTGCTCTATGATTTTCACGAACTGATTCAAGTCTCTACTCATGGAGCAATAAATAATAAGTTTTTTTTTTTTTTTTTTTTTTTTTTTTTTTTTTTTGTCCTCTATTCACTGTTTCCTAGGGTACTGAAGCCAGCTCTCCTGTCCCCAGCTCCCCTGTCCCCAGTTCCTTCCCCTTTCCTGCCCTCTCTCTGCTTCTTCCCTTCCCTCTCTGTAGAGAAAACATCCCTATTTCTTTATCCTTCCTCCTGTGCCAACATCCTGGGTTGTGGTGGGTGTTTTCCCACCAGTGGCCCAATCTGGCAAATGATGTCACCTAATCAGGCAGTCTGGAGAGATGCCAGCCAAGGAAGCTGTGAAGGAGGCTCACTCCTGCTGTCTCCTCTCTCTACTTCTCTGCCCAGGGAGGTAGGAGTAACCCAAACTGCCCCTTATATCTACTTATTTCCTGTTTCCCAGGAACAGCTGGGGCCTGGGAAATACTTATACTTAATTGGTAGAGAGCCTGTGCAGGGCTGGCAGCTCAAAATGTGCTGCCTCCAGCTTTACAACTCCTAAACCAGGCAGGTTTGGTTCTCCCTTCATAATGGAGGAAGCCCAGGCAGCAGGGCACGCACTATGCGGATAATAAAACACACAAGTATTTGCAGATAGGAGATGGCAGAGCTGGGAACCACGTTCGCTGTGGCTGGGCCTGAGGTTCTGCCTTTTCTGAGACCTGCTGCCACACCACATGAATTTCCTGAACCCATTTGTTTAAAACTCCAGTATACTGGTGTAAAAGCTGCAACTATTCCCCAACCTCTTTCTTCTACAGTTGCTAAAACAGAGTACAGCATAGGAGGGGACAGTCGTCTCTCAACTGAAGCAAAGTAATGAGAAGGTTCTGGTTCTATCCGACACCTTGCAGTTTTGCTGTCTGCCATGGTGGTTGAGGCTTGTCCTTTGGGGAAGGCAGGAGGGTATGGCTAGCACTGTGCAGCTGAAGAATGTGCTGGCTAGCACAGGAGAGTGGTTTGTTCAAAGCAGGAGAGCAGGACAGGTCTTTCCAGTCCCCTTGTAGAACACACTTTCCTTAGCCCTGTGCTGCCCTTCCCATGGGTATAGAAGCCCAACACCTTAACCAGTGTCCCGGTCCTGAATGGTGCTCAGTTCCTCCCTGCCTCTGCTGCTGTCCACCGTGAGATGTCTCTGGTCACATCAATCCAGGGCTGAGTGAGGTGAGGAGCTGGCCTCCACTCCTACTGTCAGCGCTCATGAGTCACCAGACATACTGGAGATGGAAGTGGAGGCGAGGAAGAGTGGGAGAGAGGAAAAGTTCAGAAGTCTAAGAAGAATGAGGCAGGCGAGAAAGAGGAGACTTCATTGTTCAATAATTCTGGGATGGATGTACCCCAGACAAGAAAGGGCAAGAAAGTCCCCATTGTTCCCCTGGCTTAAGTGGGATGCCAGAAATTGGATTCATGTTTTTGGATTCATATGAGAAGTCCTGGCTCTGCAGCTGAGCCTCAGCTGTGAACTTTCAAACCATGACTGGCAGGAACATGAGGCCGCCCTCAAAAGCTTCTGTGAGGCCAGGCAGGCTGCCAACGGGAAGGCCAACAGGAGCCAGCAGGACTGAAGTCCTCATACCCTGGACCACCTTTCCCCTCTCACTCTCCTGATTCTACAGCCATCCATTGAACCATCCATTCATCCAGGCTGCTGCCCAGCCATCCTTATCAGATCCCACCAAGTGCCAGGCCTGTGCTGGGCTGAAGGATACACAGCAAATCACACCTAACCCCTGACTCTGAGCAGCTCACCGTCCACACAGCGAGGATCATCTGAGGACGGAGAGGTATAATATATATTTATTGACATAGGAACATCTAAATAATTACAATAAGGGTCATAAACCACAGTTCCCATCCTCCCCACTAATACAAATTATTTACCTGGAGTTGCAAAATGCAACAATAGAGAAATCTAACTTGACCTGGGCATGGTGGTACATACCTGTAATCGCAGCCACTAGAGATTCTGAGGCAGTAGGGTCACAAGTTCAAGGCCAGCCTGGGCAATTTTGGGAGACCCTGTCTCAGAATAAAAATGTAAAAAGGGTGCACTTGGGAGGCTGAGGCAGGAGGATCCCGAGTTCAAAGCCAGCCTCAGCAATGGCGAGGCACTTAGCAACTCAGTGAGACCCTGTCTCTAATAAAATACCAAAAAAAAAAAAGGGGTGGGGGGACTGGGGATGTGGCCCAGTGGTGGAGAGCCCCTGAATTTAATCCCCAATACTGGGGGGTAGGGGGGAGGGAAACCTTACTTGTTCTTAAGCTTGTTTGTTTTTTTTCATTTGTTTCCAGTGATGAATAGTTAGAGCTTTGGGAGTAAGGGAACACCCAACCCGACAGATAATATTGCATTTTCAAAAGGCAACTGAAGTAAGTAATAGTTGAATAGAAAAGACAACCTAAAGAGGGAATATTTGAGTACAAATACAACACCACAAGTGGAAACCTGACAAACGCTGATGCTGGAGAGGACCTCCCAAGAAAGCAAGCCTCGCAGAGCTCATCTTTAGGAGTCCTGGGGTCCATTTCCAAGGAAGGTGATGGATCCTTTCCAAAATTAGTACAATTTTGCACAAACACACTATATTTTGTACAGTTTCCAGCGAGAGAGTCACAGACCCCCTGAAGTTTATTCATTTGAAGAACCCCTTCTCCCTCAATTTAGAATCTCTGATGGAGTTTATCACTTCACCTCATTTAACAGGGACAGTGAAATGACTCATTCAAGGTCACACAGCCAGGCTATTAGTGAAAACACAGGGAAGTTTGGTCTCGATACTCATTTTTAAGGATTGAATACAGGAGCACACAACCACTGAACTATATTCCCCAGCCCTTTTTATTTTATTTTGAAACAGGTTTTCCTAAATTGCCCAGGCTGGCCTTGAACTTGCAATCCTCCTGCCTCAGCCTCCCAAGTAGCTGGGATTACAGGCATGCACCATCAAACCTGGCTATTACATATTTTATTGACACTAGTTATTATTTAAACTCTCTCAACCTCAATGTCTTCATTTGTGAAATGGGGAAATGATTTTAGTAATGATATATATATATAAAATTACATGTATGACTTTGTGTGGGACATTATACACTAACTCAGTCCAATACATTCTTTTTCATAGTTCTTTGGCAATCTAGAAAAGGAGTTTGTAGTTTTTTTGTTGGTGGTGTTTTGTTTTGTTTTGTTTTTTTGGTACCAGGGATTGAACTTAGGGGCACTTGACCACTGGGCCACATCCCCAGCCCTTTTTTGTATTTTTATTAGAGACAGGGAGTTGCTAAGTGCCTCGCCATTGCTGAGGCTGGCTTTGAACTCGCGATCCTCCTGCCTCAGCCTCCCAAGTGCTGGGATTATAGGCATGCACCATCGTGCCCAGCTGAAGTTTGTGGTCCTTTTGTAATCAGCTAGAATCGCCGCTGCCATCCAAATGGTGATACACTGGTTTCCTAGGGCTGCCATAACAAATTGCTACAAAGTACATGACTTAACGTAACAGAAATTCTTCTCTCATAGTTTTGGGGACCAGAAGTCTAGCCAAGGTGTTCCCAGGGCCACACACCCTCGGAAGACTCTCAAAGAGCATCTTTTCTTAATTCTTCCAGTTTCTGATGGTCCTCGGTGTCCTTGGTTTCTGGCCACATGGCTCCAATCTCTCCTTCTGTCTTCTCACAGCCATCTTTGTCTTCTGTCTTCACTTTCTCTCTATTTTCCCTAATAAAGATGTCAATCATTGGCTTTAGGGTAAAACCTACATCCAGGATTATTTCACCTCAAAATCCTTAACTAATTATGTCTATAAAGACCCTATTTTCAAATAAGTCACCTTCTGAGATTCTGGGCAGATATAAATGGGGGGGGGCACTATTTAACATAGTGGGACCTCCAAATGCTTCCAACTCCTTCTCGCCATTTTCCTTATTTTGACTGCAATCCATGCCTTCACCCCACATTTTAGGAGTAACTACTTTGTGCCAGACACAGTGCCAGGTCCCAGGGCACATAGTTGGTTGCTTAAGAAGTTTATATGGGATGGGTCCCTTTCTCTTCCCATCTCTCTCCGCTGCCCAGAAACCAAGGCCTGTGATCCTCTTCCAACTCTTCCCTCACCCATCCTCAACATTTTGAGAATGATGCCCGTTAAATAGGTTCTCTGGAGCTAAAGTGAAAAAGAGGAACAAACAAAATAGTCCATCATCTGAGGTTGACCAGAGGGCTTTCTAAAGTAGGTAAAAAAATAACTTCAGGGTTTTTTTTGGAATCTAGAAAAGGAGTTCTTTATTCACAAGTTCATTATTCATCTACTCAGAGGTGCAGGACTGAAATGAAAGCACAAGGGGAAAAGAAGGAAAGGGTCTTGGATAGTCTCGCCCTCTAGGTTAAATAGGACTTGGATGGTCTCTTAGTCATCCAGTCTCTTGCTTCAAATAATATTGTAACCAGCATTTCAGACTAATAGATATCAATGTACAATAGATAAGAACCCTGGATTATAGCATTAAACTTGAAATAGAGGATTTATATAATGTCTTATATTTATGGAAAAATATCTTTTTTTTAATTTTTAATTTTCATTTTGTTTTGGTACCAGGGATTGAACCCAGGAGTGCTTAACCACTGGGCCCTTTTTTATTTTTTTTTTATTTTGAGACAGGGTCTCACTAAGTTGTTTAGGATCTCGCTAAGTTGATGAGGCTGACCTCAAACTTATGATCCTCCTGCCTCAGCGTCTCAAGTCCCTGGGATTTCAGGCATATACTACCACATCTGACTGATTTTAATTTTTTTAAGTATTTATTTATTTGCTTTCGTTGTACACAATGCGTTTATTTTTATGTGGTGCTGAGGATGGAACCCAGGCCGTGCATGTGCTAGGCCAGCGCTCTACCGCTGAGCCACAATCCCAGCCCCTGATTTTAATTTTTTGATTGGCATATGATAATTGTGTGGATTTGTAGAAAACAATGTGATTTAAACTCCTGTGTACATTGTGCAGTGATCGAATCAGGGTAATTAACATACCTATCACCTTAAAAAAAGAAAGGAACTCAGAAGCCAGCTGCTTGAGTTTATTATATCTTGTCTACACCATTTGCAAGCTATCTGACCTCAGTAAATCACATAACCCCCACTGCCTCTGGTGCTCAATTGTAAAATGTTGATAAAAACAGTAACTTTATAGGGTTATCGAAGGATGAGCAGCTGGTTAAACACTTAGAGCAAGGATTATCAGATGTTTTTATAAAAGGCTAAATAGTTTAAGCTTTGTGGGATAAAGACCAAAATTCGATATGATTAGGGAGGTATACATATGATTATTTAACAACATGAAAACACATTGTTAGCCCATGTTCCATATAAAAAACACAATTTCTTTTTATCAATGGTCTGTAATTTACCAACCTATAACTTACAGCAGCACTCAGTAAGTGCTCAATAAATACTAATTTCTATTATGCAAACTAGGGCTCTTTTGACTGCTGTGAAATGCTTATGATCCCTGAAGCATAAATAACAACAGGAAACAAGGTGCTGGTCAAACAACTTAGCCAACCTGTTTGTTAAATAATAAGCAAAGATTACCAAGGTATCCAGTGCCTCCCTGCCCCGCCCTGTTCAGGGCCTTCCCGTCCATGTCCGGCTTGAGGAGGTAAAGCAGGCTAAGCTCTAATTATTTTCAGGGAAGCCTCAAGCATGTGGCACGTCAAGGTGGGGGAAGATTTGGAAGGGGATCACAGGCCTTGGTTTCTGGGCAGAGGAGAAAGATGGGAGGAGAAAGGGGCCCATCCCATACCAACCAGTGTTGCAGGCTCTGGAGCACCCTGCCATCTTTCATCTGTGGGGTGCTGGGAATATCCTGCCTCTTGCACTGTAGGAGGCCAGGTCAGCTTCCTCCTGCCCACACCTACCCACTTCAGACACAAACTCTGTGTCTGGCAGCTCCAGACACAAACTCAACCATAATTGATCCAATTGCCTCATATTACAAATGGGAAAACTAAGACCCAGGTTGGAGAAGTAATTTGCCTGAGGTCCTATAGCACTCGTAGCCACGCTGGGCCTAGGAACCCAAGCTTCTGCCTTCCAGGCCAGTGCCTATTCCCTGCCTGCACTTGTGCAGGTTTCTATATTTGGCACATAATGGAAATACCCCAGGAGTTGTCCAGTCCAGGGTTTTATTCTCATCAGATGCAGCTGGATTGCCTTGCCGAGTATGTTTGCTTGTTTATCAACAGTGCCTAGTCTCCTTCTATGCATCAACCTCGTGCTGGATGTGAAAGATGAAGAAGGAACCAATGTCTGCTTTCAAGGAGCTCAACTTACAATTCAGTGTGATCACTGTTACTCATTTGTTGGTTTGTGCATTTGTTCATTAATTCAAGGAACACTTTGGAGCATACACTCAGTGTGGGGTACTGCACTAGATGCCCAGAAATACAGCATCAATAAAGTCTGTGCCTTTATGGAAAGTATAACCTGGGGAGGAGATAAATAGTAAAAAAAATAAATAAAATTTAAAAACAAATATAGACACAGTAGAGTTCAGGCAGTTGTTTATGTGCTCAAAAAAAGAGAGAAAGAACCTTAGTTAGTATCCTTTGGTGGCTTTCTTTGTATAAATTTCTTTGGTGGCTTTCAATTTGGGAGGTACTCACACAATTGGCTTTTGCAGTGCAGCACTGTGTAGGCACTGTGATAGATGGTAAGCTTTGAGGGGAAAGGAATAGATTAAGAGAAAAGAATGAGAGAGGACTGGAGTTGTAGCTCAGTGATAGAGCGCTTGCCTGGCATGCGTGAGGCCCTGGGTTCGATCCTCACCACCACATATAAGTAAATTAAAAAAAAAATCCATTGACTACTAAAAAATATTTTAAAAAAGAGAAGAGAATGAGGGAGGCTATACCAGGCAGGTCTTTCTGAGGAGGTGAGGTCTGAACAGAGACCTGAATGAAATGAGGAAGCCAACTATTTCATGAATATTTATTAGATGGGCCCCACAGGCAGCAGCAATCACATGGAAGGGAGAGGCCCTGAGTCAGGACTGTGCTTGGCCTGTTTGAAGAATGGCAAGAAGACCAGTCTGCAGTAAGTATAGGATTTCTGGGAGCTCCTAGACGAGGAACTTGAGTCCAACAGTTGTGTGTGGGGTGGTGGTAGTAGAGGACAGGCTACCTGGAGAAAACGTGTTTGCAGGGAATCTTAAAACATGAAGGCAAGTTAACGAGAGGTGAAGAGAGAGAGTAGCTCTGGGCAAAAAGAACAGTGTGGATGAAGGCCTTGAGGGTGAAACGGAATCCCGGGCTGGGGGTCAGGAGTATGCAGGCAGTCCATCCTGCACAGGTTGGCGAGAGCCGCATCATGAAGGGCCTTGCTTGGGAGCTATAGAAGTTTTTCACTAGGGAACAGGCACAGAGTGGCATTTGTGAAGGACGTGTTTGATGGGGAAACACAGGAGGCAGAGAGACTGCTCTGTGCAGGAAAGAAAGGACCTGTGCCTAATTTAGGGCACAGAGGAGAGGGTAGACTTGGAAAGATAACCTTATGACCCCTTAATGACTTATACTAAAGGGCTTCACCCAGGTCATCTTTCCTCATCTTTACAGTGACCCTGTGAGGTACATGGGATTAGACCTGGTGGCAAATATTTGTCACTCCTCCCATTTCTTTCACTTGAACTTCCTTAGCTCCATGTCCCACCTATAACCAACAGAATGCAACAGAAGTGACACAGAGGACTGCCAAGGCTTGGTCTTGTTTCTGCCTTGGTCTCCTGGCATTCTTGCTCTACAGGAAGTCACTTGTCCCATGAGAAGTCTCACTATCCCAAGACCACTGTGCTCTGAAGAAGTCTCAGCTAGCCAAATGGAGAGACTGCGTGGCCAGGAGGTGCTCAGCCAGCCTCCGGCTATTTCATTCCACCTAGCCCAGGTGCCAGGCATGTGAACTGAAAATGTCACGTGGCTATCTAGTCCCATCATACCTTCAGATGGCTTCAGTCCTAGCCACCATCTGATTGCAATTGCATGCGACCCTAATCAAGAGCCACCCAGCTGAACCCCATAAACTAGGAGGTCATAATTGTTGCTGTAAGCTATTAAGGTTTGGTGTGGTTGATTATGCAAGAGTAGACAGCCAAAGACACATGGCATTATCGCCATTTTCGATGGGAAAATGAGGCTTATGAAGATCAGGAGGACTTGTCTAAAGTCACATGAATGGTAAATGGTAGGTCCAGAACTAAAACCCAGGTGTGCTGACCTTTAGAACTGCTGTTTGGACTCTTTCCTGCTCTATCACGACCATCCCCTCCCATGCCTTGGGCCCAGAAAGGTCAGAGAGGGAGGCAGTCAGACACCTGAGTCTTTCTGCCAGCCTAAAGGGGAGATCCTTTGTGGCAAGAGTAAAAGTGTCCCTTCCAGCTTCCTGATGCTCAGGAATGCTTCTTCCTGCATACCCCCATATTCTCCCTCTTTCCACTCAGTCCCTGCTCTTGAAGCCAGGATCTGACAGGAAGTCAGTATAGATAGCTAAATTGAGTCAGGTCGGATCAAGAAAATCGATTTTGAGTGAGTCCAGGGAAGTTGGAGACTGTTGGGAGACTGTCCCCTGAGAGATTGGAATGTTAATTCCTTCAGAGCCCTTCTTCCACTCTTATCAAGAACTCCCCCTGCCCCAACCTATTGCCAAGGTAACCTGTTCCAGGAATTGCCCCTCCCTACAGGGAGCTATAAAGTTGTCAATTCATGTGTCCTGAGCTGCTCCATCCTGCCCTTCCCCCTTCAGCCCATCTGCTTCTCACCTTTTGGCCAGCCCACCCAGCCTGGTCACATATACAGGAAGGAGAGAGATAAGGGGAAGAGAGCAGGAGAACAAAGGAAGCCCTGGGACATATAAAAAGGCAGACCTGCCTTGCTTCTTGCTATATCAAGATACCAGCAATGGCCCCCTTCTCCCTCCAGGGAGAAGTCTTTGTTACCCCTTTTAAATAAACCCTGCTTTATATGCTTGTCTCAGCGTGGTTCTCTAATGTTCAAACTTCAACATTTGGGGGAGCAGAGCTCATCACCAGTAAATGGCTGTATCACTTTCAACCAACTGCCCACTTGGGAATGAAGAAATTCACATTTACTGAGCATCACCTGGCTGAGCCCTTTTACATGATGTGAGGTCCTGCAGTCGGCATAGTCAGTGTTATCAGTAGGTACTGCCTCAGCTGATGGAAACTGAGAATCAGGCAGGGAGAGGGACTTCCCCAAACTCACACAGCAAGAGTTTCAGAGCTTGGATTCCACCCCAGTTTTGTCTACCCTACCATTTACATTTCCTGCACTGAAAATGGGGCTCATGTTACACACAACAGCTCAGGCGTGTTGTAGGGGTTAAGGGACATGACTCTCATGGACATGCTGGACCGTATCTGATCCATACCCATGTCCAGTCCATGCTAGAGTCCTCTCCCCTTCTCTCCCTCCATCCCTGCTCCATCCCAGGGGAATCTGTGACCTGCCGAGGGCAAGAAAAGTCCTCGAATAGAAAAATAATACTCAATATTTATTGAACTCTGTGGTGTAGGTTATGGATTATCTAATGTAATCCACACAAATACATTGTGAATTAGGTGCTATTATTATCTCCACTTTACAGATGATGAGGTCAAGGCTCAGACAGGTAAGTAACTAACAGTATAAGTAACAGGTAAGTATAACCAAGATTATATCTCTGGTAAGAGATGAATTTAGGGTCCAAACCTTGGTGTGTTCATCTCCAAGTCTGTGCATTTAACCAGCAAATAACTGCCTCAGCCCCTGAACTGGGAGGCCCCACGGCAGGTACACACCTGGCAGGCTGCCTGATGGAGCAGGACTGGACAGGCTGATTAATGAGGGGACCAACGTGGGGAAGGAATGAGGTCACATTCCAGGAGGCTGAGGCAAGGCAACCGCTTCAGAGAATTTGCTCTCTTGGAAAAATACTAGCATGGTTGTTACTTGTGCCAAATAAGAGAACAAGATACACAAAAGGGATATCAGGACTGAGCGAGGCGTTTTGCCCTCAGGGTCACAGAAGCCATTAGCCATCATCCTCCAAGGACTTGCTCATGTCCTGCCCCTTTCCCATTTCTAACCCCTATCTCCAGAGGGTTAGCTGGCTTTCCCTTCAAGCTTTCGCCCCTCTGAGTTTGTGGCTTAAGCACACATCATGTTGTTATTAATGAATTCATTTGTTTTACTGATATATTTTGAGCTCTGACTTTATGTAAAGCACTGTGTTAGGAGAAGTGGACATGGCATATTTGTTAACACTTTAGGTCTTAGAAATTAAACTACAAATGAATACTGTGATAGGTAAAATATAAAAATGAACTTCCTAGCCTAGCATGGTGGTGCATTCCTGTAATCCTAGCTACTCAGGAGGCTGAGGCAGAAGAATTGCAAGTTTGAGACCAGCCTTACAAATTTAGCATTTCTTGTCTCAAAATATAATGAAAAGGACTCAGGGTGTAGATCTCTGGTAGAAAGCTTGCCTCATATGTTTGAGGGCCTAGGTTCAATCCTTAGTACCAAAAGGAAAAAAAAAAACTTATGTTCTTTTCTTCTTTGTGTCCTACACTTCCTCCCTCCTTCCCTTCCTTCCACAAATACCTGTATCTACTGTGTACCAGGCCCAGTTTTGGTGTTAGAGATAAAGCAATGAACAATGGACATAAGATAGCTGCCCTCTTGGAGCTTACACTCCAGTGACAATTGGGGGATTTGATCCAGGACAGGAACAACTTGTGAAGAAAGTTGGGGACCATGCTGAAGAGTATGGACTTCTACCAGACTGGCAAGAGAGAACCAATATTGACTTTAGACAAAGGTATGGTCTGAGTAGATTTGTGTTTCAGAAAAGTCCTATACCATTAATGAGGGACCAACATGGGGAAGGAATCAGGTCACATTCCAGCCACTGGAAAACAACATGAAAGGTGAATGGTGAGACTGGAGGAAGGCAGATCAGATTGGAGGCTACTGGAGAGAAGTTATGGTGCCCCAGACCCAGCACAGTGAGGAGAGGGAAGGAGCCCCACAACCAACTCTTAGGCAGTGACACTGGCATCCGGATGCTATGACAAAGCTGTACCTCTTCACACTGTTTTTTTCAAAAAATACAGACATCGCTATTTAGTGGGCATGGAGAGAAACAAATTGTTTTAAAAATTGCATTCCTGGGGCTGGGGTTGTGGTCAGTGGTAGAGCGTTCGCCTAGCACATGCGCGGCCCGGGGTTCGATCCTCAGCACCACGTACAAATAAACGCATTGTGCACAACTAAAGCAAATAAATAAATATTTTTAAAAAATTGCATTCCCATGGCTTCATGATAATTACATGCAACGAAATTTCAAATCATTTGGCATTGTCTTTTATTTTGCAACTTCTCTGCTGCTTACAGGTGGGTGGCAAATAGTCATCATCTAGTAAGTCCAATTACCCTGCTGGAGAGGTCCATGCAGAGGGACAGGTGTTCAGCTGAGTTCAGCCTTCGATGTCTCCACCAGGGTGCCAAGTACGTAAGTGATAACAGGATAGGATCTCAATGATAGGATAACAGTGATAGGATCCTCAGACCAACTTAACTGTCAGCTGAACACTACCATGTAACCCCAGCTCAAGTATTTCCCAGCAGAGCCCTTCATGAATTCACAATCCATAAATTGTTACATAGAGTGAAATATTGACATCTTCAAGCCACAGTTGTTTTTTGCTGTATATCAGAAGATAAATGAACAGCCCCATATATCCATTCGGAAGCCTTGGAATGTGATCCCAGAGAGACCATCACAGATGAGTCTCCAACTCCCATTCCAACCCACAAACTGCTTCTCCTTTCCAGAGGTTGTGCCAAGTAGATATAGGGAAGCTTGAGGCAATATGTGCCCTTGGGGCATGAGGAAAGGACTCCTAGAGATTCCAGTAAAGCCTCTTTCTAACCTCTTTCTCTCCTTCAATGGCTGTGAAAGAAGACATATGTGACCCAATTGCCCTTGGCAATTACCATGGGAATACCAGGGAACCCAGACTTAGGAAGAGGCTATTGCTACTGAGGGCACAGGGGAGAGATGGAAAGAACCCAGGGCCACAAAGACATACAGGAATCACTGAATAAGCCAGCCCTGCAGACTGCCCTGCTTGTGGGACGGCTGCTACAGGAACTAATTTGTTTGCTCTTAACTTAAGCTAATGTGTGTGGGATTTTTGCTTGCTGCTCAGGATAACCTACTTAATGCTGTATTTTCTTTTTCTGAAAAATTGGACATTGGTGAATTCAATTTCTTTATTTCTTGCTTATCCTGAAAACAACCTATGCTCCCTTGCTGTAGTTAAAATCCTAGAATGGAAAGCAGGAAGAAATAATTTTGATCCAGCTGTCATTTAAACCATAAATTCAACTTACTACATAAAACCCATACAAGCAATGCTTCTGAATAATAAGTGTGCTACAAATGAATATTAATAGCAATAATTACAAGAAGAATAACAGCTATCATTGAGGAGTTACAATACACTAAGCATTGCTTTAAATGCTATATGGATTACCCCCATTTAATTCCCATAATACTTCCGTGTGATTACAGATATTTTAATCTTGATTTCATAGAGTAGAAGCTGAGACAAGGAAAACTTAAGAAGTTAATTTTCCTGGGTCACATGGCAGCGAGTGGTGGAATTAGAATTTAAACTGAGAAAGTCTGACTTCAGAGCTCTGCTTCATCATGGCTATTCTAAACCAAGAAAATAGGAACAAAGAAAGACGAAACACCAAAAGGGAAAATTAAAGGTTTCTTAGATTTGTTAGGAAAAGAAGACAACTGATAGATGAGGTGGATTTGGGACAAATGGATCCATCATGAGGCACAAACAGACCTTCAACATCTTGTATGCCCAGGAACACCACTGAGGTTTAATAAATCAATACATTACATTTTTACGTGGGCATATATGCATAAACACATGCATATACACACATACCTATTGCAGATGTCTTATTACATCATTTCTATGTGACCTTGCATACTTTAGTTTTGTTGACTGTGGTAATATATTTGGAGGTTAAGTGTGACCCTAGACAGCAGGTGGTTTTATTCCCCATGACTAACCCAGCTTCTCCCTCTGGCTTTGTCCCCTCTTAGCTGACTCTGAACTCAGTATGCTAGCACTTTAATTGTAAAGTCAGTTGACTGGGGAAAGAAATAGAGAGGCTGTAGCCCCAGAATAAGTTCACTTGAGATAAGACCTTGGTTCCTCCTGTGTCACCTCTCCTTCTGTTTAGAGAAAAGGAGTTTCAGAGAGCCTGTTTTTGTGCCTGTGCCTAAGCGTTATGGTGCCAGACATATGTCTGCTAGTTAGGCTCTTTCATGGAGAGGTAAAAGATTTTAGTGTTCTGGCTCAGCTTCTACTCAGACCTCACCCTCACAAACAGGTTCTCAGGTGAGATCCTTGGAGAATTGAGTTTATATTCAAATCAGACCCTTGCAAGAGCTGTTCGGAATCCGAAGAATCCTTCTCTGTATTCAGTCTGCTCTGAGTGTGCTGGGCTGGGGCAGCTTCTGAACTCCTGGGGTGAAGTACCCCCACCAGAGTGTTGCTTCTGATTGGAGACAGGGAGCAATGAGTGGAAATACTGTTCCCCTAAACAGTGTACCTTCATATTGGCCTGCTGAGGAAACTTCACTTCTTAGAATGTGATGGACTCTTCCAGATTATGTGGAGATATGTTAGCAATTTTGGGTAGCTATTCTGCAAAATAAGTAATAAAAATTGCAATTATCTCCCATGTCAGAGGAACTTTCCTCCAACTGATTATCTATATTGCCTCATTTCATGCTGTTGCCAAGATACTTGCCCTCATTCTCTCATTTGTGCATTAATTTATTCATTCATTCAACACATTCATTCCACATAAAGAGACCACATGTTCCATGTACCACTCAGGGTGTTGAAGATACAAGATAGATACAGTCCCTGCCCTCATGGAGATTAGCAGGGAAGAAGGACAAGGTCTTGGAGAATGGTGAGTATCATTTATAATGGAAACCATAGCATGATATGGTGGGTATTCTCAGCAAGGACTGGGGATGATGTGGCACTCTGAGCAGAATGAAGGTCAGGTAATACCTTCTTCAGCAAGAGAAGTCTAACCCGAGACCTAAGGATGAGCATTACCTGGCCAGGAGAAGAGGAAGAACAGTGTTTCAGGCTATGGCAGATGTGGTCCATTGGCACTGATATCTATTCCAGCCTACTTCAAGGTTGTCTGGCCTGGAAAGCTAGTTTGTAGTACAAACTCTGAATGTGAATGACCTCCACCCATCAGATGCACTCCTGCAGGATTTGGAAGATGGGAGTGACTAGGTGGTCTCACCTGCTTCTCCTGTGGCTTTTGCTGGCCAAGAAGCACTGCAAAGGTGGGGGTCTGGCCTTCCTGAGGCTCCTCTTGGTGGTGGTAGCTTCCTGGTTGTTATAGCCTCTGGGTTGTGGTTGTTTGCTGATTTGGGTAATTTCCTGATCTTGTCAGACAGGAGTTGTAGGCAGCTTCCCACTTTGGCTGCCAGCTCCACAGTGGCAGAAAAGGCACTGGTTGTGTCACATTCAAAGCCTAATTGCATCAGGGAAGTGGGGTAGGTTGCTGAAAAACCCCCAAAAAAGTGTCTGGAAATGGTGTGCAAGATGTGATTTATTGGGGAAAGCTTACAAGAGATCAGTGACTCCTCCAAGAAGGGTTCAGTGGTGACAGTGATAGACTGAATGGTAGCACCTCCGTCCCTCATGGTGCTTCACCAGGCAGTGCCTCAAAACACAGCATTTTGTTCAGGATCAGCTGGCTGGATGAGTGACGCACATTCTTCCCTCAGTTCTGTGCCGGTGACCTCTGAAAAAGGGGTTTTATATGTTGGGCTGCAGAAGCAGTGACATCAGCGTGTTAACTTGCTTTCTTGTGTGACCAGCATCCCAAGGAACAACTGTCCTGGTGGACATGCAGGAAAGAAGCTTTCTACAGATAAACACTAACTTCCTGTTTTAGTCAGTGTTTTCATTGATGTGATCCAAAGACCTGACAAAAACAATTTGAAGCAGGAAACGTTTATCTGGGGTCTCATGGTTTCAGAAGTCTCAGTCCATAGATAGCCAGCTCCATTCCTCTGGGCGCTAGGTGAGAAAGAACATCATGGCAGAAGAATGTGGCAGAGGAAAGCAGCTGGGAACATTGTACCAGGAAGCAGAGAGAGAGATCTCTGCTCAGCAAAGACAGAATATAAACCCCAAAGGCACGTCCCCAGAACCCACTTCCTCCAGGCATACCTTACTGCCTACAGTTACCACTCAGCTAATCCCTGTCAGGGAATTAATTCACTGATTTGATTAAGTCTCTCATAACCAAAACATTTAATCTCTAAACCTTCTTGCATTGTTTCACACATGAGCTTTTGGGGGACATCTCACATCTAAACAGTAACGCTTGCCCTCGTTCTTAGTAAGCATACAAGAAAGTCAGGGTCCTTCAAGATAATATGTATCTGTAGTAATCTGATTCTTGACAAAGGTGCCAAAAATGTACATTGGAGGAAAGACAGCCTATTTAACAAGATTGTTCTGGGAAAATTGGTTATCTATATGTAGAAGAAGGAAACCAGACCCTTATCTCTCACCCTGCACAAAAATCAACTCAAAATGGACCAAAAACCTAGGAATTTGACCAGAAACTATGCTCCTAGAAGAAAATGAAGGGTCAGCTCTCCAGTATTATAGGCACAGGCAGTGACTTTCTCAATGGGGCCCCTAACATTTAGAAAATAATGCTAAGAGTTAATAAATGGGATGGTATCAAATTAAAAAGTTTCTTCACAGCAAAGAAAACAATTCAGAATGTGAAGACAGAACCTATAAATTGGAAGAAAATCTTAGGTAGCTACTCATCTGACAGAATATATAAGGAACTTAAAAAAAAAACACTAAAAAATAAAACCAAATAGCCCAATTAATAAATGGACAAATGAATTCAATACTTCTCAAAATAAGAAATACAAATGGCCAAAAAAAAGGAAAAAATGTTCAACATCATTAGCAATTAGGGAAATGTAAATCAAAACTACAATGAAGCTGGGCGCAGTGGCGCACGCCTGTAATCCCAGCACTTGGGAGGCTGAGGCAGGAGGATCCAGAGTTCAAAGCCAGCCTCAGCAATGGCAAGGCACTTAGCAACTCAGTGAGACCCTGTCTCTAATAAAATACAAAAAAGGGCTGGAGATGTGGCCCAGTGGTCAAGTGCCCCTGAGTTCAATCCCTGGTATCAAAAAAAAAAAAAAAAAAAAAAAAAAAAAAAACCACTACAGTGAGATGTCATTGCATACCAGTCAGAATGGCAGCCATCAAGAATACATATAATAATAAATGCTGGAGAGGATGTGGAGGAAAGGGAACACTTTTACACTGTTGGTGGAATTGTAAATTAGCACAACCATTGTGGAAATTAGTATGGAGGGTCCTCAAAAGACTAGGAATGGAGCCACCATATGACCCAGCTATAGCACTCTTTGCTATTTATTCTAAAGAATTAAATCATCATACTATGGCAATACATGCATACCCGTGTGTATAACAGCACAATTCACAATAACCAAACTCTGGAACTTGTCTAGGTGTCCATCAATGGATGAATGGATAAAGAAAATGTGGTAGATATACACTTCTTTATTCAGCCATAAAGAAGAATGCAATTATGTCACTTGCAGGAAAAAGAATAGCACTTGAGAACATCATGTTAAGCAAAAGAAGCCGAACCCAGAAAGTCAAGGATTGTATGTTTTCTCTCATATGTGACAGCTAGAGAAGAAAAAAAGAAAGAAAGTTGGAAGGATCTCATGAAAATCGAGGGAGGAAACAGGCCAGGGCAAGGGAGGAGGGTGCGGGAATGGCAAATACTGGGGAATGATATTGGCCAAATTTTATTTTTATACTGTGTATGAATGGTGGTGAATCCCACCATTATGTACAACTACAATGTACCAATAAAAAATGTGGACAAAAAAAGATAATATGTATCTGTACATTTTGGCCCAGGCTTACTCTCATCATTCCCTTACCTTGGCTAGGTTTTGGGGAACAGAAAAGGGGCATTTGGGGTTGTAGCTCAGTGGTAGTGTGCTCACCTTGCATGTGTGAAAAAACTTTAAAAAAAAAGAAAAGAAAAGGGGCATTCAGGGTCACCATGTTTTATTCCCCCTTTTTTCTTTGCTTTATTCAGTTGTAGATGAACATAAGACCTTTATTTGATTTTTTTATTTTTATGTGGTGCTGAGGATCAAACCCAGTGCCTCACATGTGCTAGGCGAATGCTCTACCACTGAGCCACAACCCCAGCCCCTCTCCCTTTTTTCTTTAAAAACGACATGGGTGGTTAGAGAACTGTCTGCAGCTCTTGAGATTGTCCTGGAGTTCATTCTCCAGGCTTGCCGTCGCCTCTGAAGCCATTTAACATGTTACAAGACATAAATCCCTTTCTGCTTAATATAAGTAAAGTGGATTTTGATTTCTGAAACTGACAACTTACAGACAACAGGAACCACACAGGTGAATGTCCACTAGGAAAAATACTGGTAGCATTCCAAGGATGTCCATCGTGGCAAGGGTAGTGCCACTCTAAGCAAGAAGAACTGGAGAGGCAAGAAAGTGCTAGATTATGGAGTGCCTTATGAGTCAGCCTGGAAATCTCTACTGAAAGGGCAGCTGAAGGGTTTCAGTCAGAATGGACCAGATCCATCATTTTCAAACACAGTGCCTAACAGGTGGAGGAGACTAGATGAAAAGCCAAGGTTGGACACAGGAACAGCAGGGGGTATCTATTGTATCAGTCCTGGATTTAAATACATCAGATAACAGTACTCAATTTCATACTGAAATACTTTTAGCTAAAACAAAAACATTCTTAAAGGGTTTTTTTTTTTGTATATAAATTAAATTTTTGTTTCTCTTTCTTTCTATTTTATTCCAAATAGTGTGACAGGATACAATATTTATTGACTACCTTGTTGTCCTTCAGCGGATGATTACAGCCCTGTAATGAGATCCTCTCCACATAGTCTGCCTTCTCCTTGTCTCTCTTCCTTCCTTGCCCTCTCTCTCTCCCTGTGTACCCTCATTACAGTAGAGGTTTCCTCTCCTCCTCCCTTTGTCCATAGAGAGAGAATGTCTCTTGAGCTGTAATTGGCTCGGGAGTACTCTGCAACACTTTTTCCTCTTGTGATTCCCCTACATTCCACCCCAATTTTTTTGTAAACAGTCCTTTCATTAACTCTTCTCAAATTACCTAATTTGAATGTGCCATCTGTTTCCTGCTGGGACTCTGAGGAACCTAGGGGATCATTTTTCTTGTAGAATTTTCCTTCATTCTGGATTGGGCCAGTTGTCTCATTTCCCTCTCCTCCACACTTCCAGTCAGTTAGTAGTAGGACTTAGAGGCTTGCTAAGATTAGGATTTTAGTGCCTTGTTGGGGCAGGGAGGTGGGAGAAAGACAGGATGGTTTAAAAGTGACCTGGATGCATTTCCTAGAGCATCTCATTAGAAGTCAGATGCTGTCTGGTTGTCTGACCTTTAGTGGTATTAAGGTTGACCTGTGGGTTTCGGTGTTTCAGCCTTACTGATCCATCATCATGTTCTCCATCAAGTTCTCATCTGAATTTATTTTTTCAACGTCACTGATGTTTGTTAACTGGATGCATTATTTCATTGCAAAATGGTGATTTTCTCTTCAACCCTCTGTCTGCACTCATTATCTAGGATTCTTCAATAAAGGAGAACTTCCCCTAATCATCCAAAGGGCTTCTTTTAAGACTTCTTCTCCATTTTCTGCAGTTTTATTACAATGTAACTGGATGCGAGTAGGTGTTGGACGTCAGAAGACTTTTCTTCTAGTGCTCCATCACATATATGCTATCGTTATCATGTATTTCTATTGTACATATTGTTGATTCAAGATGCAAAGAAAAGACCACCAACTCCAATTTTAAATTAAAGTGAGCTTATATTGTATACACACAAAGAGAGCTGGCCAGGGCTGCCCCTCCCAAACACTGGGCTTGGGGTCAGCCCCGCTCTCCGGGAAGACAAGGTTTTTATAGTTCAAAGAGTTACAAAAAATCTTGGGAACTTACAGCTAACAAGGTCAGACATGTGTAATTCAAAGCAAGTAGCAAACTAATCACCTACATGGCATTGCATTCCAAGGAAAAAGGGGAGTAATAGTGAAACCCCACATCAAAAGTTTATGAGGCACCGTTAGTTTGAGAGAGAGAGAGTTGTTATCTGGTCAAGGAAAGCCAGGCCTGAGTGAGCTCAAGGCCTGGGCATGAATGCCAGACAATAAGCTCAAGCCAAATAAGAATCCAACATTTCATAGAAAACTGAAGTGGGCTTTTCATAACTTTTTGACAGGATGGCTCCCAGTCTTAAGATGAAATTAGGCTGGTTTATCACATATTATTGTTGTTTCATTTTCATATTTCATGTCAACATTTACTATACTATATTACTCACAAATTTATCTCTTTCCTCTTTATTCTTGGATTTCTGACTTCCGACCTGAGTTCAGACTATTCTTGACAATTTCCAGCCCTAAATTTTCTGACTACAGGAGCAGATCCTCTTTTCCCATGAAGGGCAAGAAAGTATCTGACCAGACCCAAAGATCCTAGTTGTCTTTATTCTTTTATTTATCTCTTTAGGAGATTTATCTAAGTTACCTTAAATGGGATTTTCTTCATTCTATGTCCATAACAGCCAGAGCACCCCGAACATCCAGGCTGGCACTTCCTGGATAAGGAATCCAAGAAGCACTGTCTTGGGTGCCTAAGGTGCTCAGTAAGTAAGTACTTCATCTGTTTACTCTGTTAGGACATTCTTTTGTTCAACCCGTCTCTCAGATCTTAGTTTTAGATATGAACCTTCACACCCTTGGGCCCTTGCATCAGTTTGGACTGCATTAACTGCAAATAACAAAACAATCCAACCATATTTTACAATTAGAAATTACACACACACTCACACAGAAGTTTATAGTTGCTAGGTCCATGACTCAAAAACATCATGGCCAAGGACTCCACCATGTTTTTGGTACCTCCTTCATGGTTGTAAGATGCATAGAGTCACTGCAGTCACTACATCTACATTCCAGACAAGTGATAGAAGGGAAAAAAAGAGTAAGTGGGCAGCACTTACATCAGATATGTGAGCCTGGCCTAGAAATCTCCATTAGAGTTTTGCTTACATTTCATTAATCACAAATGTCAAATTGTTGCCTTGATATGAATGTGGAGCTAGGTATGGGTGTATTATTAATGCACTGTGTACCTTAAACAAAATCTATAGTTCTGGAAGGGAAACCTTGACTTTGGGTTGACAGCAGCATCTGTCCTTTCCCTACTGTTTCTGGGCCTGGAATGCCCCTTCCTCCTCACCATCTACTGAGATTTTATTCAACTTTTAAGATTCTAATGGAATGTCACCTCTTCCAAGAAGTCTTCCCAAATTACCCCAGTAGGAATTTTCTTTTAATTCTTCAGATTAATAAGCAATCTCTTGGGTGCCTAAGATGCCATGGACAAAAAGAAGTTAAGCTGGAATTGCTGCCCTGATAGAGCTCAGTTTACTTGTGGTGTCTGAAAAACAGATTCAGGTCATTGCTTATTGTTTATAAAGTTTCTGTTTGAGGTAATAAAAAAAGTTTAGGTAATAAATGGTGGGGACGGTTGCTAAAGTTTGTGGTAGTGAAAAAGTTTTGGAAATAGAAGGGGATGACAGTTTGAATGCAATTAATATCACTACATTGTATGCTTTAAAATGATTAAAGTGGCAAATTCTGTTCTATACACACACACACACACACACACACACACACCTTACTAAAATGTCAACACAGTCTAACAAATGCAAAGACAGAAGGAGGGACAAAGTGTGTTAGGGTGCACAGAATAGTCATCTAAATTGCCCAGGTTTTGGATCCTGGCTCTGCCACCATTAGCTGGACCTGCTGGAAAGCAGACACTGAGTCATGGTTAGGACCAAGACATTATGAGGAGTGAATTTGTGAGAGGAAGAGAGAAGAAGCAGGATTGGGCAGAAGAAGCTGAGACTGCACAGCAGATAAAGCAAAGTCTGTCAGCCTAGAAAGAGCCACCAGAGGAGTCCCATTCTGGGCGGAAGTGCCTCAGCCTTCCTTCTACCACTCTGTTCCACCACAGCTGGGGCTGCACTGAGGTTTACCAGAGAGCACACAGCTCCCACCTCCTCACCACGGGACAAGAGATCCTTCTTGAAGGACCATAAATGCAGCCCATTTCTGCCATAGTTGCTATTATTAGCTGTATGATCTTGTGGCTTTTGAACTTTCTGTGCTTCTATTTTCTACTTTGCAAATAAGTATAACAATACTAGCAACCTCATCCAGTTATTGGGACAATCACATGAGATAATGAATGAAGAGTGCTTAGAATAGTGCCTGGTTGATAGTAGGTGCCCACTGTGTCAACTATTATCAATAACCTTTATTAATACATATACAATGTACATTATGAAGAAATACAAAAATAAACAAATTACGAATGATGTGATATAATCAATGTAATTGAAGCCCTGATTTTTCAATTGCTCATCTTTATTTCCTTCTTGGACTTACAGTTTGGAGAAGAGACGACAGCAGATGGTGGTTAAGGTGGTGGCCGTGGATCTAGAAAGATATGAACAGATTCAAAATGCATTTTAGAATTTTAGGAGTGGAGTGAAGTGGCCATGGGGACGAGGGGAGGCACACTGACTCCTAGGTGTCTGGTTTACTCCGTGGTGTGGATGGTGTTGTCCTGTGCTGAGGAAGACCAGACAAGAGAGGACCAGTCAAGACTGCCCTAAGCCTGGGAGATCCATGAGGTGGTGGGGAGCCAAGGAGGCAGCTGGACTTGAGAGTTCAGAAATGAGATATGGTGTTTAAGTCCATGGGAATGGCCATCGTCACTGGAGAGAGAATAGAACCACAGTCCCCCTCCCCCAGGCAAGCTTTGGTTCTACCTCCATGTCTTCCCAGCCCTCTACCTCATGCCCAGTTTCACTGCGCCTGCTCAGTTATCATCAGTTCTTCCTGGGGGATGACACCAGCCTCTCGGATTGGTTTCCCATGCCCTTCTCTTCCTCCCTCTGTCCCATCCTACTTCTCTGTTCTTCTGAATCCATCCCTCAAAATGCCCACAAATCATTTTTCCCAAAACATAATCTGATTACGCCAACTTAATACCTAACTTCTTTAAAGTTCTTCATTTGCTCCCACTGCATTCAAGATAAATGCCAGCTGTATCAGCCAAGTTGAGCTCTTCCTCACTCAGGCCTTTTGAGTGGAGACTTCAGCCTTCCTTTCTGGCCCATTCCAACATGAACTCTACTGTGTACTTCACAGTCTAGTCATATCAAGCTATTTGCAAGTCCTCTGATGCCCCTACTCTCTCAGGCCCTGCTGCCTCACTGGTTTCAAGGAAGCCTTGCACGCAGAGGAAAATCCAGACTCCTAAGCATAGCTCTGTCTGAACTGGCCCAGACAGCACTCCAACCTCACTTCCCACCTGTCTTTCTTGCCTCTGTTCTACGTTAGCCATTGGTCTCCTGGATGTGCCTTTTCTCTTTTATTTCCCTTTCTTTTTGTTCCTCTTGTTTTTGTTTTTATTTTTATTTTTATTTATTTTTTAAATTTATTTATTTTTTATTCTAAGTTGTTATAAATGACAGCAGAATGCATTACATTTCATATTACACATATAGACACATTTTTACAAATATCTGGTTGTATGCAAAGTAAATTCACACCATTCATGACTTCATACATGCACTTAAGGTAATGATATCCATCTCATTCTACCATATTTTTTTTTCTTCACCCTTTTGCCCCCTCCCTTGCCCCTCCCTCTCCATTGGCCATTCTAGTGTTCCTCTAATCCTCCTATGCTCTTGTTCCTCTTGTTTTTAAAGAATATTTTAGAGAAGTTTTAGGTTCACAGCAAAATGGAGAAGAAGGTGCAGGGATTTCCCAAATACTCTCCTGAACTACACATGCATCAGCTCCTCCATTGTGAACATTGCCCACCAAATTGTACCTTTGTTACAAATTATAAGCCCATGTTGACCCATCATTATTACCCCAAGTCCATAGTTGAAATTAGGGTTCCCTCTTGGTGTTGTGCATCCTAAGGGTCTGGACAAATGTGTAATGGCACGTGTCTACCATATGGTATGACAGTATCTTCACTGCCCTAAGAATCCTCTATATTCAACCTCCTGGCTGTTTCTTGAACTTTCAAGGAAATTCTAGACTTAGGACTCTTCAACTTGCTCTTCCCTCTGTCTTGAATCCTCTTTCTCAAGGTGGTCCCAGGGCTTAGGCTGTTATTTCAAATGGATCTCCACTTCCATCTTTGCACCCTGTGCAATAGAGGCCTTGGCCTCTTTCTCACCTCCTTCTATTGCCTCCCTTTGTCTTCTTACTCAACTTTATTTTTTTGTCATTGCACTTTTCCCTGATATTATATTGCATGTTTATTTTGTCACTTCTTTATTGCTGGAATGTAAATGCCACAAAGGCAGAGATCTCAGCTGTGTTGTTCACTGCTGTGTCCCCACTGCTTGGACCAGTTGCTGTACTTAGTAAGTATCTTTCAGTAATAGTTAAATAAATATGTGAACACAGAAATGAACACCACCATTTCTGACACTCAGTCCTATCCCATCTGGGTTGACTCTACTCATTCTAGAGACTCAGGTGGCACCGACCCCTCCAATAAGTCCCTCAAGCCTGTCCACCCAGGCAGGATTGAGGGCCCTTTGCTTTTCTTCTGGGCTCTCGCAACCAAATCCTCTGGTCTCTACTTGTCTCTACTACAGCACCTCTTACCTTGCACTGGGAAGGCAGGTAAAGCCTCCTACCTCAACCTCTAGGATTCTAGAGGGCAGAAATATTTTATCTATCTCTCAGTGCCTGAAGTGCCCAGTAAATGATTGTGAAATGAATGGAAGAATGAATATCTGAAAGTATTATAACAATGTCAAATTTGCACACAACTCTGATGTGCAAAATACCATAATTTTCTTTGGCAATAACTGACGACTGCTCTTACATCATCATTCCTACTAATAGTAGGAAATAACCCTTCAACTTGCCACTTAAAGGCAATTCAGTTTGTTCTGGATTCTATCTAATTCAATCATCTTGAGGTTACAGATTGATTCAAACTTGAGCCTTCTATCAATACAGTTTCTCTCCTCATTCTAAAGACTTCTCCTTTCCTTCTTTCCCAAGATGATGTCAGGGAGTAGGAGTGAGTTTCTGCTTCCCCATGGTCATGGAAGTGGTAGAAAGGAGAGTTCAGATGGGGGAGGGACTCGGGTCCAAAAGTTTGCTTAGTTTTCATTGTAC
This sequence comes from Tamias sibiricus, assembly GCA_025594165.1. Lineage (NCBI taxonomy): Eukaryota > Metazoa > Chordata > Mammalia > Rodentia > Sciuridae > Tamias > Tamias sibiricus. Next base: position 51,669,873 of record CM046658.1, read on the forward strand.
TCCAAAGGGTTAGCAGGGTTGGCTTGGTCTTTCGGTCCCCTGAGTGGATACTACTGAGGAGTCATAATTCCTGAAATCCTCTGGGTATCCTCCAGCCATCTGTGGCCCCTGATGCTGAAAACTTTATCCCTCTTTTACCATCTAATTGTGAGGTCCCTACTCTGTGGCTTCTAGTTCCCCAACCCTGGACCTTCTAGAAATGTTGTTTCTCTACCCCAAGTTAGTGTATAGCCCCTGTGACATAACCATCAAGCACTTTCATGTTGTTATGGATATGGTGACATGCTGAATCTAGACTTTGGAATTTTCTAGAGCTGGACCCTGAGAAGCAAAAAGCAGACTGTTTTGCACTGTTGTCCCCAAACCTTGCTCACAAAATGGATATCATTACCCTAAGTGCATGTATGAAGTCACGAATGGTGTGAATATACTTTGTATACAACCAGAGATACGTAAAAATGTGCTCTACAAGTATAATATGAAATGTAATACATTCTGCTGTCATTTCTAACAACTTAGAATAAAAAATAAGTTTGAAAAAAATGAATAAAATAAAATAAAAAAAAAATAACTCCTGCTTCAAAGAAGACACCCTTTGCTTGGACTGTGCACTTTTTTGTCTCTACTGCCTCAAGTCCTCATAGCAAAAGAGACCTGATTTTCTGCCTGTAAAGATGTCCCTTTATTTCTTATCTTCCTTTTTATTTGTATTTGATAGCTTTCTATGTTCCTCACTTTTCTTTCTTGGGCAATAAACATTATGACATAACCACATGGTATGGGGATGCCAGAGATTCAAGAGAAAGGAAACTACGCTGTAGATGTTCTATTTATATGATGAATGGATGAATATTAGATGACTTGTCTCATATCATCAGGTCCTCACACAGAGAATCCAGGACTCCAAGCCAGATCTTCTTGCCACTCTTTCCATTTTGCCTTTTGAATTGAAAATCCAGTTCCTCAACTTCCCAATTTACCCAAACGCAATTTGCCCTTTTGGAAAGCTTTCGCAGAAGCTAATTATATACCTTGAAAACTCTGAACTGTTTGGATGTGAGGACTCATTTTCCAAGGTGTGCAGAGCAGCAATTTGTCTAGTGGGTTTCCCAGTGCCTGTTCTCTGTACAGCCAGCTAATTAAAGGTCAGATTGCAATTTTGGAAAATGACGAGACAGCAGGTTGGTCATATTTTCATCATGAAATTCTATTTTAAGTTCCCTATACTTTTGCCCAAATTGTCTGGGAGAAGAATTTCATTTCATGGCTTTTAATTTTGTTGTTGTTGTTGTTTTGTTTTGTTTTGTTTGGTACTTAATCCCTTCTCCCCTGAAATCTATGTGCTTGAACCCAAGTGCCCAAGCAAGACTTAGATGTCCGCTTGGCATTTCAAATTAACATTTCCAAAAAAGAATTCCTGATTTCTACCTCCATCCAAGCTCCTCCCTTCATCTTCTCCATTCACAGATTTTCAAGTCTTGAAATCACCCAGGACCTACTTTTCTCCCTTTCTCAAAGCTCACATTCACTCCAGCAGCAAATTCCATCACTTGTGCTTTTGCAATATCTTCATAACCTGATTTTCACACTGTTTCCACAGCTACCACCTGTTTCCAAACCACCATGGTCTTTGCCTGGACTATGTCAAGAGCTCCTGGCTGGGCTCTCTACTCCCACTCTTACTCCCTATGTACCTGGGTGGGTGGGTGTGTGCGCGCGCGCGCGCGCGCGTGTGCGCGCACACTCACATGTTTTCAGTTTTTCTAACAGAGACCCATATAAAAAGAGGCTTAAACAAGACCAGGGTTTATTTCTTACCTATGTGGCAACCTGCGTGGAAGCAATCCAGGGCTTGTGTGTCAGACTCCCTGCTATTGTGTCCCCACCCTCCTTAGGGGATTTCCCTTGCTCACATGATCCAGATTGCTCACCACCAGCTGTCTGAGTTCTGTTCAGTGGGAAGGAAGATATGGAGAAGAGGAGGGAACACTTCTTTTCTTCACTGCCTGACCCACCAATGGTGCCCACCACTTCCATTTATCTGCCATTGGTCAGCATTTGGGCAGACAGCCTCACCTGGCTGCCGGGGAGGCTGGGAAATGTGACCTGGGCAGTCATGAATCCAGCTAAACCCACAGCTCTGCCACCACACAAAGGAATTGAATGGACATGGGGGTTTCTGCCATGCATGCACTCAGTATGTTCTATTTCTCTGCAGTGGACATTATAAGTAGATATCAGTGCATGTCTCCCTGGGTGAGATCTCAGAGAATACTCAGCACAATAGCTTTCAAAATTATCACACGTGCGCGCGCGCGCACACACACACACACACACACACACACAGGCTTGGAGAAAGTCTCATGAAGAAGGCTACTATGCAAAATGGATGAAAGTTCGTCTGCTCTGTTTGGATCTATTTCTCTTTCCTATCTGAACCCGACTTGGTTCAGATTCTGAATAACACTCCCAGAACTCTTGGGATTGCAGTTTATAAACAACTGATTCAGCAGAGCATCTTGATTTTCCTGAGAAGGAAACTGAGGCTCAGGGAATATCAGTTGCTACTTACTGAACTGCTCTCTCAGTTAAGCACAGAGCTAAGTGCTGCACCCCCAGCTAACTTTCCCAAAGGTGGGATCCTGGAGGAGGAAACCCTAAGGGGGAGGTCTTGCTAAAATGCTGATTTTAGCTTGGAGACCAGGGATCAGGAGTGAGGTCAGCTGCTGAGACTCCTCATTGTCGGCAAACATCCTGGTGATGCTGAAGCTGCTTTTCCCAGTGACACCACAGGGGGAAAGAGACCCCATTGGAGTAGAGGCCAGATGGGCCTGAATCCCAGTCTCCCCTCCTCCAGATCAGCTCTGGGACTCAGACTTTCAGGCTCTTTACCTTGGGCATGATAGTTCCAGCTTTGCACCCAGGCTGCCAACATCCAGAATTCACCTCTCTCCTCCCACCCAGACCCATGGGGTGAAATGAGCCACCTGCAAAGTGGGGGACAGAATTCCCTCCCTCTTTCTCTCTGCTCCTCCACTGCCCAGATCCCACTCACTTCCTCCCACTGCCTGTTTTGTTTGCTTGGTTCCTTTATCTTCACTTCTCTGAAATGCAAGATCATACTTGCCTTTCAGGTTTGTTGGGAGGGGTAGTGCCTCTCCCCTGTTCTCAGAAGCACTTAGGCCTCTCCCCCAATAACCCCCAGAGCCCTGCCCCTGCCCCAGCTCAGGGTTGCCCCATGTTCTCTATCATCATGGGACCTCAGTGTCACCCCTAAGTCAGGGACCCTAGTGTCCCTTCCAGTATTAGCCTTGGGTCAGGCGCTGGAGAGCAGCCTCACTGGGCCAAAACAAACACCCAGAGAGGAACCAGCCCCTCAAAGGAACAAGATAAACCTGGTTCCGCTTCTCTCCTGAGACTCCAGAGGTCACGTCATGGATCTTTCTGTCTTGTTCTGCCAGTGGGGAAGCATATCTGCTTGTCTCCCGTCAGTCACTTTTTCCCTGATGGAGCTATTATGATTTCCCCTTGGCAGGTGAAGAAGGCAGACCCACTTGTCAGAATCTCACAGCTGACAAGTGACGAGATTCAAACCCAGACCTTGGAGATGCTTCTCTGTTCTAGAAATCCTTTTGCTGGAGGATGCAAACATGCCCTGTGGTGTGGCAGAGTTTGTTCATTTCCTACATGTTTTACCCGAGGCAGGAATGATAGAGTCTGGAGGCAAAGGGGAAATGGTTGAAAGCTAAGGTTTCAAGGGACAAATCCTGGGTTAAATCCCAGGTGAGAGCTCCGTGTGAGATTGGCCTATAAAAAGAAATAAAAACCACAACCTATTCCATAAGGTTGTTGTTGTGGGGATTAATGTGCTTATCCCCATGTCTACCACGTAATAAGCACCTAACTAAATCTCAACTGTAATTATTAATAATACAACTGAATTCAGACTCTACCACTTCCTCAGTTTGTAATCTTGGATAAGTGACTTAGCCATTAGGAACCTTGGCTTCCTTTTCCATAAAAATGTGAATGACCTTCCTTCTCTCTGCTTCAGTATAAAGATGAAACAATCTTGACACAGGGGGAAGGGTCCAGCACACGCTGGGCACAATGGAGTTGATAATGGGGAACATTTCTCGCCAATGCCTGGTGTTTCCTTCCTGTGAAGGAACCAAATTAGTGTTGCACTCAGGGCCTCCCTCTCCTGAGTCTCCGCCTTTGAGGAGGTGGGGTAATTTCTCTTAGGTAAGACAGGGGGAATAACTGGGCATGCTTTGTTCAGCTCTGCCCATCTTCCTCTTGAAAGTAACCTGCCCACCGATAGCATAGAATCCACTGTGATTCTTTCTTTCTTGTGTGTGTGTGTGTGTGTGGTGCTGGGGATTGAACCCAGGGCCTTGTGCATGTGAGGCAAGCACTCTACCAACTGAGCTATATTCCCAGCCCCCGCTGTGATTATTCTTCCCTGGGTGATTCTCCCCTCCCCTGGGTGGGCATCTGCCTAATGCTATGGTTCCCTACAGACTCATTGGCCCAATCTTCCAACATGGTATCTCTTAGTAGTCAAGAAGACTCTCGGCTTGTGTCTTTACTCTGGACTTACTTCTCAAATTGTTCAGAAGCATTATTTTTTGAAAACTGCTTGGAACGACCCTATAAGGAAAGTGTTCATTTCAGCTGGTCTCCCACTTAGTTTTCACTGAATCTACTATGTACCAGGAACTGAGCTGAGACATAATTGAGACAACACCTGCTGCTCAGGTGTTTTCAATGGCTGTGGGTCAGACAGGCATGCAAACAGACTATAATGTGCAAAGGGCTATGGGAGAGACTGCTGCATATTAATAGAGCACAAAGGAGGTCACTTAGCTCAACCTGGAGAATGTGGACAGACTGCCTGGAGGTGAGATTAAACTGAATATAAAAGATGAGTACACATGTTCGCAAAATGTATAGAGCAACATCACTGTTCAGCATCATTAGGTACGTAACGTCTCTTTCTTGCTAGACTGTGAACAGGAAGGCAGAAAGCACACCTGCCTGCTCACCACTTTTAGCCAGTGTCTGATCCATAGTAGGCACTCATCTGTTTATCCACTAAATAAATAGATGAGTGAATGAATAAATAAACCAGATAAAATGCAACTAGAAATAGGATATGGGATGGGGGGGGGGGGGCGGGAAGCAAAGAAAGGAAACTGGAAAGGAATGGATGGGAGTGGGTGCTGCCAGTCTGCACTGATGCCCAGGCCCCTTCTGGGAGTGACTAGGAGGCAAGGAAGATGCATTCAGGGATAATATTGACAGGAATGGGCTGAGACCTTTCCAAGCAGACGAAAGAGGAGGGGAGGATGAACAGGCATCAGAAGAGCTCATGACATCACCAATGTGGGGTGGGGCAGGAGACATGACAGAATCTCCAACGGGGGCAGGAGTGTCAGGTGGAAGCAGCTCTGAATGAGCCCCTTGACCACAGGGCATGATAGTGAAGCAAGAACAAAGGTCAGGCAGTTAGTGTACGGAAGGTGAATAGGGCTGGGAAGGTGGATGCTGGTTCTGAGGGGAATGCAATGTTAATACCTCCAGGACACATCTCCTCACTCTCTGCTAAAGTCACCAGCTTCAGGGGTATTGGAATGTTAATACCTTCTGGACCTTTCCCCCTCCCCTAGCCAACAACCAAAACTTCAGCTGCCTGGGGGAGGGGGGGCGCGGAGATTGTCCCTCCCAGCAGGGAATTATTGAGCGGCCGGATAAAGGGAGGGGACTTGAAAACTAAGAAACCTGGAAATTATAAAAAGGACAAGATTCACCCCATCCCAGGGACACCCAGCTGTGGGCCCCTTTCTCTGCCAAGAAGCCTGTGTTACTATTCTTTAAATAAAATTTGTTTTCCACGCTTGCCTTGGCATTTCCTGGGTGTGCAGTCTTCACATCTGGGGAAGCGAACTGGTCACCACAGGTAACCACGCAGTAACAACGGGAACCCTACTCATCCTTATCCAGCCTTTAGAGGAGGAGAGCTTTGCACCTGGTACAAAATCAAAGTGAAAATCAAATAGGATTTTTCTTTTTATGGTTTTGTGCATGTTTGACATTTTCCATTAAATTACTTTTAAAATGAAAAATAAGTCTTTTGGAAAAATAATGAAAGAAAATTGAGTTTTAAGGAACAATTAAACTGTACTACTAACGAAAAGTTGTTGAAAATTAAATAATCCAGCCAGATGCGATGAAGGGAGCCTCTACTCAGCAGGAGAAGGGCATCAACATAGCATAGCTTGGAAGCAACTCTTAGAAACAATAAAATCATATCATGTTTAAACTCAACTATTTGAGATTTCCCTGTAAGCCATTTACAAATTGAATTTATACCAGTAGGGAAATAAAGAAGCCAAGAAAATAGAGCATGGGGAAATAGAAATGCAAAATAAGATATCAGAAAGAAGTCCAAATACCTCAGTATTCACCAGAAACTCATTGGTTTAAGTCCCCACTGAAAGACACAGCTGGGACAATGAACTTCTCACTTTCTCAGGAGGCTTTCTTTCTTGGACCCATTCTGCCTCCCAGATTTCCTTCTACCTCCCCAGTTACCACTTCTCAGTCTCCTCTGGCTCCCTCCCCCTGCCAGATTGAGGAGGGCTCAATCCCATCTCATCTATACCCTCTGTGTGGTTTGGACATGGTTTAAGTGTGTCCTGAATGGTGCTGAAATTTAATCCCCATCATGAGATATCAAAAGGGTATAAACTTCATCTGACCATGGTTTAGAGGTGGGATCTTTGGGACGTAATTAGACTAGATAAGATCTTTGGGGTGAATCCCCTATGAATGAATCCTGGTGACTTTATAAGAAGAGGGAACAAGCCGGGCACAGTGGCGCACACCTGTGATCCCAGCACTTGGGAGGCTGAGGCAGGAGGATCATGAGTTCAAAGCCAGCCTCAGCGATGGCGAGGCACTTAGCAACTCAGTAAGATCCTGTCTCTGATAAAATACAAAAAAGGGCTGGGGATGTGGCCCAGTGGTCGAATGCCCCTGAGTTCAATCCCCAGTACCAAAAAAAAAAAAAAAAAAAAAAAAAAGAAGAGGGAACAAGGACACACACACACACGCACGCACGCACGCACACACACACGCACGCGTACACTGTCTTCTATGGGATGCCCTGCACCACCTTGGGAATCTGCCAGCAAGGGGAACATCACCACCTGTGACCCCTGAACCCTTCACATTCAGAACCATGAACCAAAATAACAAATCTATTTTCTTTATAACTCAGTCTATGTTATTGTGTTATTAGCACCAGAAAAAAAAATGAACCAATATACCATATCCATCCCCATAGCTTTAAATAACATCTGATAACCCCAAATTCTTATCTCCAGCCTGCAGCTCTCTTGGAGCTTCAGACTTACTTATCTAGTATCTTACTTGATACCTGCACTTGGTTATCTAGTCAGCCCATCAAAATTGGCAGAAACAGAACTCTTGAAATTCTACACCTTGTCCCGTTCTTCTTCCTGTCTCCCTAACCAGTAGATGGCACCACTATTTTTGTTTTCTTTTGTTGTGCCCCTCGGCTTGGGACCCCCAAGAAGACCACCAGAGTCCTTGGTCAATGTAAATAACAAAGAGTCATTTATTAGCAAGCTCAAGCTTGGTCCTCCGCGCACTCAGTAACCGGTGACGCTAAGAGGCTCTGAACCTGGATTTAGCAAGGTTTTTATAATGAAACACATGCAAGTTAAGGGGGGCTTCATAGCGCTCTTTTGATTGGTTAACATATAAAGTCACGTACAAAGCATTACTTTTGAGTTCTGGGTCAGCCTGACTGCTAGGGGAAAGGTGATTCGCCACCCGGTTTTGCAAGCTAGACAAAATAAGGAACAAGAATAAGTTTTGGGTCAGTCTGACTGCTAGGGGAAGGATAATTTTTCAAAAAACTGAGGACAGTTTTGGGAAAGACTTATGTTTACACAAGCGTTTGCATTTTTCACCTTTCACTTTTTATTGCTCAGGCCAAAAGCCGCATGACCAATCTTAATATCTCTTTTTCTTACATGATCTTGGCTTACACCTGCTCTTTAGGCTCACCCCCTGTTTTCACCCCCCCTTGCTCTGACCATTACAGTAACATTGGTCTTCTTTTGCTATTCCTACAATACCCCAAGTTTCTTTACACCCCAGGACCTTTGCACATATGTTTTACTTTTGATTAGAATGATATTCTACCCAAGAAGGGTAGGGCTACCCTCACTTCTTTCTACTAAAAAAGTCCTTCTCAGGGGGCTCTTGCCTGACTCCCCTAAATAAAACAGAGATTTCCTCTATACCACTCCGTATGTCTTTACTCAATTTTACTTCTCTTAATAATATTTCCACTACCTCAAACTATATGTGATACTCATTTATTATCCAGTGTTTCAGTCTTCTCCCCAGCAACATATGTTTCACAAATGCAGAGATATTACCTTAGTCATATCCACGTCCCCAGTCACTAGAACAATGCCTGGCACATAGGAGGTACTTTATTAGGTGGTTTTCAGATGAGTGAACAGTGGACGAACAAATTAGCAAAAGAAAGCAGGCAGACCTGTTAGGAGCTGGGGAAAGAGTCTAGGTAAGACTAAAGAGAGGCTGAAGTAGGTGTGATGGTTAATTTTCTGTGTCAACTCGGCTGGGCCAGAGTGCCCAGAGATTTGATCACACGTTATTTTGGATGTTTCTGTGAGAGGATTTCTAATAATATTTACATCAGTAGACTTGGAGTAAAGCAAATGACCTCTATTACTGGAGTAGTCCTCATTCAGTCAATGGAAAGCCTGAAGAGAATGAACTTGACCTCCCTCAAGCAAGAGGGAGTTCTGCCAGCAGACACCTTTAGGACTTGAATAGCAGCTCTTGTCTGGGTCCCCGGATGCTGACCCACCCTGCAGATTTTGCCACCATAAAAATGTCAGTCCGTTAATTTCCTAAATCCTTCTGTCTGTCTGCCTGCCTGTCTATCTATCATCTACATATACATCCTACTCTCTGGAGAACTCTTGATTCATGCACTAGATCAGTCTAGGAGGGATGGAGAAGGGAGGAGAGACATGACCTGGGAGGAAGCATCAAGTCAAGGTATCTGCCTGAGAGACTGGGTGCTTGTTGGTTCTACCCACTGAGACAAAAGCCAGGTGTCCCCCAGCAGCTGTCTTGCAGGCAGGTGGGTTCTTTCCTGTGCTTGTTTATGCCTTCATCTGGTCCCACCACCTGTTCCACATACACGGTACCTGAGAGCCAGGAGACAGGGGATTTTGGCAGATTACAGAGCACATTGTCTCAGTTTGGGAGTTTATTTTTATTTTTATTATATCTCTGCTAGGGAAACCGGTACTCTTGATATTGTCCTAGCTCAAAATCATGAAGGATGTTTTCAAATGATTTAGCATGGGAAAATGATAAGAAACTTCCCAGAGGTCCCCCAGTTCCTGGTTGTGGCCTTTCCTTGTTACTTTCCACAGACTCAGCCCATGTCATCCAGCGGAAGGGAGGCCACTCTTCCTCCCACGGGCATTGCTGCTCCTGCTTGGGCTGTTTCTCCCCAGCAGGAAATGGGCTGGTGAGGCTGTGGGTGTGTAATGATGGTATCTAAGTAATGATGTCCCTGAACTTTGGAAAACCAAAAGGCTCAGTGAATTATTATCATTAGTCCTTCCTTAGATGTGCAAAGAAAGGGATAAGGGATCTTATCTCACTGGAGAAGAGTGGGCTACTCCAACTAGATTGTTAAGAGATGATGAGGTAAACCCTACATAGGAGAGGTCTTCCCTTTCTCCTGCCGTCCCTCCTGTCCTTCCTTCCTTTCTTCCTTCCTTGAACTCAGGGGCACTTTACTACTGAGCTACATCCCCGTCCCTTTTTATTTTATTTTTTAAATTTCTGAAATAGGGTCTACTAAATTGCTGAGGCTGGCCTTGAAATTGTGGTTCTCCTGCCTCAGCTTCCCGAATTCCTGGGATAACAACTATGCACCACCACACCCAGCTAAGGAGTAATCTTTTTTTTTTTTTTTTTTTTTTTTTTTTTGTACCGGGGATTGAACTCAGGGGCACTGACCACTGGGCCACATCCCCAGCCCTTTTTTGTATTTTATTAGAGACAAGGTCTCTTTGAGCTGCTAAGTGCCTTGCCACTGCTGAGGCTGGCTTTGAACTCTGGATCCTCCTGCCTCAGCCTCCCAAGTGCTGGGTTTACAGGCGTGTGCCACCGCGTCCGGCTAGGAGTAATCTTTTTTAACAAGTGAAAAATTCTAACGTTTTTCCAATATGTAGTTTATGAAGTGCTTTAAAATATATTGTGTGGTGGAACCTCATAGCTACTCTTTGAAGAAGATATTTTTATTGCTCCAAATTTACAGGAAAAGAAACTAAGGATCAAAAATAATAAATGACTTTCCCAACTGCCTCCCATACTTAGAAATTTACAGAGAAGAATTTGAACTCATCTCTTTTGGGTTATATTCTTGGACACTTTTCTCTAGGCCATCTGGCTCCAAACATCAGAACTGGGCCAACTACATAGGAATGCATCACTTGTGGAGTGTTGTTTAAAAAAGAAAAAAAATAAATAAAAAGCAGGTTTCAGGCTCTACCTCCAAAATATTCCAGTTTAATAGATGTTGAAGCCCTAAAATCTATGTATTTATAAGACACTAAAAAAACCTCCAGTGCCGCCAGGGTGTTAACTAAGCCCTTGCCATGCTTAGTAAACTATGCTAGATACAAGAATAATAGCAGGGAATGAAGTACTAGGGAATGAAATGGACATAGTTTTTACCCTTATGGAAACTTTACTCTCTTAGGTGAGACAAGTATGCACAATGATCAGAAAAATAAACAAATACTTAAAAATTGTTAAGCATGGGGAAGGAGAAAAAGAGGATTGTAATGATCTGATTTGGATAGGGGCAATGGGAAAATGACATTGAAGCAGAAGCCTGAAAGGCGAGGGGCTGGCTGGGCACAGGCATTGGCAGAGACAAGTGCATGGCCACAGCTGCAGTTGGAAGAATGTGCTGTCTTTTGGAAACTGAAAGGAGGCCTGTGGCCCTGGAGACAGTTGAGCAAAGAGGATGAAACAAGGCCCTTATGGTTGGGGGGAGACCAGAGGATCCAGGGCCTGAGGACCAAGGTAAGAGATTTAGACTTTAAGTACAGTGGGAAGCCAATCAAGGATTTCGTGTAGGAAAATTTCAATCAGATTTGCATTTTAAAATGATGTGGATGAAGCATCACGAAGGGAAGAGGGGCAAAGGGGGATTCAGGGAACCTCTGTAGGTGATTGTAGTGGAAGTCAAAGTGAGAGCAATGCTTTAGACCGGGCTGGTTACGGAGGAGCTGGAAGGAAGTGGATAGCTTTAAGAAGTATTTTGATGGGAGTATAGATGTGGTTTGAGGAATAAGGGAGGGAGGTGTGAAAAACTGCCCTGGGTTTCAGTTGTTAGTAATCAGAGAACCCAAATGAGTTGAGAGCCATTTTGAACTGGGTCAATGTGGAGAAGAAATTTATTTAGGGACACAGAAAGACTGAGGGTTTAGTTTCTGTCTTACTAAGTTTGAAAAGGTTTTTAAACATTCAGGTGGATGTGTAAGAACTGGGCTAGAGATAAACTTTTCAAAATTTTCAGCATAGAAATGGCACCCATAGCCATAGACGTGGTGAGGTCCCTTGGGAAGAGATGGTGTATCTATAATGGGGGAGCTGTGACAGCATTCTGAGTAGTGGGACCAACACAGAAGGCCAACACTCACCTGTGTGCTGTTGAGTTTCTTCTTCTTCTTCCCCTCCACTCCTTTTGTGTGCGTGTGTGTGCGCATGTGTGTGTGTGTGCGTGTGTGTATGTGTGTTTGTGTGTGTGTGTGGTGCTATAGCTTGAACCCAGGGTCTTGTGCATACTAGGCCAATGCTCTACCATTGAGCTACATCCCCAGCCCTTTATATTACTTAGAGATAGGGTTTCACCAAGTTGCCCAGGCTGGCCTCAAACTTGTGATTCTCCTGCCTCAGCCTCCCTAGTAGCTGGGATTATAGGTGTGTATCACCACACCTGGATCTGTCATTACTTTTTCTTTCTTTTTATTTTTTTCTTTCAATTAAGAAAGTCATTTTTATAGTCCATGGGCCTTTATTATTTACGGTTTTTTTTTTTTTTTTTTTTTTGGGTACCGGGGATTGAACTCAGGAGCACTCGACCTCTGGGCCACATCCCCAGCCCTTTTTTGTATTTTATTTAGAGACAGGGTCTCACTGAGTTGCTAAGTGCCTCGCCATTGCTGAGGCTGGCTTTGAACTCATGATCCTCCTGCCTCAGCCTCCCAAAGTGCTGGGATTACAGGCGTGCGCCACCATGCCCGGCTTTTATTTATGTTTTTTTAATGCCATGAATTCATAGGGAACAGGTTCTAGCAGCTCAGGCTCCTTTCCATTTGTTCTCACAAAATGTGGTTCCCTGGTGGAGCAGGCTGGCACTGTAGCTGAACCCAGGTACCTTTCTCTTTGGCCTCCTTCTTTTTCTGATCATTTTCCTTCACACATTTCAGGGTGCCGTCTCGGCTCTTACTTAGAGTGCTTAGTATGCTCAATATGCACATTAATTTTCTTGGCAAGAATCTTGCCCTTAACTTGCTTATTTACCACGATGCCAACAGCACGCTGGGTAACACTGTAGACTCCCAGTTTTGCCATGATAACATTTATGGGGCATTCCTTTTTGAACAGTACCCATTCCCTTAATGTCTAAAATATCACTTTTCTTGTAGATTTACATATATGTGACCAAAGGAACAACTCTAGGTTTTCTAAAAGGCCTAGAGAACACATATCGGGTTCTTCTCCTCTTTCCCTTTGTGTGTATCATTTTGGCAAATTACTGGAAGATGGCGGTTCTGGCCGTAAGGCATTACTTCTTGATCTATAAAAGGTCAGGGTAGAGAGAACTGTGATGGCACTTATCACCCTATAGTTAAGTGTTTTCTCATTGTTCAATAGACTATAGGACACTAAAGGGTGAAGGATGGGACCATAGTTATTTTTAAAATTTAACTTCTCTCTTATATTCTTTCCATGTTTAGAGTGAAATTTTTCTCTCTCAAGTAAGAAGAAAAGAATAGGAACATTCATTGGAGAAGAGTAGGTCCACGCACTATAACAGCCCAGCTTCTCCACCACCTAACAAATGCACACGTAATTGAAGACAAGCAGTGACTTGCAGGCTGGTCCTTCATTCTTATAAGGTGGTTGTGTTAGTCTGATTCTCCAAGAATCAGATTCCAAGGTAAAACTAAACAGATCAGCTCATCAACCCTGAACACCTCAACACTTAGCACACAGGCACCTCAATGAACTATACCCTCCGCTAAGAGCTTTACAATCACCATATCACTCAATAGACCAGAAGTATATTATCTTCTTTTTATAGAAGAGGAAACTTATGCTCAGAAAAGTAACATTATTTGGCGAAGCTTGCATAGCTAGTAAATGGCAAAATCACATCATTTTATTTACTTATTTTTGTACTACTGAGGATTGTACCCAGTGGTGCTCTACCACTGAGCTACATCCCCAGACCTTTAAAAAAATTTTTTTTCTTTTTTCTTTTGAGACAGGGTCTTGCTAAATTCCCCAGTCTAGACTTGAACTTGTGATTGCCTCAGCCTTCCTCATAGCTGAAATTACAGGCATGCATCACCCAGAATTTAGAATCAAAGTCCATCCATCAAATCAATTAACATGAACTTCAAAGTCCAGTGGGTAAGAAATTTTTGACAATCCTCTGTATCTTTGGTGCCTCTTTTTGAACAGAAATTTTGCATTTGATAGTGTCCATTTTATCAATCTTTCTTATGATTTATGTATTATGCCTTATTTAAATAATCTTTCTGGACTTTGATGTCATAAAGATATAATCTTTTATTGTCTTCAAAAATATTTAAAGATCTTTTTCTTTAGTCTGTCTGGAATTTATTCTTGCAAATGAAGTGAAGCAAAGAACTAATTTTATTAATTTACTCTTTTGTGTGTGTGTGTGTGTGTGTGTGTGTGTGTGTGTGTGTGTGTCTGTGTAGTAAGCTGTCCCAGGACCATTCATCTGTCCAACAACCATATATGAAGAGCCAGCTAAGTATTAGTTGAACAATACTGGGGAAAGTTTTGAAATACAGAAAACTAAGAGGATCCAGGCACAGTTGATGAACCTGAAAGGATGTTAATATAAAATAGTTATTAAAATTTTGCAATATATCTTAAATCCATTTTGTAGCAATATATAAGTAAATAAGCATGCATTCTCATTTTCAGGCTCAAGTTAGGTAGTCCCAATTCTCGGAATTCCTGTAAGAGCTCGCTAAGCTGTGTTAGATCTTCTTTTTTCTTTTTCTTCTTTCAGTGCTCTTTTTTTTTTTCTTTAGAAATTTCTACATAATGTTGACCACATCACATCATTGCCTATCTTTCCCCAACAATAACAAAAAATCTTGAATATAGTAACCCTGCCTTATTTATTTCAGATCTTTGGACTGGGCCTTTGTTCTAGTCCACAGTTGTTAAATAAATTAATATGTAACCCTTTGGTTATACCTGTTTAACTTCAGAGGTGTGAAGTTCATTACCAGGAAGAAAGCAATCTTACTATCGACCAATTACAAACTCATGGAATCCAGGGGATAATATAAAAAGGAAACTTACACACATGCATCCCAACTGCGTTTTTGAAGAATGGGCTCCAGCAGCAAAACTAGGGGGCAAATCCAGGCCATAGAGTATTCTACCCAGGAGAACACCAAAGACAATCCCCATATGGCAGGCAAGCAGAGCAGGAAGTCGCGTTCCCAGAGGTGTCCCATGTGGAAACTGAGAGGAGATGATGAGATAAATAAAGAAGAGTATTAGAAAACAATAATCAAAGGACAGGTAGATGGCATGTGATGAAGAGTCAAAAAATTCCACTTATGCAGTTGTTACAATATAAACCCTAATTTTCTTTTTTTCTAAATCTATTTCAATTATTTTTAATATAAGTACATTCATTATTCCCATTCTATTAGATGATTGGCTTTATATTTAAGAATGCAAAATATATTGGTTGAAACTGGAGAGATCTGGGAATTAGCCTGTTTTATCAGAAATACCTCCACACATATAAAGAGTAGTTCATTTTCCCAAATTTCTTTCTAAATTACGGATTTATAACCACTTTTTTTCTCCTTTCCTTCCATCTTCATATACATAAGACCATATCCATCCATTTTATGTGGTTTCTAAAATCTGACAAAGGGAAGAAATATAAGGCAGATAACTGATTTAAAATATTCTTATAAATATATTTCTTTATTTCTAAAGTAACTAAACCTGTTTCCACATGTAAATCAAATTTTACTTCACACTAAAACTTTTTCACTCTTATAAGAATTTCTTTAAAATTTTTATATTAAATTTTATTTTTTTCTTTTTTTATTCTAATTTGTTATACATGTTTGCAGAGTACATTTCATTTCATATTACATATAAAGAGCACATTTTTTCAAGTTGCTGGTTTTATATAAAGTATTTTTACAACAATTGTGTCTTCATACATGTATTTAGGGTAATCATGGATAACTCAGTCTGCCATTATTCCTATCCCCTTGCCCCTCCCCCCCTTTGGTCTACTTAAAGTTCTTTCATTCCTCTCATCTCCACTCCATTGCCTTTATAAGTTAGTATCTTCATATCAAAGAGATCATTGAACCTTTGGTTTTTTGGGATTGGCTAACTTCACTAAGCATTATTTTCTCCAACTCCATCCATTTACCTACAAATGCCATGATTTTATTCTCTTTTAGTGCTGAGTAGTGTTCCATTGTGTATATATACCAAAGTTTCTCTATCCATTCATCTGCTGATGGGCATTGGGGTTGGTTCCACAATCTAGCTATTGTGAATTGTGCTGCCATAAACATTGATGTGGCTGTGTTCCTGTAGTAAGCTGTTTTTAAGTCCTTTGGGAATAGACCAAGGAGTGGGATAGCTGGGTCAAATGGTGGTTCCATTCCAAGTTTTCCTAGAAATCTCCATACTGCTTTCCAGATTGGCTTCACCAATTTGCAGTTCCACCAGCAATGTAAGAGTGTGCCTTTTTCCCCACCAAACCCTAATTTTCAATTAAATTAGAAATAATGATATGGGGTTAGTGGAGGAAGAAAAGGGTGCTGTAAGAATGCTAAATGCTTGGATCACCATAGAAAGACAACAGATGATGTCTATCTGATAAAATAGGAAATAGTCAAATGAGCATATTGTTTAGAAATACATAGGTGACTATTTAACTGAAGCTGCGTTTGCAATCAAGGAATGGAGGTGGACAGCTGTGTTTCATTATAAGCCTCATGGTACCTTTTTTTCCCTTTTAAAAACTATGTGCATGTATTAGTTTGATGGAAAAATTCAAAACTAGGTGAGCCACTGATTTACAAGAGTTTTAGGTGAATTGACTGCCACCTGCCTGTGTGCATTTGGAGCCAGGGTAACTGTTCTTGTGACTCCTTGTTCCTTCTTGAGAGACTGAAGGAATGGCAAGTATCTGCAGAGACAGTGACACATATGAATGTGTGTCTGAGGCTCTTGTCTAATCTCTCAATAACTCTTCCAGGTGAGTATTATTATCCCCATTTTACAGATGAAGAAACAGGTTCAGAGACAAATTGCTCCACTAACTGGAACTAGTAAGTGATAGAGCAAGGATTTGAACTCGAGGCTGCTAACACCAGAAGAAGTGTTGTAGGACAGACTCCAACACAGGATCAGCATGCAGTGTTTTTTTATTATATTTCTCTCAGCCTTTTTATACATCTTCCAGATAAAGAGGGCAATTAGCCATCAGCAAACATTAATAGACAATGAAGGCAAATAGCCAGTAGCAATGACGAGCATAAATTTGCGAATCAGCAATCAGCCAGATAAACTTTCCCTAAAGAATATCTTAAACTAGTTAGGGCTAGAACACTTTGAGCTCCTCTTCTTTTCAATATAGAAGAAACAAGAAAGAAACACCCTCGTTTGCAAGCAATGTTTCTTTACTATCTATTCTATATCTCTTGGCAAGACGTTCCGTTTGCAGACACGCCCACCAAGGGCAACAAAGCCTCGTTTGCAAGAACTGTTGTTGCCAAACTTTCTGATTAGCCTCTTGGCATAACATACCGTTTGCAGTATGTTCACCAAGGGGGTGATAAGTGCCTCGTTTGCGAGAACACCTTCACCCATTACTTTTGATAAACTACTTGTTTCTTCTCTATCTGTTCTACACCTCTCAGCAGAACGTTCCGTTTGCAGACATGCCCACCGAGGACAACAAGGCCTCGTTTGCAAGGAATCTTGTTGTTCTTCTTCTGATTCTCTACAAGAAGCAAGTCTGAATAGCAAATTATGAATTATAATATAATTATAGTAAATTATATATATATTTATATATGTACTATACATGTATAGTAAATAATGGATATTTATATTTATAGTAAATACATATACTATTTATATTTATATAGTATGTTTGCATATACTACATATTTTATATGCTGTTTAGATAGTTATGTTTATACACATACTATATAGTATATAAACATTATATTTATATTTATTATATATCATATATGCTATAATTTTAGAGTAAATCTGAAGTTCAAAATTTGTTTTCTACACTGCCATACAATCCCCCTTTTCCATCTGCAGCCCCTTCTATGCTCACATCTGAGCAAGGTGAGTCCCAGCCCCGCGTCTGCTCCTGCATCCACACTATGCTTTGGAGTATGTCCTTCCATTCCTCTTTCTGTAGAGATATAAACACATCATAGGATGCATCTTGAATTCTTTGTTATTTTACTCATGTGGTTTTTTAAAATTTTTTTGAACCTTTATTTTATTTATTTATTTTTATGTGGTGCTGAGTATCGAACCCAGGGCTGCACACATGCCAAGTGAGCACTCTACCACTGAGCCACAACCCCAGCCCTACTCATATGTTTTTTCTCTCCATGTCAGTTCTGGTTGTTCAATGCAATCCCCCCACCCAACCCCCGACCCATACACAATCTGTACTTTTCCACCGTGTAAATTGCCTTCATTTATTTCATCGCTTGTATATTTCTACATGGTCATTTATCAGCATTTTTTCATTCTGATCCTCATAGCAACATTTTTGGCAAAGTGATTACTATTCTGAAGGAGCCTATAATCAAGGAGATAGCTAAAGATTGCGGTTAGCTGAGAGCCATAAAAGATGTTCTAGTTTCCACCTGATGTTGATACATTATTCAAAGAATCTTTGTATGCCCGTGAACACTGCGTGATGCACCTGTAAGCTCGAGCTGTAAGCACGTGTCCTTGTTAAAGCTATATGTATATAACTGGGTGAGGTTCGTTAGTGTGTGTGGGGAAGAAGAAGGTGGTGGTTGGAGTTAGAGCATTTGGAGTGATTGCTGGAGCTGGAGAGAGGAGAAGAATAAAAGACCTTTTTTCATTTTCATCCTGCCTCCGAATTTTCCTGTGGCGTTCGCTGCTCCAAGCGACTTCCGCTTCAGGCAGCGACACTATTCTAGATTGTAAAGACAGAGAATGGAAGCTTAGGAGGTTAATGCTTTGGCATTCGCAAATAACGCTACCAGACAGGACTGATAGGGACTTTCCACTATGCAGATAGGACACTCACGACTCCAAAAAGTGCTCCTCTCTGGGCAGTGCCCTTGGCCGCAGGGAGCTGCCTCTATCACTCTTAGCAATAGCCAGGGACTGCGCCAGGTGGATGCAGGGACAGGGATACAAGCACCTGATCCTGTCTACCTGGATTTGAACAACTCTGAAGGGTTCTCTCAACTGCAGAGCTCACTCAGGGGTTAGCTGGGAGCTCAGTTACCATCATATTATTGTTGGGCTTCTTCTTCTGCCCAATCCTGCTGTCCTTGCCCCAGAGAGCACTTCCCAGTAAACTTTCTATGTGCAGTTTCAGGTTCCGAGTGTGTGTCCAGGGAACCCAATCTGAGACAATACTATTCTGGAATTCAGTTCCATATTCAGTTCTTTAAATAGTGCTCTTTCCTACCTTTGTGCATAGCACTTACAATCCCTACTACATATTTATGTATTTATTCATTATCTGTCTTCTGCTGTCCCCATAATATGTGCTGTATGCAAACAGGGACTTTGCTTTGTTCTCTTGTATCTACAGCATTAAAACAGGTCTGACAATAATTAAAAATTAAACAGTGTTAGAGTCGGTGTAGTAGCACATGCTGGTTATCCCAGCTACTTGGGAGGCTGAGGCAGGACAATCATAAATGTAAGGCCAGCCTGGGCAACTTAGGGAGACCCTGAGACAAAATTTAAAAATAAACAAATAAAAGGGGCTGGGCACATAGTTCAGTGATAGAGTGCTTGCCTAGCATGTGCTAGACCTTGAGTTCAATCCTCAGTGCTTAAAATAAATAAACAAAAAATATTGTTTGAATAATTGAATCAATGAATCCTCTGGGAATTATGAAGGCAGACTAGAGAACGGGATGGGACCATGCCCCTTGGTGGCACAGATGGAATGTTGCCATCAATGAAGATGGAGTGAGGAAGTCCTAGTTCAACCACATTTCTGGGTGTTGCTTTGGACAAGTTTTTTTAACCTATCTTAGCCTCAGTTTCTTCATCCATAAAATAAGGCAAATCATCAGACCTACTTTGCAGGGATTTCAGAATAAGTAAATGAGATGCTAGGAAGCTTCCAGTTCTAGCCAAGGGCAATGCCCAAGGAGGAGCTCTTTTGGAGTCTTGAGTATTGCATATTGGACACTTCCTGTGCTACTCTATTCTAAAGCTTTAAAATAGAAGCTAAGCCATAAGCTCTCACAACTCTTAAATGATTATTATAATTCTGAACAGGCTTCTACAAAAAAGTAATTACAAAAATCACAAGTCTAAATTATTTTTCTAGACCATTGGCTTAAAATACTGGGGAAAATATAATTAGGCAATGACTATCCTGCCAACCTGCTGCTGGAATATTTTCCCTAATTACAATGTAGATTTCATTAGCTGGTTCTGCAACATTCAGTCCAGGATACAAAAAACCCACTGGACAAATTATCTTTCATCTGAGCGACTGGAACTCTCAGGGCATGTCATCATCATCTGTAGCAACCTGCAATAGCAAGTGTCATTTGGGAAACCAGGGAGGTTGGAGAACAGATTTTAAAGCTTGGTGAGACAAAATGAAGAATACAGGAAGTAAGCTTGTCTTTGAGTCATTCCATTTGTCGGCCATGCCATTTTGAATAAGTCATTTATCCAACCATCCATCTATCCAATCAACCACCATTCAATATTTAGGAAGCACTTACTATGTGACAGATGCTGACCTAGAAGCTGGAGATAGAGAAGAGCCACTTCAGTCAAGAAGCACGCCCTCTAGTGGAAAAGAGAGAAAACAGCAATTCCATATTCAAGTGGTAGCACTGGTGTTGAGTTCAATGTGTTACAGGAGTTAGTCCTGTGCTGGGAAGGAAGTTGGGGAAAACATGTTGAAGTTCATACTAAGCCAGTCAGGAGGAAAGAGAAGGAATAAAAGTCTAGGCAGACCCAAAAACACATGGATACAGATGAAGCCACAAATGCCACATGTTTTGCATTTTCATGCTTTCAGTTGGTTTTGTTATTTAAAGTCACCCCCAAAACAGTATTGAAGTACCATCTATTATTTCTAAGTGCAACAGTGGATGTGTCTTATGGAGAAAACAAGCATGTTAAGGAAGTTTTGTGAAGGCATATTTGCTGTGAGTTCTTTGTTAATAAATCAGCAATATAGATTAAACAAGGTGTCTTTAAATAGAAACACATATAAGTAGAGGTTATATGTATCAGTGGAAATGATGTGACCAGAGACTCACAGAAACCTGCACTTCTAGCAGCAATTTTCCATATTCACTAATCCAGTATTCACAGAGACTATGGAACTATGAATAATAGGAATCGATGGTACCTCTTATCCTACACAACATGGAAACCAAGTCCCTGTCCCCAATTTCTTCCCTTTGAGAGAAACTCACACACGAAGTTGCATACAACCAGGCAGTGATATTTGCCCAGGTTCCCTGAAGGTTCAAATGAGCCTAGACACGTGTACCTCTTGCCTGTTTTACATCTGGGCATCATTGTCATTTTCCTACACCTCCACTGTGCTGCCTTGTGACCTTTGTGCTAGACAAGGCTCTTATGAACAAGTCCTAAGATATGACCTTGGGGAGTCTGGATTGCCAGCCCACTCCCACTCTCACTTCTCACCTACTTTCCTCCATGCTCCAAGTAGGTTGGAAGGATGGCTTCTCACTTTACGCTTGGAAGGATATTCCTGCCCTCTGCTCTGTCAGCCACGATTGCCTTAGAAGCATGTGGGTGATTTTACCTGGGTGGTCACCTCGTTTCATGGATCTCCTCAACCCTCCTTCCCCCTTTTGCCTCCAGAAGTCTGAGCACCAGTGTGGTCTCTCTTCCCTTACATGACACGTGTGCTGTGCTCCTTCACTCTTACCTGGTGGGTCCCAGATTTATAGGTTGTACTTTCCTTTATGAAGGCAAATTGTGCTGTCCTCCTCTTCTCATTTCTTGACCAGTTTTAATAAATGGAAAGAAGTTGGGATTCTATCTGATGAAACTTAGGTTAGAAGGTTTTGCAAAGAGTAGGCATTGACCACCTTTGGTTCCAGGGGCATTCCGGTTTATTTCCTGGGTCTTGCATGCTTAACCAGTGCTCACTGTGCCTGGGATGTCAATAACCTCAATGTTTACTCTATTTTTAAAAAGCAACAGTCTCTCTAAGTTGCCTAGGTTAGCCCTAAACTGTTGGGCTCAAGGTATCCTCCTGCCTCAGCCTGCTTAGCAACTGGGACCACAAGTGTATTCTACTATGCCCATGCTAATAATCTCAGTTTTTGAAAAGAGCTATCCCTAGTCATTGGAGGAAATAATTCCTTATGATGAGCCTGGAGAAGAGGCTCTATTAATGAAAGTTAGAAAAACTTCTTAATTCTAATATAAATTATTTACCGCTCAACCTGTCAACAAGAACTAATCTAGATTTCTCCCTCTTACCACCATCAAGAAGGTTGTGATGGATTCATAAAATAACTTTCCTTGGTCCCATCTCCAGCAACTCATAGGAAAATGCATTAGAGATAGCCTTTGACGTACTTCCCATAAATCCCTGTTGTCCTGACAATTGAGACTAGGCTGAGGAACATTTCCATGGTTATGGAAAAACAAGTAATTAAGAAAATTCAATAACTATTCCTGATTTAAAAAAGAGTATTATAGAACCAGGAATAGAAGGAAACTTTCTTAACTTAATAAAAGTATCTACTAATAAACCCCTACAATAAACACCACACTATATAGTGAGAAGTTAAGACCAATCTTTGTAAAAACAAGGTCATTCATCATCACTTTTTTTTTTTTTTTTAACCCTGCATGTAATTGAAGGTCCTAGTCAGGATAGTACTATAAGAAAAAGAAGGAAAGCAGTATGGAGATTTCTGAAAAGACTACAAAATAGAACCACCATATTGACCTAGCTATCCCACTCCTTGGTATTTATCCAAAGGAACTAAAATCAGCATACCATAGTGATATAGGCACATCAATGTTTATAGCAGTACAATTCACAATGGCCAAGTTATGGAACCAGTCCAGGTGCCTGTCAATAGACAAATAGATAAAGAAAATGCAGTATATATATACACAGTGGAGTTTTATTCACCCATAAAGAATGAAATTATGGCATTTTCTGGTAAATGGATGGAAATGGAGAACATCTTGCTATGCAAAATAAGCCACACTCAGGAAGTCAATGGCCCAATGTTTTCTCTCATATCGTGAAGCTAGAGTAAAATAAGAGAAAATTGCATATGTATGTGCAGATTCCATAGAAATAGAGAAAAAAAAATCACTGGAGTAGAGGAAGGGGTTAAGGGGGAAAGAGGAGGGACAAAAATGACAGGAACTGCAGAATGAAATTAACTAATTATGCGATGTACATATATGAATATACCACAGTGAATTCCACCTTTATCTATAAAGCATCAATTTTAAAAAAATGGTAAATAGGTAAAAGAAAGACCAACAGAGTAGAGGAAGGAGAACAGGGTAAGAGAGGAGAGGAAGGGAAGAGGGAGTACTCAGAACTGAAATGGAGAAAATTATATTCCACACATGTATGATTATATCAAAATGAATCCTGACTATTATGTATAACTATAATGTTCTAATAAAACCATTAAAAAGAAAAAGAAGTAAGAAATAAAAGGTTAGAAATTTAAAAGTATCTCTTTGAAGGTATGATTTTCTCAAACTCAAGAAAATCTACAAATTATTGGAATTAAAAGGAGAACTAATCAACGTTAATATTACAAAATCCGTATATTATTGTCAACTGTATTTCTATACTAACATCATTTGATAATAATTTGTTAAAAGACATAATTTTCAAAACTGTCAAAATTTAAAGTAAAGAAGAATACATTTAACATGTATGAGATCCTTGTGAATGAAAGTATAAAGTCTAATTGCAAGATATTAACTAAGTTGATACTAAAATTGATGTAATAAAGATACGGGCATATGCAGTGTTCAAGAGTAAGAAGACAATATTCTAAAGATGTGAATTCTCTCTCAAAACAAAAAATGTTTTGTAGATTCAATCAAATTCCACAATGCTGGTGTTGGTTGTTGCTTTGGTAAAACTTGTCAAACTGATTCTAAAATTAACATGGTATATTAGAGCCCACTCTTAGCAAAGATAATTTGGGATGGGGAATGGGGAAGAAGAACTTGATGTATCACCTAAAGAACTTAATATGAAGCTCTAAAAACTAATGTTGTAAGGAATAGGGTTAATGGAACAGAATGTTGAGTCCCAAATGGCCAAGCATAGATGGGTTGACACACAGTAGAGGTGGCATTGGAAACCAGTGGGAAAAGGATGGACATTCAATAAATGGGATGGGAGAATTAGGTATGAGGAAAAATCTGTACATAAAAATAACTTTTTGTCAAAAACATTAGAATATGTTTTATGTTCTTATGGTAAGAAATAGGATCTTCCCATCTAAAATCCATAAGTCATAAAATAATAATAAAAATATTTTCAATGATCTCAAGAATTAAAATGTATATAGGTTGAGCATTGAGCATCCCTTATCTGAAATGCTTAGGACCAGAAGTGTTTCAGATTTTTAATTTTGGGGGTAGGATTTTGGAATATTTGTGAACATATAATGTGATATCTAAACACAAAATGCATATTTGTGTTTCTTATACACCTGATACACAAATCTGAACATAATTTTATATAATACTTTTAGTGTGTGCCTGTGTTTTGACTGTAACCTCTCATTTAAGGTCAAGTGTGAAACTTCCCACTTGTGACATGGTGTTGGGGCTCAAAAAGTTTCAGATTTTGGAGCATTTCTGATTTCTGAGTTTGGAATTAGGAGTGCTCAGCTTTAAAATAAGTAAAAGTTTAAGTAAATTAACAGAGAAGCTACAGAGAGGCAGACAGTTTTGCAATGCATGTGACCACCCCCAGGTCTCTATCTTGAACATAAAGAACTCCTGCAAATCAGTAAGAAAAACCAAAGCCCTGCTATAAAAATAGGCAAGAGGGCTCAGGATGTGACTCAGTGGTAGAACATTTGCTTAGCATGCATAAAGCTGTGGGCTCAATTTCCAGTACCACACACACACACACACCACACACACACACACACATGCACACCAAAAAAAGGCAAGATAAATGAATAAGCGTTTCCCAGGTGAGGCCTATGCCTCCACCCTCCACAAATATAAAAATTTGCTCAAGCTTGTAGTCACCAAAGAATTTGCATCTTAAACACTGAAATACCATTTCCCTGTCTTTGCACTGGCAAATATATAAAAGCCTGACAATACCAACTGGCACTCACATGAGGCTTGATGGATAATACAACTCTGAAGAGAAATTTTATAATCTCTATAAACTTGGAATTGCATAACTTTGACTCAGTAGTTCCACCTCCAGGGATGTGTCTCAGAGAAACTCACATGTGTTCATGGAGAGATTTTAGAAATTATAAATAGTAGCACTGCTGGTAACATCAAAAACATTGGAAATGACCTCTATGCCCATTAAAGGAGAATAAAAACTAATTGTGCAATGTTTATACAACAGTATGCTATTAAGATGATGGACCAAACTGACACATATCACTATGAAAAATAATTGGTAAATCATTAATAGATGAGTGTTATAGCTCAGGTTCCCAGGATACTCTGAGATTGGCATGAATTGCTTAAAGGAACAATATGTGTGACGGGTGAGGGAGACAGGATTGATGGGACACAGGAAAAGCTCAACAGAGGCCACAGCCAGTCTCATGAGCCTCTCTCTAGGCTGACATGGCTCTGCTGAGTTGTCCTTCTTGAGATAAGGGCTGAAGCCACTTGGACCTCTTATTTTAGCAGTCAGTGGGCACAGACTGCCCCCAAGAAAGTGACATAACCTTGGCAAGGCAACTTTTTTCTGCAGAGGGCAAATTCTAGTGTAAAACTCAGTTCTTCAGCCCACTGGGGAGATTGGAGCTTCCATCCTGAAGGGTAATCTGACCCTGTACCAGAGTATCCACCACAGAAAGAGAACTGAGCAATACTTTAAGAGTGATTACTAAGCATCTTAAAATATTAATAGGGGCTTTTCAGGTTGGCCAGGGGAGAAAGGCTCTTTTGACAGAGGATACTATGTGTATAATACATCACTCTACCAAAAAGCAATTAGATGACTTGAGACAGTTGAATGTTTTAACCTTATTGTCTTAAAGGAGCTCTTTGCAAATTGTTCATTTGAATTGCAAATATTTTCTCAAACCATTGCTTGTATTTTTATTTTGCTTTATGAAATTTTAGCTTTATATTCTGCTGTGTCAATTTTTTTCTTGCAACTTCTGATGTTTGTGCCTTGCTTAAAAGCAATCACTAAAAGAATGAATATTTTAATATTCAAATTGCAACATCAGGCCCAACTTCATGGTAAGATCCCTTTGTTCAGACCATCGCTATTATCATCTGATCTAAGACACTAGTCCCTTTCCAAGGGTACTGAAATCATGAATGACTTTCCCTTTTAGGTGGCTTACTTTTCATACAGAGGTTAAGCCTTCTGCTTAGTAGATCTTCATACATACCTGCCTACACTGCAGTGTGCCTCCATTATTTCCACCTATACTCCTGCTGCTCCTTCTAATTGGAACGGTTGGAAAACTAACATTTTTGCTTTTCATACTGTCAGTTCCACATGCTAATTAGGTTCTACCCCTTAGATGTTCCTTCAGGTTATCTTTTAGGTGGGAGTGAGAGGAAGCCTTCTTTCTGCCTCTCTTGGGGCGTTTTTGCTGGCAAGTGGGACTGTGAAACTGTGTCTTCAGTATAACTGCCTCCCATAGTCTGTTCATTGGTAACGATGGATGCTTGCTAGCTTCCTGATCCCTGGGTAGTCACATAGCTTCCCAAGGTTCAGAGGCAATGGAAGAAGTAGTGTTCACTGCAATGGCGGGTAAATCCTCAATTTTAGCAGGGCTTATTGGTGAGCTCAGAGGTTCTTGTTTCTCCAGGTGGTCATTAAGAATAACCTGCTGGTCAATCTTGTCAGCCTCAACCAGAACTAAGACCTTTCTGTCTTCCTGATGGTTTTATGTCTAATTTTCTGTGTTAAATTCCTTCCTACATGAAATACCTATAGTGGTTTCTGTTTCCCACACCGAAACTTTATGATAGGATATCTAAATAAGAATACTAACATCACTAATATAGATGGTAACAATGATAAAAGCAGTAATAATGACAGCTAACATTTATTGAGTGCTCTGTCCTAGGCACTGTGCTAAATGTTTTTGCAAGCTTTAACTTAGTTCTTATACAACCTTCAAGTTAGTTACGATTGGTAACCTCATTTCCACATGAAGAAACTGAGACACAGAAAGCTTTCCCAAGGTCACACTCCTAGGCAGTAGTGGAGGTGGATTAAACTTGGGCCACACTGACATTAATATCACAGAACAATAATGTCTAGGAAGCATCTTTCTTAGCTGTCTCCTCTGTTTCTCCCACCAGACCCAGGAGTCCACAGCCCCTCACTATCTTTAGCATTCTAAAAATACTTCATTAGCTACTAATAAAGAACTAGTCAGATCTGACCATAAAACGTACAATCCCATATTATGACTCACACTTAGTCTCTTCTCCATAAAGTACTGCAAAACCTGGTCAGCAAGCTCTAGGTAGGGCCTTTCCCACGTCAAGTCTAAATTAGGCAACAGGAAAATTTGTCTATTGACATTAGGAAGAAATCATCAGGCTTTAAGTGTTCTAGGAAGCTTCCA
The DNA here is from genome assembly GCA_025594165.1 of Tamias sibiricus. Lineage (NCBI taxonomy): Eukaryota > Metazoa > Chordata > Mammalia > Rodentia > Sciuridae > Tamias > Tamias sibiricus. Next base: position 51,697,340 of record CM046658.1, read on the forward strand.
GAAAGGCAAGACCTGGGCTTAATCTTGGGTGAATCTGGATCAGTTGTCTCAGAAGAATCATGTTCCTTTCTCTTGCTCCTGATTCATTATCACAAATCTTTAGGAGTGAAGACAATGTTGATTATTTTAACTGCCTCTGTTGACCACCAATGTTCTGGGTAAAGCAAAGCTTTGGTTCTGGATGGGAGATATCCAGAGAAACTTAAAAGGGCCTATCAGGAGGAACTGGCAGCAGCAATAGGGAATGTTTGGGATTCTGGCTTGGATTTCAGGCCCTAGTAGAGGGACCAGGGTCAAAGGGCAACAGGTGGACTTAGCAGTATGTCTGAGGAGGCAAGAGTAGAAATGGGGCCTTATCTATGGGATGATTGTGAGGGCTGGGATGTGAATGAGAGAGGAATCTGGGACTGGGCCGACAATGCTAAACCTTCCGGAGGCTAAGATGTCCTATGACTTACTCCTTCCCCAGTAAACTCATAAATGATCCTCAAATCATAGGAAAGGGCAGAACCTGGGGAGGGAAGATAGCAGAAGGTATCACATGACTACAGCCTTCAAGGCCAGGGACGCCTGGGGTATTAGGCTAGGCCAGTGGTGACACTGCATACCAGCTGGTCCCTCTGGAGATTCAGGTTACCCAGGGCTCCAGAAACCAGGCTTAACTTGTAGGTGGGAGATTGGGAGGTACCAGAGACCACCAGAGCAGGGGTCAAGCACCTCGCAGTGCCTTCCTGCTACACTCTCCCCCTCCCTTCCTCCCCTTCCTCTTTCTTTCCGTTTTTCTAAGATATAATTCAACACCATCCAAGTCACTGTATTGAAGTATGTTTTTTAGGGTGTTCAGTAGTTTTCAGTGTGTTTGCAGGGTTGTACAACCATCACCATCACTACCACCTAATTCCAGAACATTTTCATCACCCCAAAAGGAAACTTCATATCCATTAGCCATCACCCCCATTCTCTCTTCCTGCTCCAGGTCCTGGCAACCATTAATCTACTTTCATTTCTGTGGATTTGGCTATTGTGGATATTTCATGTAAACAAGATCATACCTATGGGCCTTTCACTTCCGGCTTCTTCACTGAGCACCATGCCTTCAAGCTTCATCTGTTTTGTCAGGTGAGTCTTTTTGTGTCTGAACAGTATTCCATTGTATGGATACACTGTATTTTATTTATCCATTTATCAGTTGAAAGCCAACTGGGTGGTACTATATGCTTGTTTTCTTATGCATGATTTTCTTTAATTTAGCCAGAGATGTCTGGTTAAATTAATGTCTAAGCAGTACTGACTTAGAGGACTCTCTTCCATTTTAGAATCGGAAGATAGCTGTTGACTGCCAGAATCTCTTTTCACAAGAAACACAAATATACCCATCTCTAAATTGGCACCTGGCACCCTCGAGGATCTCACCCCACCTCTGCATGTCAGTCTGTGGCTCCTGATTAAGTTACACGCAGTACATACCACCTCATGGAAATCTTTATTTCTTGGCACTGACACTGCTCCACTGGACCTTTGACCTAGTATACCCTTTCCCCCCTCTGCTTGTCCAAATCCTGTTCTCCAGTTTACTGAGATTCTGGCTAGAAATCCAAGGCTGCCACTGCATGGCCCTGCCTGTTTGCAAGACCAAATGAAAGAGCACGCTGCATGCAAGACTCCCAGCTGGACTCTGTGTGCCCAGATCAGGAGGTGGGGCTGCTGCACCCCTAAAGCACAGGCATGGTAGATCTCTTTTCTTTTCCTTCTGCAGTAATAAAAAAGCCCCCCATCCTTTCAAAGCCTTGTTTTTATGTTGTTATTTTATTGTTCTCTCTCCTAAGGAGGAGGGGAAACTCCATTCTAGGTCCAGAGAGCTAGGTCTGCCCTTTGGATGGCTGATTCCCCACTTGCTGAAGGCAGAGAAGCCCTGGGTGAAAAGGAAATGCAGGTCATGGGCTCTGTCCGAGTGGAGAACGGGCTGGGGCATGAGCTGGACCTGGAGCTGCTCTCCCTGCTCCACTCAACCAGGTCTGAGGCAGATGCTCTTTCTAATCCTCATTTGCCCCTGATAAATACTACTTGCCCCAAGAATGCAGAGCCCACTTCATATTGATCCAAACTCAAGTCACCTAGGCGCCTGTGCCATCTTAAAAGGGATACTATCCCACTGCCTGTTTTTACTTAATTTTTCATTTTAAATCACTTTCTCCATCTATAGATGCTGCAGGATAGAATACAAGGTGATGATGGAAATGCTTGAGCAGCTCCCCCTGCAATCTCGTCTGCAGTGATAACAATACTCAGGCTGTAACATGTTGTAAAGCAACCGAAGCCTCATAATTACCCACATTATGTTGCACTTTTGATTAGCAAATGCAATTATGTATACAGTTTATAATCTCACCTGCCTTTGTGTTTTGAGGAGATTGCAAGAGAATAGGTCTTCTGGAGCAAGCTGCCCTTGCTAATCAGTTGATTCAAGCCTCTTGATCTCTCACTGCACTTGAACTAACAAAGACAGGCTGCTTCTTGGAGGTGCTGTGTTAGTAGCTTCCGCCACTATGACAAAATACCTGAGATAATCAACAAGAGGAAGAATTTATCTTGGTTCTCACAGGTTCCAATCCATGGTCACTTGGCCTTGTAGCTTTGGGTCTATAGTGAGGCAGAACATTTGTGGTGGGAGCACATGGCACAGTAAGCTGTTCACTGCAAGGAAGCCAAAAAGCAAAATGAGCAATAACAAGAGGCCAAGGTCCCAACATCCCCTTCAGGGTCATGTCCTCAGTGACCTAACTTCCTTCAACCAGGCCCCACCTCTTAAAGGTCCCACCACCTCCAAATAATGCCACGGGCTGGAGACCCAGCCTTTAACACATGGCCTTGGGGGGACGTTCAAGATCCAAATGATAGCAGGCATCCAACTCCCACCCAGACTTTGGGCCTCATTTTTCAGAACAAATTGTTCTGCCTCAATTCTTATCTTCTCCTTCTATAGTAGTACCTTCTCAACCACATTCCAAGATCCTGCTGTATGCTTGAAAACAGGATAGTACTGAACCCTATATATACTGTTTTTATTTATACATACATATCTATGGTAAAGTTTATTAAAAAAAGTCACAGAGATTGACAATAGTAACTAATAACAAATAACAAATATTAAAATAGAACTATTATAATGATTTACTGTAATAAAAGTCATTTAAACACAATTTTTTTCTGGAAATTTCTGTTTAATATTTTTGGATCACAGAGAAAACTGAAGCTAAGAGATAAAAAGAAAACCTGGGGGCTGGGGCTATGGCTCAGCGGTAGAGCACTCGTCTCGCATGTGTGAGGCCCTGGGTTCAATCCTCAGCACTGCATAAATAAAATAAAGGTACACATATATATATGTATATACATATATATATAAGCAATCTTTATTAAAAAAAGAAAAAGAAAACCTGGTATCTGAATGTTATAGAACCTATCCCCCACCAAAAGGAAGGATCTGCCTTCCATTCTTTCTTTTTGATTTCTCCCAATTATTTATTTATTCATCAAACTGCTAGTAAGTGCCTTCTAAATGTATGGTAGGCATCACCTTAGGATCTGGAGTTACAAAGTTTAAAAAGGCATGGCCCAGTTTAGTGAGCAGCAGAAAAGCAAAGAGAGAAGTTAAAACCAATGTGACTGGGGCCACGAGAGAGGTAAGAACTGGGTGTCAGAGGAGTGGAGCTCAGGCTAAAGACCCTTCACAGGGAATAAGAGTAAGAATAAAGGCAGGCTTTTGGTGGAAGTGATGTTTGAGTTGAATTTTGGAAGTTGCATAGAAAGATAAAAATGGTGGGACCAGGGAGATGGTTTGAGCATGGGGAGAGGAGTGTGAAAGCCTGCAGAGGCTGCACATTTGGGTTGGCAAATGGCTCAGAATGACTAGAGCTAAGAGTGTAAGGCATGTGTGCTTTGGAAGGCAGAGGGGGCATGGCAAGAGCTGAGACTAGAGGGAGGAAAGGGCACTTCTAAGGGTCTTCTCTACTTCCATGTTGCATGTGATACAGAAACTCAGCAAGCCACTGACATTTTAAGTAGAGAAGCTGACACAGATCTGTGGTTCATTAAACAAACAAACAAAAAAAATCCACCTTGGCTGTAGTATAGGTGACAGGGAGGCAAGGAGAGGAATTTATTTTTGAAAATGTAAGATGCTCTCCTTATCTGAGTCCACTTCTCCTAGGCCTGTCCATAATGGGTAAGATAACAAACCGTTTGGAGCAAAATTTCTATCCCATAGATCCATTTCTTCTCTTGTCAACATAAGAGACAGACAGATCATCCCATGGTTTCATCTCACATTGGGGTAAAACATGGCATAGGATTTACAATCACAGGATTTCTTTGGTTGTTCGGGGAAGGCAGAGATTGCTATGAGGTGTAACCTAGGAGCCCTAGTTAGGGAATGTGGAGACCCCAACTTCACAACCTGGACTTGACTGGGTCTGTGACTTGGATGAGTTACTGCTCATCTCTGGGTATCATTTCTTCCATCAAAAAATGAGAAGATTGAACTAAATAATTCATTAGGTGCCTTCCAGCTTTGAAATCAGTAATATGATTGTTTAGTCAGCTGGTTTTAGTATCATGTGGCTCTTAGTTTGGATTTTGCCTCTGTCTTCTGGCTGCATGACTTGGATTAGTTACTTAAGTCCTTTAAGGCTAAGCATAAAATGGTGATAAGAAAACTATTCTTGCAAGGTTGCTGTGGGAATTAGATACGATACTGTATGTAAAGCTCTTAGCACCATATCTATGTATAAATGTGTGGCTATTATTATAAATGAACTTCTAAAATGAAGCTTGCTTACTGAAGAGGATAGGGAACAAGGAAATGCAGTCCTAGATCACAGAACAACAAGGAATTAGAGAAGTGAATATATAACAGTGTTTGCAAATTCAGCCACATGTGAAATCCTTTCTGACTCAGACCAACCAACATAAAGGGCATGAGACTATCATGCTAACACTGTGATGGGGCGCCTTCTAGTGGCTACTGTAGACACTAACATTTTCATTAAAATGAACAAGTGTGGCTTTGTGGACATATAGATAGGCAAACCGGGAGAATTTGGGGGTCTTTAATCTTAGATAAAGCTAATAAAGTTAATCTTAGAGAAAGATAGTAAAGTCTCATTAATTATATCCCTCCTAAGAGTAATTCCTTAGTCAACTTTTCCATAAAAAGACATGTTCTTGGCATTTATAAGAAAAATATTGCAGTTCTAAAAGAGAAAATTACATTTTAAATTAAAACATAAATTATCCTGAACATTGGAATTGCATATAAAATCTTTTGGGTAGTTCTTTATGCCATGAAATTGAAAATAATTTTGAATCACCCAAAAGGACCAGGCAATAGCACTTGTGTTAAACAGAGAAACTAGGGTCTTTTCCAGAGGTAACCCTGCAACCAAATTGACCACAAGACTTTGGCCAAGTAGCTTCATTTCCATGGACCTCAACCTTCTCACGTTAAAATATAGAACTCGAAACCCAAACATCTCCAAGGTCTTTCCTAGCTTTAATATTTCTTTGATTTGAGGGGAATGTTAATCTGCTTTAATATTAGGACTCAAACTTCAAAGAAAGTTGATGTCAACTTTCCTTTTTGAAGTTGCAGTCCCAATTATAGTAATTTAAGGCCATTTAGAGAAGAGTTTTAACATTTTATAAAATCAACAAAGGCCATCTGGCGTAGAGATGGCTAGTCACTAACAAAGATTCATGTTACCCTCCCATTGTGTAGAATTTTGTGGAAGAGCAGCTGTCCATTCAGGGCTGCATTTAGCAGTTCCCATTGCATCTGGGTGGAACTGTATTACTAGTTTTTTGGCCAAAGGAATGTAAGCAAAAAGTGTGCACTTCCAAACTGAAGTAAAATATCAGGTATGTGACTCTCTGTTCTTCCTCTTTCACCTTGTCCTCAAATGGGACACTTGTGTTACTTGGGGTCACGAGAGGGCTTGAATTACCTATTGGAGATGAGCCACCCATGACAGCCACCCAATCAGGAGCACTTGCACTGGATTTTGTGTGAGTGATGGTCCCGAACATCAGGGGTGGTTTGTTATACAGCTAGTTTAAACTGTCCTGATACACTGTCCAACTTCATGATGCTTGAGTCCAGTTTGAAGCACTGCATAAAAGCAAACTAATCTCTCAACTGATTGCATTAAAGCAAATTCTGAGAAGGAGAAAAAGGGAGAACCAGGAAAAAATCAAAGTAGAAAAAGTGGTCTTTATTTTGTGATTAGAAAAAAGAAAGATTTTTTTTCGTTATTAGGTTTGCATTATTGTGACCAAAGTACGTGACAAGAATAACTCAGAGGAGGAAAAGTTTATTATTTGTTTGGGACTCATGGTTTCACAGGTTCAGTCCCTGCCTGGTCTGCTGACTCTATTGCTCTGGGCCTGAGGTAAGGCAGAACATTATGGCCAAAGTGTGGCAGAGGAAAACTGCTCTCAGTTCATGGCAGATGGGAAGCAGAGAGGAAGGGGCCAAAGGCAAGATATCATTCCCACGGGCACACCTCCAAAGATACTTTCTCCACCACACCTCATCTGCCTGCAGTTAACCACCCAATAGTTTATTCATCCACCGATGAGGTTACAGTTCTTGTCATTGCCTACAAGCCCTACCTCCTTTCTGCACTGGGAATCATAATTTAAAAACAAGGTTTTGGGGAGACATTTTTAGATCCAAACCATAACAGTTTTATGCAAAGGTAGTCTGATGTGTACTATCTTCTACCTAGTTACCAGTGAGTATAGAAGGCACAACTATTGATTATACGAGGTGTGTTAGACAAGAAGAAATTTCAACAACCACCAGTCCAGATAATATGAGCTAAGCGCTAAGCAGCTAACTTGCTTTCTGAAACTTTCCAATTCTTCTGCATTTGGGGGTGATCTTATTAATGTGGGATGCATGGGAGAATAATTGATTATACCCAGTAACAGATACTAGATGACTGATGTCTTGTTTTTGACAATAGGAAAAATGTGGACATATTGAGGACAAAAATGAGTATTTTATTTATTTACATTTTTCTGAAAATAGAAGATACTAAATTAATATACGTAGCATTCCATGGAAAGAGTTTCTTGAGAATCAGTGATATAGACAAATATAAGAGTAAGAAAAACCATCATAGTACAAACGGGACTGTGGGACTAATGTTGGGAGATGGGAACAAAAATGACCCAGTTGCAGAAACAAAACCAAAAAGCATGAACACACAAAGCTCTAATTGGTAGCTTTGCCTCAAGGAGAGGGGAGACAGCACTGATAGAGATCAGGTTCCTCAAATAACAGAGGAAGGGGACAAGTTTTATTCACGTGTAGGGGGTTGCATAAGTGAGCTAGAATTAGATTTTTTTCCCTGGTCAAACATCCTGACCAAGAGGAATGGGCGGTCAGTTTATTCCAAGAACTGCTGTTTCTTCTATTGGTGTTGCCAGCCTGCACAAATGTCCTGGCCTTGTGCTAAGGTTGGGCTTTCTTAGCTGCTGAAGGCACAAGGGTGGGAGTGGTTCATGTTTTTAATGACTGACAGGTTAAGGGCCCAGGAGTTTGTTTGCCTTTTGTAGTGATTCTCAGCAGTCTTATTCTTCCATGTAGCTTATTTTGTAGGTGTTACTGCAAAGGCATCCTAGCTTTTATAATGCACCTAGTTTCTGTGGTTGACAAAACTGTTTGGGAGACTGAGGAGGGCAGGGAAGAACACATACCATACTTTTAATGGGTAATAGGTCATGAGTTAAGGCCTGGGGAGTACATCTGCCTTTTGTCCCCACAGTAGGCCCTGACTCAGGCCAATGTTGGCCTCTAAAGCCACAGGCTGAGTACAATGCTGGCCACAATCAGAAAATTACAATAAATGCTTAATTGGCAAGAATCCATAACAACTCTACAAAGGAATGAACTTCTAATGAAATAAATGCCTCATGGAATTAAAACTTTCAGGATTTCACTGTACTTTACAACCTAACTTATCATTTTTAGTTAGGTACCTGAGTTTAAATTGGTTCTGTAAGTAAGATGAAATGTCTATATTACTATAAGAAAAATTAGCTTATATGAATTAAAAATTTCTGACTCTAACATGTTTTATACATTTTGTATACGCTAGAAATAAAGACTGAAAAGTTAAAAATCAGAGTTAATATTGATTTTAAGGTGAGATCTGTACTGTATACTTTCTATAGCTTAATTTAGTTGGTTGAATGTGTGCTGCTTTCATATATCCTACTTTGATCAAAATATTCTCAGTGTTCTAATACATGCACATCTACACTTAGATAAGGTCAAGTCTCTCTGTAACATTGTCCCTTGAACGCCATTTAACCAAATCCTGCCAGGCGCCTCTTCCAAGAGATTGATCTCACTGTTCACATTACAGAGCACTCTCTTATCTAACCACCCTTTACCCTCAAAGTTTCTCACAGGCATCTATAATCAGTTCCATCTTGTATCTGAGCATTTAGCTACTGGTGTTCTTTTACGTGTTCTCTCCCTTGTTAGGTAATAGGCTTCTTGTGGGAAGAAATCAAGATCTACTCATCTTTTTGTCCCTTACAGTGTTCACCATAATAGATGTTCAAAAAATGGTTACTGAATTAATGTTTTTCTTTTTGCAATTCAATATGCATAATATTGCTAATAATTTAGAGACCAAATGACTACCATATTGTTTTCAAAATTTTATTTACACTGAATGCTCAGTATCTTCCCTTAATTTTTATCAGAAGATAAAATTCCAAAGCTTAAAATCAGATATTTTATAGCATATCACAAATGAGTATGGAAGGAACAGTTTAATCATTTTTGAGGAAAGCCTTTTGTAATTCTACAAACAATGATATTTACAATAGTCTTTATATAGATATGTACAATATGGCATCATATTTAAATTTACAAAATAGTTTAAATCATTAATTTTGTTACAGAACATTCCAAAATTCAAACAAATAAAAAGAATCCAATAACACTGGTAACATTTGGGAAAAATGATAGCAAGAGATTTGTTAATAGTCATGCAATATGTCTAGTAAACTTATACACGACACGTCAAATCCATAAATTTAAAGGCATACGATTAATTTAAATCATGCTAGAATCCAAATACAGCTGTATAACTCACAGACTGAAACAAGTGCTTTGTGGTAACCTATGAAACAGGAATACAAACTAAAAGCATTTGAATAGACTTCATAATTTCTAAGAGACTATCCTAGGAAATCTCAGTGACAGCAAATCAGGCTTTTCCTCCTAAAGTTAAAGTTCTACTTAGGAGTATATTCATAAACACTAACAAAGGAAGACAGAAACAACTCAGGTTTTATGAATTAATTTTAGCTATTCAAATTTAGTTCTATATAGAACCCTAATCATAATTGCAGCTTCTCTGGGAATTTCCTTTCCTCCTGATTTAGTGGGAATATATTTAATACCTCCTCTGTTCCAGGAAGGATTTAAGGTAGCTTAGAAGACAGATTCAGAAATACCAAAAAGTACAATTACAGGATAAACAAACAAAAAACAGAAAGAGTTTGGGGGAATAACACTCATAAAAACATTTAAGTAAAGGTCAGGAAATAATAACCAAAAAATTGTGTTACAATATTTTCCCACAGTGATTTTCTGAAAATTAATTTGTGAGAAAACAAAGTACTGGTGAACCGGAGATATGAATCAAATTTCTTTGTTCAATTTTTGTTAATCTTAATGGAGCACATGATTATCAAAATGTTGTGTGTGCCGGGCATGGTGGCGCACGCCTGTAATCCCAGCACTTGGGAGGCTGAGACAGGATTGCGTGTTCAAAGCCAGCCTCAGAAATGGCGAGGCACTAGATTAAGGAACTAATTAAATCAGTGAGACCCTGTCTCTAATAAAATACAAAAAAGGGTTGGGGATGTGGCCCAGTGGTCGAGTGCCCCTGAGTTCAATCCCCGGTACCAAAAAAAAAAAAAAAAAAAAAAAAAAAAAAAAAAAAAATGTTGTTCGTGTTATTCTTTGTGCTTCACTGAAAGAAGTTTTTTTCCTGCCATACTACATGACACTAGATTTAGTCACATGGTAGAGGAGAATGTTGGTGAAAAACAAAATGTGGGTATACTGACTGACTCAATTCCCACTGAGAAATCCATCACCTGGGTACCTGTTGGTGACTTGAGGATAGGTAGCTATAAATCAGGTGGCCAGATGACACGCCTCTTCTTTGAGAATGGGACAGAGCACTAATTCTAGGCCTTATGATGGTAGCAGCTTATCCTCCAGCTTCCTTGTTAGGACCCAGCAAGGTAAAAGGGAAGAAGTTAAAGTAAAGAGCAGGAGGCTGGCTCAGGTTGGTACTGGGAGGTCATAGTCTCCTCTGCTGCCCAAAGAGCTGCAGAGGTTCTGATGGTGCTTAGAGTGCATATCACAGACCAATCCTGTGGTTGGGGAAGGAAGAACATTCTGGAGAGAAGGCTGAGGCAGCATATTAAACAGTTTCAGGGGAAAAATGAATAGGTCTATTCATCTTTATTCTATAGGCACTGATTTCAATAAATGATAAAAAGATCTTGTACATAAAAGAGGTTATTAATAGAGGAAGCAAGAATAAAGTAAAGGACTTGGGGGAAGTGGGGAGAAAAGAAAAGGCTGTTCCCCTGTGAGATGTTGCACAAGTTTTAAAACTAGATTAAGGAACAAATTAAAACCATCTATCTAATGACCAAAATTAACTACTTGCCTCCTTTTTTTGAAGATGAGTGTTCCTAAGCAGTACTGCTGAGTTTTGGTTAGGTTGGGATTCTTCCTAACCCAACTTCATTCCTATGAAAACTACAGTGCTCTCGAGTGGGGTGGCAATGACTACTTCAGCCCAGTGATACCCTTCAGAACATGGACAGGGCCAACGTACCCATAGGCAATGCCTCAGGTTCACAATTTTTTGAAAGGCGCACAATAATGTTTTCACATTTTTTTTAACTTAATGAGAAAAAAAATGTAAATTTAAGATTAAAAGAAACATTTTAAACCTAAATCTAAACAAATTCATTTTATACAAACATAATTCTAAAATACAGTTTTAAAGTTTGTATGGAAGAAGAGGTGCAAGAAGGCAAAGTACTGGGGAGGCTGAGGCAAGAGGATCGCAAGTTTGAAGCCAGCCTCAGCAAAAGCAAGGTGCTAAGCAACTCAGTGAGAACCTGTCTTTAAATAAAATATGTGGCTCAGTGGCTGAGTACCCCTTAGTTCAATCTCCAGTAATCCCCCACCCCCGAAAAAAGAAGGCAAAGAGCCTGAGGCAGAGAAAAATCATCAGGTACCTCTAACCAACTGTAGAAACTGAAGATCATTTAAAAGAACTACAATATTTAATTAAAAGAACTGTTCTCTCAAAGGAGGACAATGGTTCAAGGTTAAAATAATGGAGAGGAGAAGAGAAAGAGTCGCTGTTTAATATTGAAAAAGCACTTCTATCAATTTTCTTTAGCTAAGCCAGAACAAGAAACAAAGTTAAGCCGGGTGCGGTGGCGCACGCCTGTAATCCCAGCACTTGGGAGGCTGAGGCAGGAGGATGGAGAGTTCAAAGCCAGCCTCAGCAATGGCGAGGCACTTAGCAACTCAGTGAGACCCTGTCTCTAATAAAATACAAAAAAGGGCTGGGGATGTGGCCCAGTGGTCAAGTGCCCTTGAGTTCAATCCCTGGTACAAAAAAAAAAGAAAGAAACAAAGTTAAGCTCATTACTTTATACTCATGTGCAACAATATTAAATAACAGACTCAGGATGAAGAGACTTGAATATTTTTGAGTTCTTTCTCTACTTCTGCAAACATTATTAGAGGCGGGTTTTTCTTTTGGAGTCTGCCTCCTTAATTTTCTATATTACATGCTCTCTCAATTCTAGACTTCCTCTTTGCTTCTCCAAAGCTCTGGCTGCAACTGCCTGAGGTTGGTGGTGTGTTAAGAATATGAGAAGAGAATAAAAGAAGAAAGCAGAATGACTAGGGAAGGAGAAGAGAAAAACAGTAAATTTTCTGTATATTTCTCTGTATTCAAAAAATATTTTATAAGATAAAAGTACTTAATGTAAATATTAATACTACAAATATTGTTTTAAAGTTATTTTTAAATTGTTCTCTCAAGGCCCTAAACTATGGTTCCTTATAGTATGGACTGGTTAGTAAATGCAGTTAACCACTGACATTTAGGAAGCCCAGAGTTGAGAACAGTACTTTTAAAAATTTCTATCATCCAAATTCATCAGTATTACAGGAATATATATCAATCCAGGGAGCTAAAAGTTACCACTTCCTAGTGTCTGTTCCTCCATGTATAATGAGGAAACAGATCAAAAGATGAGCACAAACAAATAAATTATTGCCTTTCATAGAATTATATACTTCTTGTGCTTGAAGGGAACACCAAAGTCATTTAAAATTCATATCCTTAATCTACAACCTAGGAGACTGGGGTTCAGAAAGGTTATGTGATTTAAGTCACACAGAAAAGCTGTCAGCAGAATAGGATAAGAATCAAATTTCTTGATTTTTAGTCTAGCACTCTTATATTTCTAACCCTCAAGGTATTTATTTTTATAAGCTATATCTTATTATTTATCCTAAATCCACACAGAGAAAAGGAAAAGCGACCAGTTTCCTTTCTAAAATGTTAATTTGAAAACTGCACAATTTCAAAATATAAAATTTCAAAGGAGTAGTCCAACAAATAAAATAAATCATAAAATTTTAGACCTGAAAGGATAGTAGGAAGTTGATTTGGACCTTGGTTAAGGTTGAGACAAGACTCAGCTAACCTCAAACTAGAAAGCTGCTTCTTTCAATACTGCCTTATTGTTCCTTGGCTACTGATTATAGCCAAATAAAGCAAAATATGAAATCACATCCAGTCTAGATATAATAACGGTTATTAATATGCCTGGAGAATAGGTATAAGTCAATTATCTGCTCAACAGAAATTAACTAAAATCTATTAAATTTCAATGAATGAGGCAGCATAATGCGTGTTTTCACTTGAAAATGTACTTAAGTGTAGATCAAAATTCTGAGTTTTGTTGTTGTTTGAAGATAATGCAGATTGGATACTGTCTTAAGACTCAGGAATCTAATACTAAATCAGAATGTCTGCAGTTTTTTAGATCAGCAGCTTGTATTTTGTGAAAGGTATGACCTAAGAATGGTTTTTACATTTTGAAAATGTTATTAAAAAACATGAAGAATGTCTGACAGAGACCACACATGGCCAAAAAGCTGACATTATACAGTAACTGGCCCTTTATATTATAAAAGTTGGCTGGATTTTGACTTTCTCTGAGTCAGAGCTATCCCTTTCACCTTGAGGTGAAGACCCTCTCCCTCTTTATTTTCCCAATTAAAGCTTTGCTTATATATTCATAAAAAGGAAAAGAAAAAAGGTTGTTGGCCTCCATTCAGAAAGTACATGAAACTGGGATTGAATATGTAAAAATACATGAAAGCTTTTTTGCTTGTTCTGCTTCTAAAAGTTAAATCTCTAATTTATTTAGACTTTAATTAATTTGCCTCTTTCTTCTGATAGTAGACAGTGGAGGAAAAAAACATCTTATTTGAAGGTTACAATTATCAGATCTAGTTAAATGATGTCTTATCACAGAATAATGAAAAGTGAATATACAACTGGAGCTAATTATTTTATGCACATAAAATTCATAAACATTTCAGACAGCTGAGAAAACAGCATATTCTGAAGTATTGTTGGCTTTTAGAAAACATAATGGAAGCAAACTGGAAATTCAGGACTGATACATCACAGTGGTAGAGCACTGGCCTAACATATGAGAAGCCCTGGCTTTGATCCCTAGCACCAAAGGGAGGTGGGTGGGGGACACCAAAACCAAACCCTGGTAATTTAATTCTCTTCCTCTGGTTTCTTCTGTTGGTTTTTAAGATTTTCTCCTCATGCTTCTCCTGGCCCCCTACAGCATGTTGTTATTTATTAATCAGTAGTTCTCCACTATGTTAATTATCTCAGTTGACCACCCATCCATATCTCATTTGCAATCCCAAATAACAAATACACAAATCTCACCAGAACATATGTAAATAATGGAAGTGCTTCTAATGAGATATGAGATGCCAAAATGAAAAATAGTGACTAGTTCAGGGAAAAAGCAAAAATTAGGGATATTCCACTTATCAATCTGAATGTTAACAGTAAAACAGACCACCTGCATAAGTTTTCATAGTCTACTGCACTGCTTGATACAGGACAGGAACAGTATGATGGGCCCTGGTTTAACAATACTCTGATAACCACTATACAAATATAAGTCCATATCTCTTCCTTTTCATAAATTTATGTGGGAAAGTGTAGATTTTTGTCCACTAGAGAAAATATATCACAAAGTCATGCCACGGTTAAATTACAATCATTTCAAGGTTATAACTTTAAAAGTAGGATCTATTCTGTAGAGATTAAAATGTCTTACTTTAATAATTACATTAATATTTGCTTCATAGTCTCTTCAGCCACTCCATTTTCTTGCTTGCTTTTGTAATTGGAAAGGAACAAATTTTCTATTTGAGTCAAGAATTCCTCAGCAATGAAGCAATTAGTTACTTTGCTCAGAGTTTTCCTCAGACACTCCAAAAGCTGGTTGAAAAGAAAAATTTTATACATAAATACATAAAAGTAAAAGAGGAGGATCTACTTAAACATCACTGCTTTGACTCTTTCCAAACCTCACATATCTTAATGATAAAATGCGAAACTCCCCTAAATATGGCTGAAGACAGACTTGTTTTCAACTGCCCGCTGAAATACGGGAAACCAGTGAGGAATGCTTAGCTTGGTTCCCGTATTACTTTACAGTAAGAAGACAAACCTGTGATTGTATATGTGACGGTCTCTACTTTGGACAAATTTGTGACTTTTGCTCCATTTTTTTAGTTGTTACACTTACAGAGTAAAATGCATTGGGTTATTAACATTCATTTAATTCATTTTTGTCCCAGATGTAGATCACCTAAAAAAAACTTAAATTGAGCAAAAGGTAAACTAGGATAACTTTGAAATTATTATGTTTTTAGGTTCTATTCTTTTGATAAAATAGGTGAATGATTGGTGTTTGAAAAAATGTATTTTCACACACACACACACACACACACACAGGATATATAAGCTCTACATTATGATTTTCAATTTATCTTAATGTTTATATAACAATTTCACTGAAATATTTGCAGAATTGAAAACTTGGGACTTAATGGGTTAATGTGCAAGGCTCTGGGTTCAACCCCCAGCACCACAAAGAAACAAAAAGCAAAACAAAAAAATCATGTAGATAAAAATATAAATTTCTACTTTTCAAAAATTAGAGTGTTAGAATCTACTTTCTGGGAAATGTGGATGTTAGTCTTTTAATAGCACATGGAAAAATGTGGTTATAAAATTAAGAAGTAAAAGATATTGAACATTAATGTTTAAAATTTTTCTATTCCCAAATTGCTACCAAAAAAAAATCCCAAGACAAATGTTGCCAGTCTACTCATTATAGAAGCAAAATTAGAAGTGAGATAAAATAATTCAAAGCTCTTATTTCCTACCAGAAATTTAAATAAAAAGACCATTTAAATTTAATTGTTAGATTTACACTATCATTCTTAAAAATGATCAATTGTTAAGGCTAGAGGGAAAACATGGTGCTTTTGAATTTAATAAAATGAGAAAAATGTTCTCCATTGTGCACAACAATATTCTGCTAAGAAATTTATCAGTCAACACTGACAAATTTATTTCTAAAATAGTATTATTTCTCTGTGCAAGTTTAGGCAACAAAAACACATTACTAATTATCTTCTAGAAATTAATTTTAGAAAAGAAAAAGCAATAAAGAAACTATATAGAAAATGTATCCACAAAGCATTAGGCATCAAGGGAAAACACATCTAGATGAATAGCTTTGGAATCTGTGAACAATAGAATCAATTAAAATGAAGGCAGCTTACTTTCTGCAAACAAGTCAGGTCAGAATCCCGGCGAAAGATTTTATCCATGGGGACACTGCTGTAGGAAGAAATATGAAAACAAACTGATGAAACAAATACTATAAGGTAATCAGTTGTGTAATAAACTATCACTGATGCCATACATCACAGTTTTATATTTAACTTGGGTTTTCTCTAAAACATAATTTAATGAGAAACACTGCAGATGTGCAACCATCTCAAACCACGGCACATACCTAGGGGAGAGCCTGTATTTTTCTATTATCCATCTTGTCTTTTCAAACACTAATCCCCACCGAGGTTCTTCTAACATCTGTTGTACTTCAAATTTGTAAGGTAAACCTAGAAAACCATAAAGAAGCATATTTTCAACTATTTCTTAAATCTCCAGTCTCCTTTTAATTACTTAAAATTCCCTTCAGTATTTTTTTTAACAACCACAACTTGGCAGACCATGTGAACAGCACTTTAAACATAGAGGGCAGTCATTAAATATTTATTGCCTGACTATACTTGGTCCACCAAGCATACTAATGCCAAGCTATTAATAATAATGAAGAAAAGTAAAAGTGACACTTTCGTGACAATTCTACACAAGGCACTGTGAGAGGTGAGGTGATCACATCATTTATTATCCAAATCAAAAGACTTTTATAATGAAAGGAGACAAAATTAATCAATTAGTTAATTAATTAACTATGCCTAAACCACAGGCTTAAACTGGGACAGTCCTAGGCAAGCCAAGACATATAGCCATCCTAATGATAAGTTGTTGTTGTTGTTTTTCTTAAGAGAAGTTATCAAGCAGCATTATTCCCATTTTTCAGGAGAAAATTCAAGTTAAGCTATGTTAAGTACAATGTCAGGTTAGCAAGTTGGAGCTTAGATTTCAAACCACCTCCCCGTAGGTGCGAGTCTAAGACTAGACATGGAATGAGACCAACCCTGGGGATGCAGCAACTGTAGCTGAGTCACAGCTGTCATACCAAGCACTAGAGGAAAAGAGCCCAAAGGGTGGACAACACCACACAGCGAGCCATCTTAGCAATTTGTCATATCCTTCAAGACTGCCATGTAAATCTATCTATAGTATATTAAAAGAACAGCTCAAGCTGGGCGTGGTGGCGCATGTCTGTAATCCCAGCACTTGGGCAGCTGAGGCAGGAGGATGGAGAGTTCAAAGCCAGCCTCAGCAATGGCGAGGCACTTAGCAACTCAATGAGACCCTGTCTCTAATAAAATACAAAAAAAGGGCTGGGGATGTGGCCCAGTGCCCCTGAGTTCAATCCCTGGTACAAAAAAACAAAAAACAAAAAACAAAAAAAACAGCTCAAGTGATTCATTACCAAACGTTTACCATGTGCCAGGCATTACATGCTTCAAGTATGTGAAGTCATTTAAATGAAGTAGCTACCATTATTGTCCCCATTCCCCATTTTTCAATGAGGACACTGGGCCAGGAAAAGGTTATAAACCTATTCATGATTGTGTATTAGAAGGACTTGAACTCCCAGGCAGTCAGGCTTGATAATGTATGTTTTTAACTTTTACACTCTATTGCCTCTCAATCCAGGTTTTTTTATTTTTATTTTTTTGCCATAACAAGGCTTTTCAAGTTAACAAAAATCCAGCAAATCAGAAGGCAAGAAAACGGGGTTGGGGGTGAGGGTGGGGAGATGGTATTCTTCATATGAAATAAAAACATGCTCTAAAAAAGGCTCTTCCCACCACTCCGGCCCCAGGTATTTGGAAAGAAGAAAGGGGACAGCAAGTCTATTGATGACTAATTTTTTTTTTTCCATTTCTCATATAAACACAAAAACTACACAGAGATCTATTTGGCATTATTAAGAAAATTTTTCTAAGTTAAAAGCACCATTTTATTTCTCCCCTGCAGAAACTTAAGAAGACTGATACATTATAGTACATAGACTATTAAGCAAACTCTTCTGGTGATAACAATAATTTACCTGACATATTTTGATTACCAACTAAGCAGAGATACTAGCTATAATGGTAACTACCTATTGAAAACCTGTTATTTATGAAACACTCCACGTATATTACAAACAATTCTCACAGGTATCTATCCTGTAAGCAAGATAATATTTTTTTCTCACTTTACAGAAGTAGCAAAAGAGAATGAGAGGGCCTAACCAATCTGCTCAAGGTAAAATAACTAGTAAATGTAAAGAGGTGGGATCTGAATATAGTTGAGTGACTTCTACTCCTAAGGAAAATTGAAAATAATGCATTTTCAATCAGAGCTGATGAAAAAATAGAAACACACAAAAAAACTACAGAGATCTACTTGGCATTATTAAGAAAATTTTTCTAAGTTAAAAGCACCAAAGTATAGGATATTTTTATCCACTGAAATATTAGAAAAAAAACTAATCATTAAGTATATTTCCTGACTGATACAAGTACAG
Source organism: Tamias sibiricus (assembly GCA_025594165.1). Taxonomy (NCBI): domain Eukaryota; kingdom Metazoa; phylum Chordata; class Mammalia; order Rodentia; family Sciuridae; genus Tamias; species Tamias sibiricus. The sequence continues at coordinate 51,715,799 of CM046658.1, forward strand.
AAAACACTTAACCATTAGACATTTTAAAGATTGGAACAAAGTTATAAACACTGTAGCACAAGGTATCTAGTGACTTCTGTAAAACCTTAAATCTTATATCAAAGAATTTCCAAGAAAAGTAAAGCAAAGGACCTAAGATTAGAATCTTGCAAACAGTTCTAACAATGGACAAGTCACTAACCAGACAGCTCTATTCAACAGAACTTTCTATAATATTGAGTGCTGAATCCATGTGCTATCCAATGAAAGCTTATCCTTTCAAGTGATCCCTCCCCTGCCTGAACTAGTTCCTTCACACACACTAGTCTGTACTTTGCTAAATACCTGAGGGTTCCTTCCACAAATCTTCAAAATTCACTCTCAAATTATCTGGCTTTCTGTTTGTTCTCTGGGAACTTAGCTGCCTTGGCCTCCTTAACCTCAACTCCGGTGGCTTTCTCCTCCTGTGCCATATCTGGAAACTTTTTTTTTTTTTTTTTTGTAATTGTAGATGGACAGAATGCTTTTATTTTATTTTTATGTGGTGCTAGGATTGAACCCAGTGCCCCACATGTGCTGGCAAGCACTATCACTGAGCTAAAGCCCCAGCCCCTGGAAACTCTTTTATGTCAGTAAGTAACAAAAATTTCGAGCTCAATTACTTTGTTTCCTGTCTCTAGGAATCATCTTTCTTTGGTGCCTGAAGTTGTATCCTAAATACCACTGTTTGATATATCTGTCTAGTGTTTTGGTTGTTTCAGACAGGTCTGCGCTATTTCATTTTGGTTACAAGCAAAATTACATGAAGTGAATTTTAAACTTCATTTAATTCTAATGAATTTAAAAGTCACATGTACCCAATATTTATTGTATTAGATGGCATCAGAATAAAGACTCTTGACCAAAATCTAACCAATTATGAGATAGGAAGTGATTTAAATTGAGAACAAGTTGATGGTATTTCTTTCTTTTGTAACTCTTTGTAAAACTATACTGAGCCAAAGAATGATATATACTATGTGCTATGCTCAAATGGGCATTTTAGACTAAAGCTAATGCCAATGTTATCCATTCAATAAAATCCAATACTGTTGACAACCTCCTAGATGCAACTGATTAGGTGGTCTTGGGGATGCAAAGATAATTAAGACATAGCCCCCGCTCTTTAAAGAAAATGCAATTTTAACAAGATTCACAAAACAGAGAGTATCTAATGACAAATAACATGGGGGTAGAGCTGGGAAGTCTAACAAATACAGGACATCCAAGTGAGATGATTTGAAATGAAAATAAATTATTAAACTAAAATTTAGTTTAAATGCCAGGTCTTGTGCTAGTAATGGGATAGAAAAATGAGCACATACCCATAATGATCTCATGATTTAATCTCACTATTCAGAGGAAATCTGAACTTCTGCAGTGGTAGTAAGAACAAGAGAATAACATCCTAGAAAAGCCAACTGCTTCCTCCAACCATTTCATTTCCATCTACATTCCCTTCCTTTTCTTCTCTGGTATACATATTCCCTATCTAGCTAGAGTTGACTAGATCACAATAGACATAAATTCCAGAAGAAATAAGCCAATCTTATTATGTGATGGGATAAGCCAACCAAATTCTTTCATGAGACAGAATGGGAATTAAAAGATATTAAGAGTCAGTCATTGGTAAACCTAATATCACTAGATGATGGAGAGCGAGGTTTTTTGTTTGTTTTGTTTTTCCCTTTTCCATTTCCACTGCAGAGAAAGCCAGTCTGCATTTATAAACATACTTTCATGAGATAAGGGACTAAGCCTGTTGCATTTACTGCAGTTTGTCCAGCATGTACACCAGTTCTCCTAGCACATACTCTGCTTGCCCATAATTTTTCTCCACATTTTCATCCTTTGCCCAGTTGTCATGGTAACACAGGGGCTATTACGTAACAGAAGAAGGTAGTTACACTATATAGCACAAAAATAGTGATTTTCTAGCTAATGGACAAACTTTTCCATAAAATAGTTTTGCATAGCTATAAATTCTTTCATTTGTAAGATTCCAAGAAATGAGAACTGAAATAGTAGGAAGTTGTTATTGTTGAAAACTTACGATAAGAGCCATCTGGGCTAATTTCCTCACTTATAACCAGGCAGGTAATCTGGGAATACGGCAAAGGATTGTTTCGATTATAGGGACTAACAATCATCCCAATGAACTTTGCACCTCCTCTGGAGAAGTAACTCTATAAAAAAAGTAAAATTAGTTTCAACTACATAAATTCAAAAGTCAGTATTTATCCACACTAACATTTAATGGGGTGGGGGGAGTGGGAAGGGAACAAAAATGTACATTATGAACTTCATATCCAAACATCAACAAAATGAAATGCTGTATGTATTCATTTCACACTGTCAAATTTTTAATTAAGTTTAATTAATTAAAATGGGTCAAACCCAATCTGAAATGACCCTTAAAAAAAAAAAAATCACATGGCCTGCAAAAATCTATATTTGCTATGAATATGTTTACTAATTATAATGGCTATTTTTCAACTATAATCTACAAAGAGCTGCCTACAGCTAAAACACTCATACATCAAACATAAAATTGCAAAAAGAAAACAAACAACAACAACAAAAAAAACTTGTTTTTTTCAGATGGGTAACTTACATGAATATTTCCAATTATTTCAATTATTCCCTGTCCTAATTTTTCCCATCATTTTTAGAAGGCTCGGGGAATATCAGTGTTACTTTTGTGGCTTGTCTGTACGAAATTGCTGACTTTCCAAATGCTTATACAAACATATTATTCTTACAACCAGAGAAAAAAATTCAAGTTAATTCAAAATCCCAGATATAAAGAATATTAAAAACAATATATTTATTACATCAAGGGGATGTGTAATCATGTACAGCAGGCACACATACAATACCTTTAAACATACCTGGTATTTGGCTTGTGTGTCAATATCTCGTAAGGAAGGATTAGGATCAAATGCAGGATGAGAATGATACCATCCAATAACACTGTAACCTCTAACAGCCAAGGTTTCTGAGGCCTGTGTTTGTGATACAGGATCCATCTCACACTGTAGTCCTGTACTCAGACTGTTACATGGTTCTGCTGCACAGACCTTTAAAGCATTGAGCCTCTTATGATTATATTGAAATCATCTTAATTCTATTACTTGCAAACAAATTAGACTCACAAAGTGTGATTATATGCTAGGAACTTAGCATGCATTTTACTACTTTAACAAGGTCATACTAATAGCTAGTTTTCCAAATTACACTATATAATACCTGTGCGAAGGTTTTCTCCAACAATTCCTATTATTTATGGCAATAATTTCAACTTGATATGCAAAAGAATAATGTATATCAACTTTCAACTACAAGTATTAATACATATTTTTGAGGAGTTATAGCTTTTTATTGATAAAGGTAGTGAGAGGCCAAGGCTTAGTAGTATTCTTTCTTGATGAGAAAAGAAACAAGTGCTCAGTATATGAAATGTAAGTCACTTCTGGGAATAGTTTGCATGTTCTCACACATACAATAAGTAAAGTCTATTTTACTACGAATATTCCATAAAAATATTCAGTATGGCAGCAGGATTAAATAGTAATTAAAACATTTTTTTTTTTTAAAGAAAGAACTTACTTCAACTATCTTATCAACTTCTGAGTATCTTCCTCCTAACAGACCAATTACTTCTGCCATAGAAACGTGAGCATGCTAGAAGAAATACAAGATAGGCTTAGATCAAATGCACAAACCATCTGACAAAAATCAGAATTAAACTACTATTATAGGAGAGTCACTTCTAAATACAACTAGGCCGTTCTAAAATAAGGTCACATAGGTTAACTAGATGTGAGGCTCAGCATAGATTTCAGCTTTCTTCACTGCTGGCTGAGAAGTTTTGAAACAAACACTTTAATACCCCAAGACAGCACTTTTTCACTTAAAAATGAAGACATTATTTGTTCTATTCAAGAAAAGCATTACAAGGACACAAAGTAAAAATTACTCTGGGTCCTTCTATAGAAAAACACTACAAACTTACACAACTGTTAGAGGTATTGGGAGTTTAGTGCAAACAAGGAACCTCCAAATTACAAAAGTTGTGCTTTCTTTCAGTAATCAAAAAGGCAGCAGACATGAGATATTAGGAAATGAAAATAGGGTTAATGATGTCAGACAGTCTGCAAAACTCACATTAATTTATTTTCTCTAAAATATGGAAACATGCAATTGTACGGCTTTTCTTCAAAAGAAAAGACTTATTTTTAGATTCCTTGTCTTAAAAGGATAGTAAAGATCCAAAATACACGTCTTCCATACTCTCTCTTATGCCTGCAATAAAAATACAACAAGAATAGAAATCAGAATAAGCCAACACAATAGATTATCCTTACCAAATCCATTATTAAAAGTGCTTCTGAAGCCACTTTCACCTGAAATGGCTCCTGAAATATAAAAAAAAGGGAGGGGACATAAAAATAGAGATTGTGTTCTCCCCTACTCTAATGTCCATCCTTTTCTTGTTTACCTCTCTCAAATTCTCACCAGCAATCAAAGTTCAATGCAAACTAGACTTTTAAATAAATTTACCCTTCAAAACTCCAGCAGGAAGAAATTCCCTCTCATTTTCCATCTATACCAATCATCTGACCCTTAATATATAACACCTTGTCTGATCTTTTCATATACATATTCCTTGTATACACAGAATAAGAAAAAACATTTCTTGTCAGACAGTGGCATTACCTATGGTTAGTCACTGAAATATAAATAGTACCTGCTTTTCTTCACTGAAAAAATTACAAGGTATCAGTTGGAAGGGATCAAATGAGCTGAAAAGAAAAAAAAATACGCATTTTAAATATAACCACAAGATTAGGATAATTATTATAAAATTATTTACAAATTTGAAAATGTATATCAATAATCTAAACTTAAATTCTGAGAAAAATACAAAATTAGATAAATTATTTAGGACATTCACAAAACCTTTTTGAAAGAAACCATAAGCAACTTAATTTCCTAATACCCAAAAAGAACAGGATAAATGGTCAGACATGTTTCCTATGCTGAAAGCAGATTTTTAGACGTTCCATGAAAGGTAGTTAATTCCCTGATATGAAACACCAAAGTTCATGAATGTTTCTCAGAAAAACTTTTCTCAGTACAAAGTACCCATCACAGAGTAGATTCAATGAATATTTTTAAAATAAATGAATAACAAATAGTTCTGTTAAAGAAATTAATGTACATAGGAAATTCTATGATAAACTCTTGTTTTGTAATATAGAGATGAAAAGGAGGAACCTAAGCAAATCTAAATAAAAAGGCCATATGCAAACTTGAAAAACATGTCAAAAATGCTTTGACCAGTAAAAAATTGAGTTTGGGAAAAATATTAAGCACATTACAAGGTTATTTTAGGCTATGCTCACAGGAAGAAAAAACAAGCAGGAATATGTTCATTATGTTACTACTGGAAAAGAATAAGACTACTATGTTTCCATTCTACCAATAACTACTAGTGCCAAAAGGACATTGTGTGTTATTTAATACTGTATCCCAAGGGCCTGGGACAGTGCCTGAAATACAGCAGTCATTCAAAAAATATTTGTTGAATTAAGAAGAACTTTAAATTACTGAATACAAAAGAACTATAGGCCAAGACAGATGAGAAAAATAAAAAGAACAGAGAAAGAACATCCCAAACACTTAAGAACCTTGAATGTGGAACCTCTGTCAATGCTTCTTGAGGGTTAGAGGACTATGGACTGGCAATTTCATGAGAAAGCAGACATCAGAAATAAGAATTAAATGCTGATTGCCAGAAAACTCTAGAAAAGATTTTTAAACAGCTGATTTGTGAGCCTTTACTAGATGGAGGAGTAAATTAATGGGTTTAGAAAAATTTAAGTCATAATAAGGAGATCTTTTCATAGATATGTCTGATGGGGATAACTGGCTAGAAACCAGAAGACTGCATGAAGATTCAAATTATTTTATCCAAATTTAAGCAAGACATACACTATCATTACTTTTCTGAATAAGAAATATGGGTTAATTGTGGTAACAGACATATCTGACTTAACAATGATGTCTGACATTTGTATTTATTCCAGTTAAACATTTTATGTGGCAGTTAACAGCAGAAAAGGCAAACTTATTGAAATGTTGATGATTCAGTGACACAAAGGCTAAAATGTAAAAAGTAGATCTGAATTTGAAAAGGTCCTGACACACTGGAACAACTTGAAAATCAAAATAAGTGTAAGTCTCATAGATTCCGAAAATCAAATGTTTGAATAAAAGAATGGGGGCTTGGCTTATAGATGACTGTATTCATAGTCTAATATATTTTCACTATAACAGTTTTAGCTTTAATTTCTACTTCACAGAAGCAACATATAATGTAGTAAATTATATATTACCAAGAATTTGGATTCTTAAGCCTCATTGTCTGGGCTTAAATCACAGCTCCAACACTAAGCATCAGCAAGTTACTAAATTGCCCTTTGTCCCTCAGTTTTCATCTGTAAAATGAGAGTGATAATATTAACTATTGCAGAGGGTTGTTATGAGGATTAAATGATTTAATATATGTGAACTGCTTAAAACACAGAGAACTGTGTTAGCTATTTTAATTATTATTTCATAAACAAGAATGTGAAGTCTATCCAAGGACATACAACTTGCAAGAAAATGATCTAGTGGCATTCCTGGATATCTTGTGTTAAAAGGGATAGTAACAAAACTATGGTCTAATCAGTGGGGTATGTACCTGTAGGAAGTGAGAAGTCTCCTAGAAAATCAAGGCTTTTGACTTACCTGGCAACCCTTAAATTTTACAAATTTTACACACACACACACACACACACACACACACACTTTTTTTGGGGGGTGGGGGGGTGGGGAGGGTATTGGAGATTGAACCCAGGCCTTTTTATTTTGAGACAGGGTCTTGCACAATTGGTTATGGCCTTGCTAAGTTACTGAGGCTTGCTTGAACTTGTGATCTTCCTGTCTCAGCCTCCCGAGTCACTGGGATTACAGGTATGTACTATTGCACCCAACTAGTTCATATATATTTTGAGAGAACTTGTCACTTCCTGAGGTTACTTGTCCATGTCTGGAGTTGAATGATCTCCTGTCATAAACAAGGTCCTTTTGTAACATATGTTGGATCCCACACTCACTCAACCTGAAGTTTAAAACATTCGGTTATAGAGAAAGAAAAAAAAATTCCAATTTTTGATTACTTTTTTAAAAAAATATTTATTTACTTATTTGCTTTAGTTGTACACAATGCGTTTATTTGTACGTGGTGCTGAGGATCGAACCCGGGCCGCACACATGCTAGGCGAGCGCTCTACCATTGAGCCACAACCCCAGCCCCTTATGATTACTTTTAATTAAAAAAAATTTAACTGATCCATCTTAGTGAATAATGGCATAATGTAGCTATTGGTCATTTGCCTATACATTTTCTATCTGATGAGTTAAAACAATTACATTTACATAACACTGTACCTTTTTGTTGGTCTTGACACTTTTGAAGGTTTAACAGGTTTGCCCTTTTCTTCTTCTCTTCTTTTTGCCAACTCCTCAGCAGAGAGATGCTAAAACAAAACATCAAATTGTGATCAAGAGTCCATCAACTACATAGAGGGAGAAGTAATAAAAACAGTCCTTTAAAACCAAATTTAAGGGCATGTAAGAATATGACAGACTAAATTTAAATGGATGGGTCTCCTTGCTACTACAAATACTGGAGAATATTTTTTTTAATTGTTTTAAATTAGACAGCCATATTAAATTGAAAATGTACTCCTCTGGATGTGCCCATTTCAATCAATAGTTTCAATTACACAGGTTAAAGAATCTTAGAATCACCTGAGTCTTTTAGTTTCCCTTTCTAGTTACTAAGTTCTACTGTGCTGAATTTTCTTTCACAACTGGGACAGCACAGTGTAAAGATTAAGAACACATATTCTGCAGGGCATGGTGGCGCACACCTGTAATCCCAAAGGCTCAGGAGGCTGACGCAGAAGGATTGCAAGTTCATAGCCAGCCTTGGCAACTTACAAGGCACTAAGCAACTTAGCATGACTCTTGTCTCAAAAATAAAAAAATAAAATAAAAGAGAGAAAGAAAAAAGAAACACAATAAACAGGAGGGCTGGAGATATTTCTCAGCAGTGAAAGCACCCCTGGGTTTGATCCATGGTACCAAAAACAACAACAAAAAAACTCAAAACAAAACAGGAAAAAAAAAAAATCCAGCTTCTAAGGACTGAGGGTGTAGCTCAGTGGTAAAGCATTTATTTAACAAGCATGATGCCCTGGGTTCAATCCCAGCACTTGGGGGATGGGGGCAAATTTCAGATGGATTCTGGAGCCAAAATGTCTGGCTTTGCTCTTTATTGCCACAGAAGTTGATTTCATGCTTCAATTTACTCATCTTTAAAAAGGGGAACATTAAGAGTAATAATAACAATATCATAGTGTTACTGTGAAGAGAGTTAATGTTCATACTTTACTAATTTCATCTTTACTACCAACCTTACACCTTAGTTGAGATAAGCTATGCACCTTTTCCAGAATATACCTAGTATTTTCTCATGTCTGCACCTTTGCTTATCCACTCCCTCAGACAGGAATGTTTTCATCTACCTTTCAAGATGATTCTTCTGTTGATAATTTGGATCAAACACCACCTCTTCTGTGGAAATCCTCTCTGATCATAAGTCTTTGAGAGGTCCTTATAATTCCTGGACCAACCTTATGTAACTTGGCATAGGTTTTGTCTTTCCTAAGAGAAATGTAAGTTCCTTATGGTAAGAAACCATGTATTACTTATTATTATACCTAGAAGAGTGTTCAGGTGTTAAGGTTGGGGGCAGGAAATGGGGAAGGAAGAGAGAAAGCCAACATTTATCTAGTACCTTATGCATGTTGGCTTAGTGAGTACCTAATACTAAGACCTTTATATACTTCATCTCATTTACTTCTAACAAAATTCCTTTAGTGGAAGTACTATTATTCATGTTTCATAAATTTAAAAAACACAAGATTCAGTAAGGTTAAGTAGTTGTTCAAGGTAAGAGAGCCATTAAAAACACATTTATGTATTCTTTCCATTCTACTGAATTGGCTATTCACAACAAATTATATATTTAGAACAGGTATGTGCATGTGTAAATACACAAACACAATCACAGTCACTGTCTGTGTTTCCTTTTAGGAATTAGTAGAAAAACATTTCATTTGTATTTCAATGTCTAATGTCTACAGAACATTTTAATTAGTACATCAGAACATAATTCAATAATTACTTAATGAAATTAAATAGGCATAAAAATGCTTTGGCTTGGCATATATTCTTGAACTAGAGACAAAACATGTACAGAGAGAGAACTGAAATGCTGAAAATAAGTCAGACTCCTAATAAACTGCAGAAACAAAGCTTTCCATTTTGTGGCTTACTAAAACATGGAGACAAATTAACATGGGGACTAAAGACATATAGTGTAAACACATGAAATAATTGTAATATATATGACATTAAGATATACAAGTGTATATTGACAAAAACAGTTTTCATGGATAAGCCATGTAAAAGGTCAAAATCACCTCAAATGTTTGTCCTTCTAAGTCCTTCGCATCACACCAGTTTCCCCATGGATCTCGAACCCTTCGTCTCCTTGTGCGCTATGATGAGAATAAAATAAAGCAAAAAGTAACAAGATTAATTTGGAGAAATTATAGCACCTTAATACACAAAACCAAAACAATATATAAAATTTACTTAATTTATTTATTTAAATATTATCATCTCTGATCATCAATGACTCACTAAACTTTATTAATTTATGTTCAACAGTTAGTACTCTACTTAGAAATACATCAGTAATTGTGAGCTACGTGTGAAAGCACTTGTAGCAGGTGAGGAGAGTGTAGGCCAGGTGATGAGGCAGAGACATTGTTTAAAAAGAAAAAAAAAAAACAGTGATTTTTCTGTACTTTACTTGCATTTAATTTTCATTTCTATTCACCTTTAGAAGCTAAAAACCTAGGACAAAAATATTTTTAAGACCAGAAAGAACCACCAAGGAAACGGCTTCCCTTTATATGTCAGCTTTAGAAAAGAGACTATGAAGTTAATATAAGCAGTGAAAAATTACAGAATTTGTTAACATTATTAATATCCAGTATCAGAAACCTCAATATTGAGACCTTTAAGATGGATCAGCTATGAAAGGACAGTATGACCCGCATCATTTACAGAAAGAAAACATCCTTTCTTAAGAGAGTGAACCTAGGTAGAAGTGGTTTGCAGCCTCAACAATGAGAAAAATGGCTACTGGATAATACTTTTTTTCCATTTACTTTACCTATTACCACTTTAACTTACATGCACAACTAAAAAGATCACCTTTAAATTTAAAATTTTAAAATATTATAAAATTCACTGAATCTAAGAATTAAAAACAAATGTTATTCCAAAAAACTGATTCTTAAGGTAAGAATTTTTAAAGACACAAAAATAAGAGAAATGAAAGAGAAAAAAACAGACGTGAACTGTATGGGATTTTTTTTTTGTTTGTTTTGTTTTTGGTAGTGCTAGGGATTGAGCCCAGAGTCTCTGCACACTAGGCAAGTACTCTACCACTAAGCCACATCACTAGCCTTCTGAACTGTAAAATTTTTAAAGAAACATTTCTAAATCAGAACTAAACAGTCCGAAACATTATGGCTTTTCACGTTTGTCAATGAATTTTGAAGCTTTTATAGTTTGTTTTCACTCATAAACCAATATGAAATTGAACAGAAGCTAGAAAAATAAATGGCTAAGTTGAAGTACAATAGAAAACACATTCTTCCACTAAATGGACATTTGTTAAGCAGATAAAGAGAAGTAGGCATACTTGACTAAACTTGTAAGGAGCAATGTAGAGGAATCATTTAGGAAGAAAATGGCTGTTTACCATAGACTGCAGACGCTGGGCAAGCTGGTATGCTTCTACTGCATCCTTTCTGTCTCTGATTCGAACTTTATCTACTGGTTGTGGTCTATTATATACAGCCTGTTCTATTGGAGTTCAGGAAAGATAAAACAATCTATTATTTTGTGAAATCCACTTGTTATAAAGACTTTAGCTGAGCACTAATGATTCTTATTCCATAATCATACATATAATGTACTATGTCATAGTTCCCAGATAAAAGTAATGATATTAGTAAAAGGAAATTTCAGTAAAATGGATTTAGGAAATCAGTAATTTGTTTAATTTTTGACTACTGAGTTCCCTTTGCTCACTTTGGCAGTCCAATTCAGATCATTTTTCTTTTAGTAGCTAAGAAAGCTAAAATGTCTTCATTTTCTTGAAAAGCTAATTTCTAAATATAAGGCTTTGGGCAAAGCAGGCCACTGCAATGAACAGCAGGCTCCAAAGCAGACTATAAATTCTGCCTACATAAAATAAAATAAAGTTGCTGTGAGTTTTCTAGTTAGTTGTTTCACTTTCACAGAAAAGAAACAGAACATACTCCTCTTAAATAAACCATGGGCTTTAAGATTCTAGTTACCTTATGACTATGCAACTGTGGCTATTAGCTTTCTTCAAAAAGTTTTTGTTACGTAAATTCAATGTAAGGATGGAGTACATTTTGAAATATGTCTATTCCTCAAATTTAAGTATAGGGAAAAAAAAAAAAAAACTTGGTGAAAGAACTTTCTTCCATTAAAATATTTTGGCACTTTTGATACATTTAAGTATGGAGGCTCTTAAATTATTTCCTTTATTTAATCATTACTAGATAGCATTTCTACCATAAATATAGTACAGGTAGAGTAACCCTTAACCTAAATGCTCAAAGCTACAAGTACTTCAGATTTCAGACTTTTTTCAGATTTTGGAATATTTGCATAGAAATGCTCCCAATATCTTTAACTTTTTAAGCACCACGTTGGCCTCAATTTGTATGTATAAATTTAATGGGCCATTAATAGACTTTTCATAAAATTATTTACTTTTGCCTGACAAAGAACTATATTCTTAAATTATTTCTATGAGATTATTTTTCCTTTAAAAATTATACCTTCAGTTTTCATTGTAGATCAAAAAGAAACAGTTTAAGCAACAAAAATTTGATTTACAGCAAAATTGTAATTATACATTTATTCCATAGTGTTACCTCTGAATTCTGTATACTTAAATCTACTTAAATTCTAATCATCATAGAAATTAATGGGTACTGTAAAGATAAAAAATGTTGAGTTAAAGATTTTGGGTTTTTATTTTTACCACATCCAAAATTGATTGCTCCTATCAACTCGAGGTATGTATGAATCCGTCCAATACAATTAACATCCCCACAGTTCTTCAGGCCAGGACGTACTGAGGTCTTATTTAAGTATTTCGGTTTGCATATCTCCCTAATTAAGAGATGGAAGTACAATTATTTTGGATAAATAAAAACGTAAAAAAAGATTTCTAGGGAAAACTTTTATAATACAAAATATCTTAAAATTTTACCCATCTCAATGTATAAAGTGTATAGCAAATATAATACATAACCCAAGTGCACTTTTTTCTGAAAATCTTTAAACATCTTTAAATGATGCAATAATTTACAGGTACCTGTACTGTGTTTTATAAGTACTATTCCTTTCCCAATAAAAAAGTGAATAGATTCCAGTTATCCCAGGACCTTTAAGTTAGAAGCTTATTTATGTACTGATCCAAATTCAAGTATAATTAAAATCTTTGAATAAAAGGGCACTTTGACAATATATTAAAAACATATATCACCAGGTGTGGTGGTGCACGCCTGTAATCCCAGCACTTTGGGAGGCTGAGGCAGGAGGATCTTGAGTTCAAAGCCAGCCTCAGCAATGGTGAGGCACTAAGCAACTCAGCACTAAGCAACTCAGTGAGACCCTGTCTCTAAATAAAATACAAAAAAGGGTTGGGGATGTGACCTAGAGTGCCCCTGAGTTCAATCCCCGGTACCACCAAAAAAAAAAAAAAAAAAAAAAAAAAAAAAATCATTAAATTTTTCTAACTTTTTTTCTTTTTTTCAGTGCTAGAGAATGAACCGAAGGCCTCCACACAGGCTAGGCAAACATTCTACCCCTGAGTTCTATCTTCCCCTACACTTTTTCCAATTTTTAACATATTACTTAGGTTCATCTGCTTTTTGTCAGATGTCTCTTAATAACTAGCTATCTTATAAATATTTACATTTTTATATTCATTTTTAATAATGAACCCAATAAATATTAAGTTCTTACTCTCAGTAGAAACAGAAATAGATATTATAGGGGAGTCCAAAGAATCAAGACACTCCCCAAATTCCAAACTCCATTCCCTGAACTTTGTGGAATTTATTTTAAATTTGTGTATTTATTTGCATAAGTTCTGTAAAGTAAATAAAACACAAGGTAAGATAATGAAGAATAAGAGAAGATATATTTGGGTGGTCAGAAGCCTCTCATTTTCCTGTGCAGACCTGAATTGAGATGAGAAAACAAGACTCTCCAAGATGTGGAGGAAAGCAAGATCTAAGAGTAATCAAGGCCCCGAGTTAGAACTGTGGAACAGTGAGTCAAAACTCCAGACACTGAAATCATCTGCACCTAGTGTGACTTAGAACAAGTTCCTTATCCTCTGTGAACCTAACTTTTCTCATCTGCAAAATGAGGACAAAATTGTCAAGAGGATTGCAGATAGCTTAAATATAATGCCTGACATTTGATAGAAATTTAGTAACTGTATTGGTTACTGTTTTAATAAAAATATTCCTCTAAGCAGAGAGTCAATTACATCTACTTTTATGGAAAGGATTTATCTAAAAACAAATTTGGCAGACTTCTTTTTATTTTGAAAACTTTAAGTCTTCCTCCTTTTTTTTAAATTTTTTTTTTTAATTTTAGCACCACCTCCAGCCCTTAACCAAAATTTCATTTCTGTTGAAAACATTTCTTTTTTGCTTTCACACTGTTCTGTTAAATTATCATATTTAAACAGCAATACCAAATTGATTTCAAGAACTAAAATAAATGACTTAGTGACTTAGCAAACTACTGCCATATAATTTATGTCTATGTAAATTATTCTGCCTCATATAGAATCCAAAATACAAATTAACATTTTGATTAAGCAAATATTAAGCATACATTGATCATATAAACTTTTTTTTTTTGGTAAAGTGGATTGAACTCAGGGGAACCTGGCCACTGAGCCACATGCCCCGCTCTATTTTGCATTTTATTTAGAGACAGGGCCTCGTAGTTGCTGAGGCTGGCTTTGAATTTGCAATTATCCTGCCTCAGCCTCCTGAGCCACTGTGATTACAGGGGTGCACCACCATGCCTGGCTCATATAGACATTTTGAGGTAGCTATTGTTCTGAAGTCCTTCAATTTTGGCTATCTATCCTTTTACTTCCAAAAACAAAAAATAGAGACCAATAGAAATCTCATTTCACTGGTCTTTTAAAACATAAGGGTGGAAATGTAGCTCAGTGATAGAAAGCTTGCTTAGCATATACGAAGCTTTGGGTTCAATCCCTACCACTGCAAAAATAAATCAACAAATATAAATACACTAAAAAAAATATATATATATATATATGTATATAAATATATATAGTGTCAATTAGGTAATGTAGAATAACAAAAAGAGTGATTTAGAGAGTCAAGACTTGAAATGACATCTTTCATAGTAATTGGATGGTTGTGATGGTTGTGTAATCAAAGACAGGCCCCTAATGGTCTCCTGATCTCAGAACTGTTCTTTATCAAGTAAGATTATACCATCTGTCTTCTTCACAGTATTACTGTGACAAATCAAATGAAATGTAGGAAAGCTTTCTGTAAAGTGCAAAACACTGTGTAAATGCTAGGAATTGTTCCTCCTCAGTATTCTTTACTATTATTAGCCAGAAGTTGTACTTTTAGTACTTTAACCAATAGAAGATAATCATGAGGTAAGAACAAGAACAAATCCTCCTGTTGAAATATGGCTGTCTTTACAAGCCAAATAATATAATACTGTCCCAGTAAAATGAAGATATCTGATTCAACAAGTTATCTGTTTTCCTTTGATAACATTCCCATGTTATAGCAGAAAATTACTGCAACAGGATAGAAAGACCTGATCAAATGGAAGAGAAGAACAAGGGACACTGCCGAATCCCCACCCAAGGACCCAAACTGGGAAGCACTCTGTAAAGTTGGCCATACACAAGTCAGTATTCTTAAAACAATAATAGCAAATTGAATATCCAGTGATGACTTAAATGATAAGCTACTAATAAAAATTCAAAATATTTTTTGAGTACTGAGGCTAATAAATAAGAAGTATTTTGGCTTGTTCCCTATTCCACATTAATTAAAATATACTGACAATTTAGAAGGTAACTTCATACATTAGAAGATTCCTGTATCCTGATGAAGATGGATAAAGAAACTTTTACCTTATTATGCCACAAGTTCAAGCTGAAACCATTTAAGACAGCTATTTTAGAAAACTGTTTATGCAATCTAGCTACATTTAACGACACTGTATTCCTGTCACCTAATTTTTCCTTCTTTATACTCAAGGTACATAAAATTTCTGGAAAGAAATTCTCCGTGTACATCTTCCCAGCACTGTCCCAAGAAGTTGCTTCTTAAAGGAATCATCAAACCCTTTCTTTCCAGGCTCCAACACTCTGAAGAACAGATGGGTTATGAGAGCCATAGGTTACAGTGTTTAGCAATGCTTTTAAAAAGATTCACTATGAGAAATGTTCAATCTTCCCTCCTGAAATGATAATACATGTGAAAGCTCTTTGGATCACTAGAAAAAATTTAAATTCTACATAGGTCTAATTAAAATACTTCACAGAGTATCAGGTTTTCAAATCAGCATCCAAAATGTAATTCTTACCACTGATCCAAAATGTAATTTCTAATTTTCAAATAGCGTTCTGGTGTTTTAGCTTGGCGCCCCTCAAAAAACTCAGGAATTGCTTGTTTTTCTTCTTCCTGAATGATATTTCTATCTATTTCTACTTCTTGTTCTGGTGGCTTAAGCTCTTCTTCCTCATGGCTTTCCTCCACCATTTGGCAAGAAGAATGAAAAAACATTTCATTATCACTAAAATCTTTCTGAATTTCACAAGGCTCCAGAGAAGGACATTGCCTGGCATCATCTATTCCATTTCCACCTTGCTTGTCACCATTTTTAATCAGTTTATTGCATTTCTGATCATTTACTTCAGTTGAGTCATTTTCAATGTTGCTCTGTTTTTTGGTCCATAATGTAATTTCTGAGCTTGAAAGTGTTTTCGTCCCATCTTGTTTTATATTCTGAAGGTATTCCCTGGACGATCTGCAAAAAAGAATTTCCTGGCTTCTGACTTCTTGACTGGATTCATGTGTTTTACTATTAGGAATGTCTAACAAGAGACCACTGCTACAATTTTTATGTGATGTCTGAGAAGCCCACTCATCCACCTCATCTGTGATGTCTACTTCTTCATCATCAGACAACTTTTCAATTTTTACAGCATTCAGATTGGGATCAGCACGTCCCCTTAAACATGATGGCGTACATGCCTTAGTCCCTTTATCTTCATTTTTAACCTGATGATCGCTGCTGGTCTTCTGATTTGGTGTTTCTTTTTCTGGACTCCATTTTACCTTATTAAAAATCAGAATAAAATACCCATAATATTAAGTTTTTAAAATTTAATCAACTGGCACAATAAATAAGATATAATATTATTAAACTTTGTACATGTTAATGGTACATTAGACCTTCACTATGCTTCTCCTTAATGCATTTAAAACTGCTTTCTAAATGTAAAAGATCACCATTTTAAATTCCCATATAGGACTCATGATTTGGTACTTTTAAAATAATCATGATCTATATAGAACTACCATGTACTTATTTTTAAGTATTAAGTTTAAAATAGTCATCCAGCTTGGACTAACCAGAGAATAAACCAACAATTTTCACATTAAGGTGTTCTATAAAATATTAAGAGTATTTATACAAGTCTATTTTTCAAAATGTCTGATAACCTCAGATGATCTTTATTATAATGCTAAAATAATCCTTTATTTGGAAATTTATGTCACATATTTCCATTCAGTAAATTAAATCCATCTTTCATCTAACTATAGAAACTATATTTTTGCAGGTTAACGTAATGCAGCTTCAATATTACAGAGTTTATATGTTAAGCCATGGTATTATCTTCCATAGCTGCTAATACTTGATAACATAAGAAAAAGGAGTCAATGAGTAAATATGAATTGAAATAAAAATTTCTATGTATAATATTTTTAGAAAATCCTGTAAATGACTGACATATCCAAGAGATATGATAGCGCTAAGTAAGAGATTATTTATAGCTCCACTGTCACAAAAGAATCCCAGGATCGGGGCTGGGGTTGTGGCTCAGTAGAGCGCTCGCCTAGCACGTGTGCGGCCGGGTTTGATCCTCAGCACCACGTACAAATAAATGCATTGTGTACAACTAAAGCAAATAAATAAATACTAAAAAAAAAAAAAAAAAAAAGAATCCCAGGGTCATGTAGAGAACAAAAGGGTAGCAGGGGGAGGAGGAGATTTGGACATATAGCCTCAAATAGCATTAAAAATCTTTTTATTTATTTGCAGCCTACTATATTTTGGAGTTTTCTGTTTGTTTTGCAATTCTGAAGATCAAACATAGAAAGAACTTTACCACATGAGCTAGATTCCCAGCCCTCAGACTCCTGTTTTTAATCTCAAAATTTCAGATGAAATTTTGCATTGAAGTTCATAAAATTCTAATGTCTGTTATAATAGAAGTGTATCCTTCCACCCCACATTTATAAGTACAACTGATACTCAAACATACACCATATATTTTAGTTTAAGAAACATGGTGTACGAATAATCAGGTTAAGCTTTTATTCTGTTCCTTATTACCTCAACCTTGATGAACTACTTCAAATTGCATTTGTTAGGTTGAAAGTGGGAGCAGGTAATTACTGTACAATGAATACCTTCCATTACTTACCACCTATTCCCAGCTAACACTAAGACAAATATTGTATTCAAGGTAGAACACTTTAGTTACATTAAACACCAAATTTTACGTAAGACATTTCCAAATTTTATATACTTGCATATCTAGAGCTCAAGCAGAGCATGTTAAAAAAATCTAAATATCAACACTACACACCTGAATACAGCACAAATTACTTGAAAGATTAGGAATTATATTATATCTTTCTGAACATTATAATTTATTAAAGTTTTCAGAAAATTCTCCACAAAAATTATAAAAACCTCATTACTATTAAATAGACTTCAGAATCATGTTAGTATTTATGTCCCCTAAGCTGTAATAATAGAAGAATAATAGAAGACTTGTAAGCTTTTCTCTTAGGAATACTATTTGCTTTATAGAATGTTTTTGGGTAGTTAATATTTTGTCCTTCAACTATAGGAAATTAAGTAGTATAGTATGTAAATACTATTTAATAGCAACACTCAAAAAACTAAAGATATGCTCTAATGTGTTTAAAGTCAAATGTGTATAGTGTTTTATGAGGTTAAAATACTTTCAATATAAAAATTTAAACAATAAGACAATAAGCCAGGGCAGTGGTGCACGCCTGTAATCCCAGTGGCTCGGGAGACTGAGACAGGAGAATCATGAATTCGTAGCCAGCCTCAGCAATGGCAAAGTGCTAAGCAACTCAATAAGACCCTATCTCTAAGTAAAAAATACAAAAAAGGGCTGAGGATGTGGCTCAGTGGCTGAGTGCCCCTGAGTTCAGTTCCTAGTATTCCCCCCCCCCCCCAAAAAAAAAAAAAAAAAAACACCCAATAAGACATTAATGCTTACATTAGATATTTCTGATTACTAATTTTGTTCTAAACATTATCATTATTAGCTAGGATATTTATATTCTGCTTACCTTATTTTTAAAGTATTGTCTGGCATAACTCTTCACTTGTAAAACACTGCGACTTCCAATTAACTTTGCAATTTTGGTCCACCTTCGACCAAATTTAGTCTGTTTTCAAAATGGAAAAAAAATTGCTTTTGATTAGCTTATTAACATTTCAAGCAATGGTAAATTTGAAACAAGTAAAACTATCTTTATCTATATCCTAAACTACACAATGAAATCCTCCCTAGAGACTATGCTCTTTAAAATCAAAACCCAGGCTCTACTTGAACCCAGACTTCTGATTTTAAAAATCATTTTCTTTTAATAATATATATGAAGATCCCACTTGTGTTACCTAATTGTATACATTCATACTGCACATTATGATGTTCCAAAATCTAAAATATCTTTTAAAAAAGGAGGCAGATGACTAGGACAATTAAAGGATCAACTGAACATGTTCTGCACTAATCACAAATTTTTCAGAATGTCCATTGTGCCCCACACAGACACTTTTTACTATATACAGGTAGTATACAGCAGTGCAATGACTTACAAGATTGAATCAGAAATGAAGCAGACCTGCATCTAATCTCTCCCTCCTACTGTTAAGGCTGTGCACCTGCTAACACTGAAGCTGTGGGAAGAAAAAACTGGGAACCTGGGGAGCTCCCATGTTTTGAAGTATAGAAAGGAACACATACAATTTTACATAAAAAGGATTTTTAGGTATTAAGTCTAATTCTTATTTAATATATAAATCCTCTTTATAATATCACCACACAGAATACTCCCTACTTCTCAAAGTAGCTCAACTATTTCAATTTTTTAGAATTCTTATAAGAACAAACAAAAAAGAAAAACTACCCTAAACTCATGGAGGTAGACCCTAGGGGCAGATCTACAGGTCAAACAGTCAGGCCTTATCAGTAACAAACAGTAATAAATCATCTTCAAAGATCTGACCTGAATGACAAACCTTAATTTATACACTTTATTTCTGGTATTTGTTAGAAAATCCGACATGGACAATTTCTTAAAACTGAAAGTACTTCTGAGAAAATTGTTAGTAAGTATGAATTAACTACTGAAGATCAGCACTTAACAAGGAGCACTGGCATGAGCCTGTAATCACAGCAACTCAAGAGGATGAAGCAGGAGGAGCACAAGTTCCAGGTCAGCCTTAACTAATTTAGCAAGGCCCTAAGCAACTAAGTGAGATCCTGTCTCAAAATAAAAACCTAAAAAGGGCTAAGGTGGTAAAGTGTCCCTGGGTTCAATGCCCAGTACAAAAAAAGAAAAAAAGATTAGCACCTAGCTAAGACTAACTTACTGAAGAATTACTTCTCTCTCTTTTTTTTTTTTGGGGGGGGGAGGCGGGGTGTAAAGGTAATTAAATAACTTGGTAGCACAGAATACTAGTGCAGACAGGAGAGATCTAGATAAAAGTATAATCACTAGGGACATTAGAGATTTGGACAAAAAGAACACTGGAGAAAAGACACTAAGGAGAATAGCAAAGAAAACACGCACCAATTTCTAAGTAAAGGGATAGTCCATTGCCAGAGGAAAATAAGGAAAAACCTTCCTTAGTCCTTCAGTATCACATAATTCCCTTCTCCTATGCTTGAGAGAATTCAGTGTGTATGCAAACTCTATGAGTTAAAAAGGCAGGGAATACAACCAATAATTCAATGCTTCTTATTTATGAAAGCATTCTAATTTCAAATCTCTTAATGTAGATAGGTAGATTTCTACATATCTCTATATAAGTAAATACATATTTGCTTATAAATGGACAAAATATCTTAGGAAGGATATACAAAGGAGATTATCTCAGAAGTGAGAGGGAGCCTTAACACCCTATAACTAGATTGCTTTTGACTTTTGAGCTCACAAATGCAGTCCTCTAACTGCAATCAATGTCAACAATTAACAACCAAAACCATTTCATATATATGGATATCTGATCTTTATAAGGGGCAAAACATAAAAGCTGTCAGCAATCTAAAATACATTACTTGTTAATTAAAATTAGACTATGATACAATAGTCTGAAATAACAATATAGGAAAAATCACCACTACAGGGAAAAAACCTCAATATCGTTTAGTATTCACAGAACTTATAGACACCATGATTTTAACTAGAAAAGCAGAAACATTTTATTTCTCATCGTCAGTAGAAATGTAAATATTTCAATTTGCATTTACAAATCTTACATAATTACACAAATATTCTACACATATATAATTTCTAAAGTAATTTATAAAATACAGAGTAACAAGTACTTTAAAAGAAAATATATAACCTACTCTTGATAATTTAAAGACAAATTTCCTGAACATTTTGTTAACGATTTCTTCATATTAAGGAATATTTTCAGAATTAGAAACGAGCATACATTTTTTCCCCATTATATAACTTGTGCATGTTTAAATAGATTTCAGTGAAACACTCATACAAAAGAAATTATTCTAGTATTCATATCTATGTATGAAACATTTGGACTGTGTACACAATGCCAAATAGCTGAATAAAGAACAACTCAGATGATCACCCAGCTTAACACAATATGCTTGTTTTGAGATAAAACATTAGACAACTAAATATTTTACCTTTTAATCCAGAGAGTTGGTATCATGTATACGGATAACAGTACAATTTCTTGGATTTTATTAATACCCCAAAAATGTTATATCAAAATACTGACTCAAATCTATTTTAGTACCTTAGTTGAAAGGAATTCTCTTGTACTACACTATAAACACCATTACTCTCACTACAGAAAAACTCAAGTTGTTATAAATGTAATTAAAAACTCTGGTCTCTACAAATTAATCTTATAATTCTATGAATATGTGCTTTTAGAATCATTTTTACTATAAATTAAAAATTGCTCTATTTACCAGCCCTTGTTCAAACAGCTCTTTTTCTTCTATCGTCCACTTTACTGAGTAACTGGCTGGTTTTGTAGGAGAGTGTACCCTGAGGGGAAAAAGAGGAATTGCAAAAAAAATTTCTGAAATGGAACATTCCATATGTATGCAGCTAAAGATTATAGATAGCCATGAGGTAAAATGAGTCAAAGACTTAAAAATAAAATAAAAAAAGAAGGCTGCAGCCTCTACCTACAGGGAGAGATTTACCATGTCAGGTATTTATCTCTACTATGAACGATAGGAGTCCCAAAAGATAAAATCCCTGGGTCTGAGTGAGGATAAAACTAAAGACATCAAAGGAAATCAATGTAATAACTACCAAAACAGGCCTCTTAAACTGAATACAAAGCAGCAGGTGTTAATACATTCCCCAATCCTAAAGGCATCTAAGAGTTTAAAATAGTTCCAGAAATATCTCTGGTTTAATTACTGTGTAAATACATATAAGCACTGAGCCAGAAAAGAAGTTGCAAAACCATGGCATTATGGGGCTGGGATTGTGGCTCAGCGGTAGAGCGCTCGCCTGGAGCGTGGGCGACCTGGGTTCGATCCTCAGCACCACGTACAAATAAAACGCATTGAACAAAACGCATTGTGTACAACTAAAGCAAATAAATAAAAATATTAAAAAAAAAAAAAAAAAAAAACCATGGCATTACATTTACTGCTTTTAAAACCATCTTAAGAAATTAAAAATAAAATACTGATGAAGCTAATTCAATCAAGTCATTAATCCTTCTATTAATTTCACGTTGTTAATGTTAACTCCGTAAAATACAAACGTCAAAGGCTGC
Organism: Tamias sibiricus; assembly: GCA_025594165.1. NCBI lineage: Eukaryota > Metazoa > Chordata > Mammalia > Rodentia > Sciuridae > Tamias > Tamias sibiricus. Next base: position 51,738,470 of record CM046658.1, read on the forward strand.
TCAGTGGTCAAGTTCTTGCAAAATTACCACTATGTAAATTATATAAATCCACTTTTTTTCATACTGGGGATTGAACACGAGGGGTACTTCACCACTAAGCTACATTACCAGTCCTTATTTTTTTTAAAAGTTTTTTTTTTTAAATTTTGAGACATGGTCTCACTAAGTGGCTGAGGCTGGCCTTGAACTTTCAATCCTCCTATCTCAGCCTCCCAAGCTGCTGGGATTACAGGCCTGTGCCATTGGGCCTAGTAATCAATCCATATTTTAACAAACTATATACTTACAAGTTTATAAATGCTAAACAATGTCAAATTTTTTCCAATTATTGGGAAAAGATATTTGTAAGATAAAGTTTCTAGATAATGTTTGAAAGCCACAAATCCGAATTAGATTTCTGCTGAAAAATAGCTAACACAGGAAATAGAAATCAAGTTGATTCACAATGTATTAGATAACCGTTTTCTTAAAATTTTCTCATAAATCTCTATGAATCTATCTTACCCATAATTTGATGAATTGCCTCTATAGGGTCATAAAAGAAATTCTAGCTAATAAATAAAATACTTATAGCATTCCTACACCTGTACAAGAAACTTTGTTTTTATATTTATTTTGTTTATTAATCAAGGGGGCTTTTCCTCAAGATAGCTATAATTTTTTAAAACAATATTCCATAATTTTTAAATGATCAGAAAGGTTTTAAAAATATAAAACAGAAGTACATACATGATTTTTGCTGTTTTCTGCAGACTGCACCACATGAAAAAAGAAAATAAGGAAGCTTGAGAAGATATTTCTAAAAATGCATTCAGATGTGTAACAGTTTAAATTGATTTTACCTGTTCATTTGTTTTTTATTATCTTCCTTTTTATCAAGCCAGAATTTTCCTGGAAGTGATTTTTTAGATAAATAATACCTGTGTGATTATTAAGGACACTTTTAAAACAAGATTAACATCATAAAACTTGTGTGACATAAAATAGGCATTTATAGGCTCATGAAAGTCATACTTTATTTGACTTGGAATAATGGAATTGGCAAAACCAATTCCTCTCAAAACCTTTTCCAGGTCTACAAAAATTATGATAAAAATATTCATACCTCAGTTGTTACATGTACAAATTACGTGTAATATCACACAATGTCTGCACAAAATGTGCTACGTAAATGCTAGTGTCTCTTACCTATTAGAAGTGAGAATAACCTTACTGTTTAAATCTGTTTTTCTAAAATATATGGAGAATATAACAGATGAATTTGATTGGTTTCCTAAGGTAATTTGGGAATATTTGTTTCCATATTTCTAAAGATAACAGAAAATAGTTCAGCATTCGTTTCTACCCTAACAAAAAGAACACTGAGATCAAATCTACCAAGGATCTCCCTCTCTCAAGTTTTTGAAACTAGCCTATTTGCAATACTGTTATTAGTCCAAAATATTATTTACTTAACAAATACTTATTGATTATACACTGCACCAGGTATTATACTAGGTATTATGAGTTGAGGACAAAAAAATATAAACAGACATTATCCCTGTCTTCTAAATGCTTACATATAATTCTTACTCTCATTATTTCTGTTTCCACATCTGGAAGCAAACAAGTAAGTACTTAAGTGTTCATTAATCTAGAATACTACTATTTAATACAGTGGCCACTAGCCATATGCAACTATTGAGCACTTAAACCATAGCTGGCATGATCTGAAATGTTTTCTAAGGATAGAAAACACAGGATTCTGGGCTGGGGTTGTGGCTCAGCGGTAGAGCACTCGCCTAGCACGTGCGCGGCCCAGGTTCGATCCTCAGCACCACGTAAAAATAAACGCATTGTGTACAACTAAAGCAAATAAATATTAAAAAAAAAAAGAAAGAAAAGAAAACACAGGATTCCAAAGACTAAGTACAAAACAAAGAATGCAAAACATTTCATTAATAATGTTTTCAAAATAATATTTTAAATGACATATTATTAAAATTATGTATATAAATAATATATTAGCAAAATTAATTTCATCTATTTTAGTTTTAAATGTCTACTAGGAAACATTAAATTATATGTGCCTCTCATTGAATAGCAATTATTTAGGTTATAACTGTAATGTTAGGAAAATGTTAGAAAATAAGAAAGCCTATAAGAGACTAACTTATGATAATTAAAGGGACTCTAAAATCAACACAGCATTAATCGGGATGAATTAAAAATAAAACATAATTTATTAGACCATTAATAATGCTTGTAAGTCATAATATCAGAAATCATTTTGCTCAACCTTTCCATTTAACACGTAAGAACATTGAGTCCCAAAGAAGTTAAATTACTAATGTCACACACAGATGAAAAAAATGAGAACAATAAATCAAAGGCATTTCTGTATATCAGTGACAAATATTCTGAAAGAGAAACGAGGAAAACTACTCCATTTACAATAGCTTCAAAAAAAAACCTTGGGAATCAACTTAATGAAAGAGTTGAAAGACCTCTACAATGAACATTACAGAACACTAAAGAAAGAAATTAAAGAAAACCTTAGAAGATGGAACGATCAGAATTAATATTGTCAAAATGACCATACTACCAAAAGCACTATACAGATTCAATGCAATTCCTATCAAAATCCCAATGTCATTCCTCATAGAAATGGATTCTTCATACTGTTTTCCATATTGGCTGCACCAACTTGCAGTCATAAAATTCATCTGGAAAAATAAGAGACCCAGAATGGCTAAAGCAATCCTTAGCAAGAAGAGTGAAGCAGGTGGCATCACTATACCAGACCTTAAACTACACTACAGAGCAATAGTAACAAAAACAGCATGGTATGGGCACCAAAATAAACTTGTAGACCAATGGTACAGAACAGAGGACACAGAGAACAACCCACATAATTACAGTTATCTTATATTAGACAAAAGCACCAAAAACATACATCGGAGAAAAGACAGCCTCTTCAACAAATGGTGCTGGGAAAACTGGAAATCCATATGCAACAAAATGAAATTAAACCCTTACCTCTATCCATGCACAAAACTCAACTCAAAGTGGATCAAGGACCTAGGTTTTTTGTTTTTTGTTTTGTTTTGTTTTACTGGGCCACATCCCCAGCCCTTTTTTGTATTTTATTTAGAGACAGGGTCTCACTGAATTGCTAAGTGCCTCCCCATTGCTGAGGCTGGCTTTGAACTCGCCATCCTCCTGCCTCAGCCTCCCAAAGTGCTGGGATTACAGGCGTGCGCCACCGCGCCCCGGCTAGGACCTAGGAATTAAACCAGAGACGCTGTGCCTAAAAGAAAAAAAAAGTAGGGCCAAATCTTCACCACGTTGGCCTAGGATCTGACTTCCTTAACAAGAAGTGCAAGCAATAAAATCAAGAATCAATAAATGGGATGGATTCAAACTAAAAAGCTTCTTCTCAGCAAAGGAAAACAGTCAATAATGTGAAGAGAGAGCATACAGAATGGGAAAAAATCTGTACCACATGTAGCCTCAGAGCATTAATCTCCAGGATATATAAAGAACTCAAAAAATGTAACACCAAAAAAAACAAATAACCCAATCAATAAATGGGCCAACGAACTGAACAGACACTTCTCAGAAGATATACAATCAACCAACAAATATATGAAAAATATGTTCAACATCTCTAGCAATTAGAGAAATGCAAAACAAAACTAAGATTTCATCTCACTCTAGTCAGAATGGCAGCTAGTAAGAATACAAACAACAATAAGTGTTGGTGAGGATGTGGGGGAAAAGGCACATTCATACATTGCTGGTGGGACTGCAAAATGGTGCGGCCAATATGGAAAGCAGTATGGAGATTCCTTGGAAAACTATTTGACCCAGCTATATCACTCCTTGGTCTATATCCAAAGGACATAAAAACAGCATACTACCCGGGCGCGGTGGCGCACGCCTGTAATCCCAGCACCTGGGAGGCTGAGGCAGGAGGATCACGAGTTCAAAGCCAGCCTCAGCAATGGCGAGGCACTTAGCAATCAGTGAGACCCTGTCTCTAATAAATACAAAAAAAGGGCTGGGGATGTGGCCCAGTGGTTGAGTGCCCCTGAGTTCAATCCCCAGTACCAAAAAAACAAAAACAAAAACAAAACAGCATACTACAGGGACACAGCCATAATAATGTTTATAGCAACACAATGCACAATAGCTAAAATGTGGAACCTAGATGTCCTTCAGTAGATGGATAAAGAACATGTGGTAAATATACACAATGGAATATTATTCAGCATTAAAAGAGAATAAAATCTCATTTGCAGGTAAACTGATGGAGTTGGGGAATATAATGCTAAGTAAAGTTAGCTAATCCCCCAAAACCAAATGCCTAATATTTTCTGATTTAAGGATGTTGATTCATAATGTGGTTGAGAGGGGGACATGAGAGGATTAGATGAACTCTAGATAGGGCAAAGGAGAAGGGAGGCATGGGAGGGGGCGTGGTGGTAGGTAAGATGGTGGAATGAGATGGACATCATTACCCTAAGTACATGTATGAAGACACAAATGGTGTGACTCTGTTTTGTATACAACCAGAGATATGAAAAATTGTGCTCAACATGTGTAATATGAATTGTAATACATTCTGCTGTCATATATAAGAAATTAAAATGAAACAAAAAATGAGGACAAGAGACTAGTGGCTGAACCGTGGATAAGTAGCCACAACTTTGGGGGGAAAATATTCATTCTACAATATTTGTTTTGTGTTTTGTACTTAAGATTCCTCCCACAAAACACCTGTATGAGAAGAACTTTTACATATTCTAATTTTGAATCTTCAGAAAAATGAACATCTTTTAGTTTTAGCTTATGTAACTTTGAAAACAGTTGGCTTTAAGGTTCAGACCGACTTAAATATTCTATAATTTCAATTCAATACTCACATATCACGAAACATTGGCTGACAACAAAACTCTCAAAAATATTAAGTTGGATCTTAGACTAAGCAATAAAACAGAACTTGAAGAATAAAATACTTTTATAGATAGAAAACACTGTATTACATGACAGCTGTCTGTGACCAAGTAATACCTGTCTAGGAATTAGAGTGGCCTCTCTCGTCATTTTTACATTGATTTTCTAAAATTGAAACCTATAATTCCCCTATAATCAATAAAGGATACTCTTCTTCCAACAACATTTTCTCAATGACAGCTCTGTTCTCTTCACTGATGGTGCTATCCAGAGTCCAAGGCTATCAAAAAAAAAATATATGTGTATATTTTTTATTATGTTTTGAAATTATTTTTTGTTTTGGTTCAAAAATATATAATATTATAATTACAAATAATAACATCTACAATATATAATATTATAATTACAAATAATAACATCTACTATTTACTGAGTATAGACATTCTCACAATAACTATGAGATAATACTTCATACTCATCGATAGTACTGCAGCATTTTAGGTGGAAGAGGAGAGTCCTTAAACCAGCACCGTCAAATTTCAAGGCTCATGTTCTTCCCCACAATCATGTAATATTGGCTATTATACATGAAGAGTTACTAGGCATCAGATATCTTGCTAGGCACTTAACCCATTTCCAAAACTTACAATTCTTTTTTTCCCTCAGCCACAATCTGTGTGTGGATGATCACGCATATTTTTAACTCCAAAGTTATAAATTATCAGCTCATACATGTTCTCCAACCTTACATTCAACTGTTCACGCAAGATTTCATCTTGGATAGAATTGGCTTCTCAAATTTAACATATTCAAAACAAAACTTACCATCACATATCTCCACCTGCTTCTTCTGCTGCTTTTTCAACAATGTAAAAGGCATTAATAGTCACTAAGTTCCTCTATCTAAAAACCTAGTAATTATCGTGGATTCTTTCCTCAATCTCCATATTCAATCTACCAACCAGCTCTATCTCCAAAATATAATTCAAATCTGTTCACAGCTATCTCTTTTGCTACCACTAGGGCCAAGCCACCATCACTAAATCTTGCTTAGATTACTTCAAGTATTTCCTAACTGGTCCCTTTGATTCCATTCTTGCTTCCCCTCCAATCTAATCTTCACCCTAACACCCCAAATTAATTGTATCAAAATGAATTTACCCATGTGTATAAAATCTATACCCCAAGTTAACTGTATCAAAATAAACTTACCCATCTGTATAAAATCTATACAAGGTGTTTCAATGATTCAGTTCACTTAAAATAAAAATAAAATTTAAGCCCTTTAGCATAATCCAACTCACAAGCCCTAAATGACAAAGAGTTCTTACCTGCTTTTCCAACCCTGTCACACCTCTCTTTCCCACTATATTTTAGACATGGTATAGGGTTCCTTCCTTCAACTAGAGATTTTGCAATTGTTATTCCTTTTGCTTAGAATTTTTTCTCAACTCTTCATGTATCTCCCCATTCTTCCTATTACTTTTCAGCTTAAATGTCACCTCCTCAGTTTCCCTCATTGACAATTTATCTCAGGTAGGCTCTTTACCCTGGTATTCTCATCAGCACTTTATTTCCTTCATAATCTACAAATGGTTTGTCTACTTATCACCTAACTCTTCTATTAATATAAACCTCTTCAGAGTAGGACCACGTCTGTCTTGATTATAGTTGTATTTCCCAAACCTGGCCTAGTGTCTGGCATATATTGAGTATTCAATAAATAACTGATAAATAAAGAAATGAAAGTAGGGTTAATCCCCATTGTTTACTTGAAGAAACAAAGGTTCACAAACCTGAGAAGTGGCAGAGCCAAGAATTTGTACCTAAATCCAGGTGGCTCCAAAATTGTTTCTCAATAGGCCATTTTTCAAAATAGAAAGAAAAATGAGGTTTCTTCCATTTTTAAAGTAAGAAAAAAGTTCTATGTATTATCTATGTTATTTCTGAAAACTAGCCCTCTGTTAAAGATAAGAAAGAGGCACTCCAGGCAACGATAACAGTTTCATACAATACTTACAATAAGACCATTCTCATTTCTCCATGATGAATCCAGGTAGTGATCTTGTAAAAGTGATGCTTTATTTTCATCATTTCTGTAATAATTAAGAAAATGGCTATAAAAGAGAAGCATCAATTAATGGTTATAGCTCATACTCAGGGACTGGCCAGGTGTAGGTTTCCTTCTTCCCTTAAAAAGATTTAACATGACAAAAATGCCTACTCTACCTCTTTGGCCTATAAAGAAAAAAATACTGCAAGGCAACTACCACAACATACTCTGCGGCCTTGAGCTACCACTTCAGTTTTGACTCATGAATACCCATATGTGTACAAGAACTCAACTTTGCAATTAAACCTTTTAGCTATATCTAAACCATAAAAAACTTCCATCTATAGCATCAACCTCAAAATGAAGAAAAAAATCAAAATTAGACGGAAAAATCAAAATGGAAAGCACTAAATGAAGTTTTAATAACACCTCACATACTTTTTCTTCTTTGTACTGGGGATTGTACTAAGGGATACCTTGCCATGAGCTACACCCCAGTCCTTTTTATTTTCTAAGACAGGGTCTCACTAAATTGCTGAGGCTGGCCTCAAACTTGAGATCCTCCTGCCTCAGTGTTCCAAGTCACTGGGATTACAGTAGTGTACCACCACACCTGGTTCTACTCATATAATTTTTAAAAATCAATTTCGGTTATTTGGACGACTTCTATATCCACCAGGGAATCCAACTTTGTTAATTCTCTTACTCTTTTCATTTTACTAACAATTTACAAAGTACACCACATAAGCAAAAAGGCTGACTTGTTAAGTTTTGAGGACCACAAACTGTGATATAATTAAATTTAATATTTTGCTTTTTTTTTTTTTTTTTGGGTACTAGGGATTGAACTCAAGGGCACTTGACCACTGGTTCACATCCCCAGCCCTTTTTTTGTATTTTATTAGAGACAGGGTCTCACTGAGTTGCTAAGTGTCTTGCCATTGCTGAGGCTGGCTTTGAACTCCCAATCCTCCTGCCTCAGCCTCCCAAGTGCTGGATTATAGGCGTGTGCCACCATGCCCGGCTTTTAATATTTTGCTTTTATACACTCGAAATTACAAAGTTTTCTAGTAATGACTTTTCCCAGACCAAACTTTTCCCCAGGTTTAAATTCAAGGACCAACACTGTCTGATCTGGAAGAGGCTAAATAAAGGATTCTGTCTCTTGTATCAGCAAAAGGAAATCTTTGCTCAAATAACTAGGTCTACCAAGTGTGTGGGAGGTGGGACTAGTATCACTTCAAGTTCACTGCACAAATCTCTTCACATAGTACTCCTTAATAGGAAGGATTAGCAATATCTACACTCTGGTGTATGCATATGGACACTACCCAAATCTCCATAGGTACCACAAATCAACACTTGTAAATCTAAAATCACCTTTTCTCCCAAATCTGCTACTCTTCCATTGTTCTTTATCTCAGTCAATTGCATCTTCATCTCCCTGGTTATCCAAACCAAAATCTGAATCTGCCCTTCTTTCTTCACAATCCATATTCAGTCTGCTTGACAATTCTATTGTTTCTCCCTTTTTCAAATCTAGTCTTTCCACTGTATTCATACTCAGCTCTGAGATCCCATAGTTTCAGACCTGACAGTTTTCCTGAACAAGTATAAGAAATAATGCTGACAAGCTATTCATCTTTCATCTTTCTTCACTTTTCTCCATCTGACACTTTATAACGTTTACTGTCTATCCTATCCAACAAGAATATTAGTTCTTTGTGAGGAGGGATTTGGTTTTTACAACCGCTATCTACCTAGAGCTTGGGATGTATGAGGCGCTCAATCGAGGTGCTCAATCGTTCTTGGCTGAATGAACAAGGTAGGTGGGTCACAAATACAACAGTTCTCTTATTAGGGAATGAAGATTTCTCACAAAACCAATTGGGGATTGAAGGGAACAATATGATCACATATGGTAAGAAAGACTAACTTCAGTAAAGAATAAAGGGGGTCAGAGACAAAGACCAGTAAAGAAATGATTAAAAAAACCAAAAAACAAGGTGGCAGCAACTTATACCTAAGGAACAAACAGCATGACCAAAAGTGAATACATTTGAGAGGATATTTAGACAGAATGAACAGTTCCTTATTAATTAATAAAATGGGAGAAGTAGAAGGAATTGAGAAAAAGGGGTAAAGTTTATATCTGTGTGTTATATGACTGGATAGATGGATGCTGGTGCCACTTAGTAAACTAGGAAACATCAGAGAGGCAGGTTTGGAGGAGAAAGTTTGTAAGTTGAGATTTAAGTACTTGTGGGACATCCAAGTGCTGATAGATTCAGAGAGCTGGATAAATTAATCTGAAGCTCAGGAGAAAGATTTGGGTTGGTGACAGATTTGGGAGATATTAGCATGTATTGGGTTTAACTTAGGGAACTTCCATTTTTTAAGTAAAAAAATGGAAGAATACTGGTAAAATTTCATATGGCTCAATCTAACAAAAAGAGAGATGGTATCACCAGTGACTATGAAGAAGCAGAAGACCTATGACAAAACCCTTTTTAATATCATGTTTAAAAGAACAACAGAAGAAAAGGAAAGATAAAAATAATAAATTAAATATCTTTTAATTTTGGTACCTAGCACTCAGCAAGTGGTTACAAGCAGTATGCTTTAAATTTATCTTCAAGGGTTCCACAAATGCTATTATCAGCTGTAATTACATACTTGCGGGGGGCACCAGTTATACTAAATTCCAGATGACTGTAGCCCCATTCACGAGAACATAACGTCAATAAACTTCCTTGGAGTCATATAAAGCAATGAATCTGACCATCAGGAGCCAATAACCTTTGTAAAAGTCCTGCTTGTATGAGACAGATTGAAGAGCCACCACTACACCTAAGGCTGAAAAAACAGGAAGAAAGAAAATGAGAAAAGGGAGAAAAATTAAACACAATAAGAAAAATTAAAATAAAACCACAGAAGAAGCATAGAGCCAAAGCCCTCAGACGATCTTTAGGGTTTCCAAGGCAAACTCATTTCTTTATGGACTGCAGATAAGTATTCCTGTCCACTTACTTCACTGACTTGTTATGAAACATAAATTAAATCAAGCATTCAAAAATACTTAAAATTCAAAGCCTACACAAATGTGAACAATTGTTATTAGACTTCCTACTTATCTGTATAGCTTCAGACTGCTCTGCCTAAAGATCTGTAGAATATATAATTTAAATACTCCTCACATTTTTATAGTTCTTTAGAGTTCACACTTAAAATTCTTTATGTTAGTGCCTCATGGTCAGGGTGGGTATTTTTCTCCTCAATTCTGAGCCCTGATATCAAGAGAAATCACATGAAACTGCCACTTTACATGTCAAAAATGGCCTAATACTAATAATTTCATATGGTTCAATTTAATACAGTTCTAACCAAGTTGTCAGTTTTACATAACGTAAGTGGATGCAATTAGAACACAGGTCTGATTCCTACTCGGTCTAGGCCCTTTCCATTACTAAAAAGAGGCGAGGCACATTTCTTACTCCGAAAGCAAAGGCGCAAAGGAGGTTGTTTCAAACCATATCATCCGGTTCTGCAGGAATCGGTACTAAATGATACTATCCCTGAGGATGAGGACTCACTTGATCTTCACAACTACCTTACGAGGTATATATATCGTGACCCCCAGTTTACACATAAGCGGTCGGAGGCTCAGAAAAGTGAAGCGTCTTGCCCAAGGTCACAATGCTAGTTACTGGAAGAACCAGCAAATGCAGAAGGAAAATCCAGAACTGTCCAACTCTAAAATCTGGCTCTAAATGCTGCCTCTCTGGAAGATTTTCCCAACTACTCCTATGTAGAAAAAGGAACCAAACGACTCGTCCAAGGTCGCACGGATAGCAAGCGATTGAACAGTCCCTGAGCTCAAGTCCCGTCTACTAGGTGCCCCCATTCTAGTTACTGTCGGGCATATTCTGAGGCAAAGAGAATGCAAGAAGGCATCCGAATTGTTGAAGCAAGTGCACTAAGCTAAAACGAAACCGCTCCTTCACAGCATCTCTATAAAAAAGTTAAAGAGCCATGCAGATACTAGAGTGCCTGAGCTCAAGTACCATTCAGCTGGGCTCAGGACAAGCGAGCAGGCGGAACCGCGCTTCGACTTCCGGAACCAGAGGAGACTCTGGCCCAACACACAATCTCCTGTTTCCCTGTCCCTTGCCGACCGCAACCTTTCCAACGTCCTCTCCTCGCGTCTGTGCCCGCCCCCACCCCAGTGAGACCCTGTCGCTGCGCCTCACCCTGGCAGTGCCACAGCCGCTGCCGCCACCACCACATCCCCTTCAATATCCACATCTGCCTCTTCAGAAGCCATGATGGCATCTGACCCCGTCAGTCTTCCCGAGAGATACCGCGAGAGGTGGCGTGCTGGGGGCGGGGCCGAGGCCGTGCGTCAAGGGGCGGAGCTGAAGCCTCGCCCAGGCCCTCCCGAGCTAGGGAGGCGGGACTAAGAGAGGAACTGTGCTCCCTAAGGGTGGGGCTTGATCGTTTTAAATGTTTTTGTTTGTTTTTTAAAATTTTATTTATGGTAGTATGTATTACAGTTCATATTATACATATATAGCATCTTTTTGCACAAACCAGTTTGTATACAAAGTATATTCGCAGCATTCAAGTCATCATTTAGAATAATGATATCCGTCTTATTCAACCACTTTCCCCCCTTCCCCCTTGCTCCCTCCCTTCCCCTCTCTTCCCTTTGACCATTATAGTGTTCCTCTAATCCTCCTTTGTACCCCGACCCAACAATACTGTGAACTGGCTTCCTTATATCAGAGGAAACATTCAGTATTTGGATTTTTGAGATTGACTGATTTCACTTAGCATTATATTCTCCAACTTCATCCATTTACCTGCAAATGTCATTATTTTATTCTCTTTTATTGCTGAGTAAAATTCCATTGTGTATATATACCACATTTTCTTTATCCATTCATCTACCGAGGGACATCTAGGTTGGTTCCACAATCTAGCTATTGTGAATTGTGCTGCTATAAACATTGAGGTAGCTGTGTCACTGTAATATGCTGTTTTTAAGTCCTTTGGGAATAGACCCAGGAGTGGGATAGCTGGGTTATAGGGTGGTTCCATTCCCAATTTCCCAAGAAATCTCCAGACTGCTTTCCATACTGGTTGTACCATATTGCAGTCCCACCAGCAATATATGAGTGTGCCTTTATCCCCACATCCTCCCCAACAATTATTGTTGTTTGTGTTCTTGATAGCTGCCATTCTGACTGGAGTGAAATGAAATCTTAGAGTAGTTTTGATTTGCATTTCTCTAATTGCCAGCAATGTTGAGCATTTTTTCATGTATTTGTTGATTAATCGTGTATCTTCTTCTGAGAAGTGTCTTTTCAATTCCTTAGCCCATTCATTGATTGGATTATTATTATTTTTTTTTTTGGTGTCAAGTTTTTTGAGTTCTTTATATATTCTAGAAATTAGTGCTCTATCCGATGTGCATGTATTAAATATTTGTTCCCAGTTAGTTGCCTCTCTATTCACCTCACTGATTGTTTTTTTTTTGCTGAGAAGAAGCTTTTTAGCTTAAATCTATCCCGTTCATTAATTCTTGGTATTAATTCTTGCGCTACCGGATTCTTGTTAAGGAACTTGGAGCCTAATCCGACATATTGGAAATTGTAGCTTACTTTTTCTTCTATTAGGTGTATTGTCTCTGGTCTACTTCCTAAGTCCTTGATCCACTTTGAATTAAATTTTGTGCTTGGTGAGAGATACAGGTTTAATTTCATTTTGTTGCATATGGCTTTCCAGTTTTCCCAGCACCATTTGTTGAAGAGGCTATCCTTTCTCCACTGTACATTTTTGGCGCCTTTGTCTAATATAAGATAGCTGAAATTATATGTATTAGTCTCTGTGTCCTCAATTCTGTACCATTGGTCTACTAGTCTGTTTTGGTGCCAATACCATGCTGTTTTTGTTACTATTGCTCTATAGTATAAAGTCTGGTATGGTGATGCCGCCTGCTTCACTTTTCTTGGTCAGGATTGTTTTAGCTATTTTGGGTCTCTTATTTTTCCAGATAAATTTCATTACTTCTTTTTCTATTTCTTTGAGAAATGTCATTGGGGTTTTGATTGGAATTGCATTAAATCTGTATAATGCTTTTGGTAATATGGACATTTTGACAATATTAATTCTACCTATTCAAGAACAAGGTAGGTCTTTCCATCTTCTGAGGTCTTCTACGATTTCTTTCTTTAGTGTTCTATAGTTTTCATTATAGAGATCCTTCACCTCTTTCGTTAAGTTGATTCCCAGGTATTTTTTTTATGCTATTGTAAATGGAATAGTTTTCATCATTTCCCTTTCAGAAGCTTTGTCACTGATGTACAAAAATGCCTTTGACTTATGGGTATTGATTTTGTATCCTGCTACTTTGCCGAATTCATTTACTAGTTATAAAAGTTTTCTGGTAAAGTTTTTTGGGTCTTCTAGGTATATTATCATGTCATCAGCAAATAGTGCTAATTTGAGCTCTTCTTTTCCTATCTGGATCCCTTTAATTTCTTTCATCTGTCTAATTGCTCTGGCCAGAGTTCCAAGTACTATGTTAAATAGCAGTGGTGAGAGGAGACATCCCTGTCTTGTTCTAGTTTTTAGAGGGAATGCTTTCAATTTTTCTCCATTTAAGATAATGTTAGCTTGAGGTTTTGCACAGATAGCTTTTATAATGTAGAGATATGTTCCTGTTATTCCTAATTTTTCTAGAGCTTTGAACATAAAGGAGTGTTGTATTTTGTCAAATGCTTTTTCTGCGTCTATTGAGATGATCATATGGTTTTTATCTTTAAGTCTATTGATGTGATGTGTTATGTTTATTGATTTCCGAATGTTGAACCAGCCTTGCATCCCTGGGATAGACCGCACTTGATAGTGGTGCTCTATCTTTTTGATATGTTTTTGAATCGATTTGCCAGAATTTTGTTGAGGATTTTTGCATCTATGTTCATTAAAGATATTGGCCTGAAGTTTTCTTTTTTGGCTGTGTCTTTGCCTGGCTTTGGAATTAATGTGATATTGGCCTTATAGAAAGTGGCTGGAAGAGCTCCCTCTTTTTCTATTTCTTGAAATAATTTGAAGAGCATTGGTATTAGTTCTTCTTTGAAGGTCTTGTAGAACTCGGCTGTAAACCCATCAGGACCTGGACTTTTTCTTGTTGGTAATTTTTTGATAGCATCTTCTATTTCTTCACTTGAAATTGATTTATTTAAATTGTGTATAGCCTCCTGTTCCAGTTTGGGCAATTCATACGACTCTAGAAATCTGTCTATGCTTTCAGTATTTTCTATTTTATTAGAGTACAAGTTTTCAAAGTAATTTCTAATAATATAATTTCTATATTACAGGAGATAATTTCTAATTATCTCCTGTATATCTGAGGTGTGTGTTGTGATATTTCCTTTTTCATCATGTATGCTAGTAATTTGAGTTTTTTCTCTTCTTCTTTTTGTTAGCATTGCTAGGGGTCTGTCAATTTTATTTATTTTTTCAAAGAACCAACTTTTGGTTTTGTCAATTCTTTGAATTGTTTCTTTAGTCTCAATTTCATTAATTTCAGCTCTGATTTTAATTATTTCCTGTCTTCTACTGCTCTTAGTGTTGATCTGTTCCTCTTTTTCTAGTGCTTTGAGGTGTGATGAACTGTGCTCCCGAAGGGTGGGGCTTGATTGTTTTAAATGTTTTGAAGTGTAAAGAAATCTAGGAAAATAACCCAGGCAGGACTTTTAGGAGCTCGTGTTCTAGGACAGATTCTTTGATGCCTCACTTCTCTCATGTGTACAATGGGGATAGCAGCAAGTATCTTTTTAATCATATGAAAAAGTCAAATCAGACCTACTTTGTGAACTGCACAGGTGGCAAACCTGAAGGACCCTTATCTGCTGGCTCCGTCTCTCTGGAAAACTTATGTGAAGTGCAGAAAGACTTATATTTCAAAATGCAACAAAATATATTAATATAACTTATGGTTGTGTTTTTTATGGAGATCTTTGCAATTTAAAAAATCACTGTCATGACTGTTAATCCTTATAATAATCCAGTAAGGCAAGCAAGGCCATATCATCAGTTATACTTCACAGATGAAGAACTGAAGCTCAGAAAGTTAACATGATTGCCCAAGGACAGCCCTAGGAATTCGGACCTTTTTGACTCCTCACTAAATTTTCACTGCATATAAATCACCATTGTTAGGTGCTCTTGAGGATAAACACCATTTCTGCCAAAAATTTACCAGCTTTTCAAGAACTTAGACATTGCCCTTACACATTCCTTTACTTTACCAAAGATTCCCATCGTTGTAGTCATTGACTCATTTGTCTGCATCCCCCACCCCCTTATGAATACTTGAAGGACAAGCTGTCTGCTACTCCTTATACTACCAACATTCAGCATGGTGTCAGGAATATAGTAGGTGTTCAATAAATGTTGAAGAGGTGAATGAATCAGTTAGAAAAATGAGCTTATTTCCCTCATTATTCTTTTTTTTTTAATATTTATTTATTTACTTTAGTTGTACACAATGCAATGCATCTATGTTTATGTGGTGCTGAGGATCGAACCCAGGCAGCGCACGTGTGAGGCGAGCGCTCTGCCGCTGAGCCACAACCCCAGCCCCTTATTTCCCTCACTATTCTTAATTTGTCTCATCTCACTTTTGTTTGTTCTCAGAGCATGAGATGGGCTGAATTATGAATATGATGGAAAGAAGATGGAGAGAAAGATTTGTAAAGATGAGAGCCCAGTGCTCAAAAACTGAACACTCTGAGAGCCCATTCTCAGGCCACCTGAGGGTGCCCTTCTCTTGTCAAAGGTCTTATCCAGTGACCAGCTCCCATGATAACACCATGTACGCACATAATAGGTATTTTAAGGTGTCTGTTGAATCTAATTTAGAGCAGATTTAGGATTTGTTGCACATGGACTAGGTAGTAAAACATATATATGGAATAGAGCTGGAAGGAGTGGTGCATGTCTGTAATCTTAGCAGCTTGGGAGGCTGAGGCAGGGGCAGGAGGATCCCACATTCAAATCCTGCCTCAGCAACTTAGCAAGACACTGTGTATAAATAAAATATTTTAAAAGCCTGGAAATGATGTTGCTCAGTGGTTAAGTGCCCCTGGGTTGAATCGCTGGTGTCAAAGAAGAAGAAGAGAAGAAAGAGGAGGAGGAAGAGGAGGAGGAGGAGGGAGGAGGAGAATAGTAGAATAGATGTGCCTTTCACTGACATTACACAGCTGGTATGGATGAGGACCCTGGCAACATTGGATATTTGTTATATCAAATTAGATACAACAGCTGTGGTTGTGGCTCAGTGGTAGAGCACTTGCCTAGCATGTGTGAGGCACTGGGTTCAATTCTCAGCACCACATATAAATAAATAAAGGTCCATTGACAACTAAAAAAAGTTTTTAAATAAAAAAAAATGAGATACAACAAATTAGTTGTAACCTACAGCATGATACAGAATACTGTGTGAACAGTGTCTCCTGCAGGCTTTGCTAGTCCAGGACCCTACATTGGTAGGGAAGGAAGGAAAGCTGGGCATAGGATTCGATACACTCCAAGTCATCTCACTGTCTCCCTCAACAGAGTCCTTTATTTGATGCCCACCCCCTTAAATGTCCCACAGTCTGTTCTGGGTTAGCTGGCTTTAATGAAACCAGCTTCATAAGAATCTCAATTCCAACTCCACCTGCCAGGACTGTGATATAACTCCACATGCAGGTGAACTTTAGACGCTTGATCTGCTTTTTTAAATTTCCCATTCTAGAGGCTTGCAACCTTGGGACTTTTTAAGAGATCTATTTTCTTACCAAGTAATCTGAAAGTGGAAGGAAGAATTCAGAATTAATATTTTACAAGTTTTTAGATTTCCTACTGTGCTTAGTACTAGGGAAATGACATTGAATAATACTGACTCAGTTACTTCCCTCATAAAGTCAATCAAACATGTGACAATAAGACAACAAAATAAACTCTATGATGGGGGATTTTGCAGCTTGTCTTAGTCCATTTGCTTTTGCTATAACAGAACACCACCAAGTGGGTAAATTATAAACACAGAAGTTTATTGAACTCATGGTCCTGAAGGCTGGAAAATACAAGCACATGACACTAGCAGCTGGTGAAGGTCTTTGTGCTTTGTCGTGACATAGCATAAAGGCAAGCAAGTACAGGAGAGATGGAGATGGAAGTCAAGTAGACTTGCCTTTATATTAAACCTACTCACAATAACTAACCCACTCCCGCCATAAGGACAGTAATCCATTCATGACAACAGAGCATATGACCTGATCATCTCTTGACGATCCCACTTCTGAGGGCTGTGACAATGGAAGTTAAATTTCCACACAAATTTTGGAGGAGACAGTCTAACCATAATGCAGGCTGATGTGAGATCACGGAGGAGGGCCACTTGGCCCAGAATGAAGATTTTCTTGAACTATGCTTTTGAGGAGAATATTCATCAGTCAAAACATGAAAGCAATGCTCTAGACTCTGTGAGATAAGAATAGAGCCAGTGGAAACAATTAGAGGGAATTTTGTAGTGCTTGCTACTCATACAGAGCCAGGGATAGTGACTACTTCCATTAGCCATGGTTCATGGAACCTTACAGAGTTGATGTGAAGGATATTGCCTGAGTAGAAGGGAATAATTAGCTCTAGGTACAGCATTGCTGTGGTACTGCCTAGCAAATCTTAAAGACAAAACTTGAAAAGGATCAAACTGTTTATAGATAACTTAACCCCACCCCCCCAAAAAAAAAACACCCAATAATATTTATAGGAATAAAAAAATCCAGCCCTTAGATAAAATTTATAATGTTCAGCATCTAAGTATTAGGAATGGAAATCAGTAAGAAAATATGAACCTTAATTAGGAAACAAATCAGTTGAAATCTATCCAGTACTGACATGGCTGTTAGATTCACCACACCAAAACATTTCTCATAACTATATTGTGTATGTTCAATAAGTTAATAGAGACATGGAAAATATAAAAAGGATGAAATAAAACTTCTGGGGATGAAAAATACACTAGTCAAGATTGATGACAGGTTAGACATTAATGAAGAAAGGATCATCAAACTTATATACATAACAAAAAGAGACCAACAGAAAGGAACACACAGAAAAATTTTTTAAAAAATAAAAAATGAACAGAGAATTCCTGAGCTGTAAGGGAACTTCAAGCATCCCAGTATGTATACAATTGGAATCTCTAAGAAGTGGGGTGAGGGGGTCACAGAA
Organism: Tamias sibiricus; assembly: GCA_025594165.1. Lineage (NCBI taxonomy): Eukaryota > Metazoa > Chordata > Mammalia > Rodentia > Sciuridae > Tamias > Tamias sibiricus. The sequence goes on from CM046658.1 coordinate 51,756,747, forward strand.
AATATTTGAAAAAAATAATAACTGAAAAGAATGTCCAAATTTGAGGAAAACTATAAACTCATAGATCCTAGAAACTGAAGAAACTCCAAGCAGAAGAAAACAAATAAAAAATATACGGAGACCCATTATGATCAAATCACTCAAAACCAATGATAAAGAGGAAATCTTGCCAGAGGAAAAAAGGTATGTTACCTATGTAGGGACAAATAATGACACCAGATTTCTTGTTGAGAACAATGAAAGCAAGAAAATGGAAAAGCAACAGCTTTAAAGTAGGTAATTTATTAATGCATTAAGTTAGGGAATCATCTAACTTAAAATTCTATACCTAGTAAAAATATTTTTCAAGAGATGAGGCAACATAAAGACTTTTATAAGATATACAAAATCTGAAAGAACAAGAAACATTAGAGGACATCTAATCAAGCAGAAGGAAATTATATGAGATGGAAATATGGATCTACATAGAAGAATGGAGATCAGGGAATAACAATTACATGGGTGCAGGAGCCCTGTTTGGTGAGATAGCTAAGATTGCGGTTGACTATGGGCCATAGACATTTTTGGGCATTGTCGCCTTCCGTAGTCTCACGGGACTTGGCCCAGGATCTCGAGAGATTTGAGCAATGACTCAGCAGATTGACATTTTTGGGCATTGTCGCCTTCCGTAGTCTCACAGGACTTGGCCCAGGATCTCGAGAGATTTGAGGAGTGACTCAGCAGATCGAGCAAGCACCATTCCTGCTCGGGCGCATGGGATGAGACCAGAGAGAGAAAGGACAGGGTTATCGCTATTGTATAGATACATTGTAGTTTCTTGTAAGAGTACGTGGCTTGGTTTCTTGTGAGAGTGTGTATGTAGTGTTAGAAATTACAAGAGACAGAGACAGAAAGATTAAAGAATTTTTTCGTCTCCATCCTGTCTCCGGACTCCTTCCCGCGGCGCTGCTGTTCCAGGCTGCAATCCCTTTCCGGCGGCTAACACATGGGTACATATGAAAGATTTTTTCTTAGCATTTAAATCTCTTTGAAAGAATATTAGCTATTTAAAAATAATACTAATACACAGTGAGCTTCATAACATATATGCAAATAAAATATGTGACAACAATGTAAAGTTCAGGAAGAAAGAAGTGCAAGCACAATATTGTAAGGTTCTTACACCATGCAAGAAGTGGCATAATGCAAACCCTTGAATATGATATTACTGTGATATATTAGAGATTATAGTACAAACCCTTGCACAATTACTAAAATAACAAAACCATGTTTGAATGTTAAAAATTGAAAAATGCATTAATAAATTACTTGTAACTTTTTAGGTAACAAAAGAGGGTGATTATTAACTTGCTAAGGGACATGGATCTAGGAAGTAATGGAGCAGGTATTCAAAGTGACAAAGATATTATTTTTCCTACCCCAGACTGTTTTGTGTGTGTGTGTGTGTGTGTGTGTGTGTGTTTGTGTGTACACACACATATATCTTAAGTAGGGAGACCACCTCTTCCATAAATGTAAATGTAAAGAAATGGAAGGACATTTAGGTCTGAATGAATATATACATCTAATTCACAGTGATAGATGTGGCCAGTGCCTTTCCAAGCAATGTCTAAGAAAAAGGAAGCTGGAGTGTTATAGGTTGCCAGTTCTAATATGGAGGAAGATTTGAATATTTTCTGTCTCATTAGCCTAATCATGTATGCTCTGATAACTTTTGTGAGAGGATGGATTTTTTTCTTTTTATTGTTTTATTCCTATGGACTACATCAGTGTTAATTTCATAGCAAGCACTCAATAAATATTTGTTGAATAAATGATCAAAAAAGAGACCAAGCAAAATGATCACACAGAGAAATTTTTTTTTTTTTTTTTTTTTTTGTACTGGGGATTGAACTCAGGGGCACTTGACCACTGGGCCACATCCCCAGCCCTTTTTTGTGTTTTTATTAGAGACAGGGTCTCACTGAGTTGCTAAGTGCCTCGCCATTGCTGAGGCTGGCTTTGAACTCGCGATCCTCCTGTCTCAGCCTCCCAAAGTGCTGGGATTACAGGCGTGTGCCACCGCGCCCGGCTCCGAGAAATTTTTAAAAATTGAAAATGAATAGAGAATCACTGAGTTTTAAGGCAAGTTTGAGCACCCCCAGTATATATGCACTTGGGGTCTATGAAAAGCAGGGCTGGTGGTTTTTGCCCCTGCCTGAAGCTATTACATTGGAAACATGGCTAAGTCTCCTTGTTCTAACTCCAGATTCAGAAAACAACCAGCCTACATATACTGTAACTTACCTTCTGCACAAAGCAAGAGAATGGACAGATCATACTGATGTGAGCTTTACAGATGTGGTAGTTAGGATTGTCAATGCAAAGAGCAACATGGCAGGCTGGTAGACCAATCAGTCTTGTGAGCCTTTCAAGTAGTGTGAGTCACTGGGGTCTGGTCACTCTGCTCATGGAGAGGACAAGCCAGTCTGTAAGTTCTTTTAGTGTGCTCCATGCATCCCTCCACTATCTGACCTTGTCACATCACTTTTCTATTTTTTCTTGTTTGTTTACAAAAAAGCAGAGAGCTGGCCAAATTCAAGCTAGTTATCTCTACAATTAACAATTTACATCCTTTGAACAATGTTAAAATTAAAGTCTTCAGGGGGTTCATATATTTAGATTTTTATTTTTGAAATTACTTTTATTTTTACTTCTAATCCTCTTAAAATGTCATTATATATTTAAAATGTATAATGCTCATATAGAAAAGAACATTTTTATTCCTTATGATTCTCTGTTTTCCTGCAAACTGAATGAATATTGAGGTAATTTTAGACTGGAAGGGGAGAAAGATGAATTATGGATAGAGAGGATATGTCAGGCCAATATGAACACCTGTCATATCCCAAATATCATGTAAGGCAGGATCTTCTTTGACCCTCCCAGGATTCCTGCCAAGAAAGTATTATCATCCCCATTTTAGAGGTGAGGTAACTTAAGATTCACAGAGTGATGAGTACTTAGCTAGTGAGTACCAGAGCTGGAAATCCAACCCAGGTCTTTCTGACTCTATCCTGACTCAAGTGTACTTTCTTGTTTAAAAAAAAAAATTTTTTTTTAGTTGTAGGATACAATACCTTTATTTTATTTATTCATGTAGTGCTGAGGATTGAACCCAGTGCCCCATACATGCAAGGCAAGCATGCTACCACTGAGCCACAACCCCAGCCTTCAAGTATACTTTCATATTTGTTACAGTTTGAAATGTCCCCTAAAGATTCATGTACTGAACAGGTGTTCCCCAATGCAGCAATTTTTAAAAATAGGGCCTTTTTGAGGAGATTGTGAAGCCAGAATCTGATAGGCAGTCAGTATAGATAGGTAAATGGAGTTAGGTTGGATCAAGAAAGCCAATTTTGAATGAGTGGGGGGGGGGGGGGAGGGGGATTGGATGCTGTCCCCTGAGGGATTGGAATGTTAATTCCTTCAGAGCCCTTCCTCCACCCTTATCAAGAACTCCCCCTGCCCCAACCTGTTGCCAAGGTAACCTGTCCCAGGAACTGCCCCTGCCTACAGGGAGCTATAAAGTTGTTAATTCGTGTGTCCTGGGCTGCTCCATCCTGCCCTTCCCCCTTCAGCCCATCTGCTTCTCATCTTTTGGCCAGCCCACCCAGCCTGGTCACATATGCAGGAAGGAGAGAGATAAGGGGAAGAGAGCCGGAGAACAACAAAGGAAGCCTAGGACAAATAAAAAGGGTAGACCTGCCTGGCTTCTTGGGATACCAGGATACCAGCGACGGCCCCATTTTCACTCCTGGGTGAAGTCTATGTTACCCCTTTTAAATAAACCCTGCTGTATATGCTTGCCTCGGCGTGCTTCTCTAATGTTCAAACTTCAACATTTGGGGGAGCAGAACTCGTCATCGACAACCCCTGGTATCAGTTGGATCATGAGGGCTCTAATCGCTTCAATGGAATAATTCACTAATACAGTCATAGCTAGATAGACTACTGGAAGATGGTGCAAACTGAGAATTTGCCCTGGAAGGTTGTGTCTCATCCCGAGTACCTTCCTCTTTTTTCTAGACTTCCCTGGCTATCATGAGTTGAGCAGCTTTGTTCCTCCATGCCCTTCTGTCATGATGTCCTGCTTCACCACAGGCTTGGAAACAATGGAGCCAGCCGACTTTGGACAGGAACCTCAGAAACCATAAGCCAAAATAAATCTTTCCTTCTCTAAGTTGTTTTTCTTATGTATTTTCTTATGTCACAGTGATGGAAAGCTGACTAATACAATATTATAACAGAAATAATGAGGTATTTTGCAATTCAATGTGAGCTGGGTTTTTCCCCCTGTTTGGTTTAAGAATAAATCAGAAGTAGAAGATTTTCTTGTTTCTTTGAGGTATTCAAGTATAGAAACAAGTAAAAAGTATATTTGAAGGGTTAGAACCTTGTTGTGGGTTTACAAATTGTTTTCATCTAACCATCAATACAGTCTATACCCTTTGTTGATCCTAAAACAAAGTTAGAAGGAGGCACCTTACCTCCTTCTAAATTCTCATGGATGTTGTTAGAGGAACATTCAGCCAATAAGGTGTCTGTCATACATTTCAATGACATTGCTTTTGAATGCATTGAGGAGACAGCTTATTTACTTCTTGTTTTTCCACATTTCGCTGCATTTTTATTGAACAAGCAAAGTATAATTGTAATATTAATCCATAAAAATATGGCATGTTATCCTTCTTGTTAATTAGCTCAGATTTGTAAAATGCTTTAAAAGCAGGAAGTGTCATGCAACTGCTCCTGATATTATTATTACCTTACTAGCTGAACCGTCAGCTAAATGATTGCCAGGGATTCATAAGAGTTCCCATTTTAAAAATACAATAGCTAGTGAGAGGGGAGGAAAACCACTTTATCTATATAGAGGTGAGATAATAGATGAATACAGACATAGACTTATGGGCTACACTTGGCAGGCATTGGATATGGCTTGAATTGTTCCAGGAAATCAAGCTGCATTTTATTTTCTTTTTCCTCTCCTATTCCCTGAAATCACATAAGGTAGCTACTGAAAAAGCTGTTTCCAATATGTTGTAAAGAAAGTCTGCCAATGCACTTCTTACATTTTAATTACAGTAATGCTACATCCATCTGACATTTTTTGGAAGAAAAAAAAAGGTACCAGTATTAATGAGCTCCTACTGTGTGCCAAGAATTTTACATACATTATTTATTTACAGCCAGACAACAGATCTTTGAGGTAGGAAGTGCTGTTTCTGTTTACAGATGTGGCAACTGAGGCTCAGAATAGCTAAGTAACTTACCAAAGAAATGTAGCTTATCATCTTTTTATGACATCATTCTGTTTCAAATTAGATACAAATATCATCATTCAGACTTAAATCTTTTCTTATCAGCAAACCCCAGTGGAGGGATTTTACTTTCTTCCTGACAGTTCCAGGTGGATGGGCATGGCCAGGACTGAGTCACATGCCAACCTTGAAGCCAGGGTCATATGGAATAAAGAGGAATGGGGTCTCTCCAAGCAAAATAAGATTTATTTTTCAGAGAGAAGATAAAGAATTTTGGGCTGACGGAATAACAGGTGCCCACTATGCTGTAATTCCCCTCTGTTGCTCCCAAACTTTGGTCCAGTCTGTTAACCACAACAGACCCATATTAGTATTACTCAACCTCTGTAGATTCCTGTTTCTTCATTTATAAGATTAAATGTTGATGGTTGAATAACCTAGAAAATAATCTCTCCTGGGGTAAAATTCTTTAAGCTCTTATGTGCCTTGCTGATACTTATTGAACATTGCTATGGGTACAAAAGGCTAGGGGAGTGTTGGAGTTTACGTGGGTTTGTATATGTTTATAAGTTAAAGTATGGACATAATCAAAGTATTCCTTCTGCCTGAAGTCCATACCTTTCTCCCAATCCCAGCCCATCCACATTCTCAGAGGTTTTGGCTGCCTCCTTACCGCCAAAAGGGCAGTGAATTCTCACTCAGCTCTGACCTACTATTGCCATGCTGGAACTTTGGTTCAAAGTTGCTAGAGTTTCTGACTTTTCTTTTCAGGGAAGCCAGAAATCAAGGTTAATTTGTAAAAAACAATTCAAGATTGAAAAATTTTTAAAAATGCTTAAATCAAATGAACACTTATGTGGGCTTATATCCCCCACAGTTGGTGACTTTGGGCCTACTTCCTTCTCTTATATCACATGTAGCGCGTCACCATTCTTACTGGCTGACATGTCTGTCTGTCTCATTATTATGAGCATTCTGGGATTGGAGAACATGCCTCTCCTCTTCTTGGTATCCAGTCTCTAGCATAGTATCTGACACTTAAGAATTTTCATTGAATGTGTGAATCAACAGGCAATAATATGGCTATTATTTTTAAAATAATTAATATTTTTAAATAATAATAACTAGGAGTTTTTAAAATTGCAAGAGAACACTGATTTTATAAACACTTAATCAACTGATACTGAGTGTGTCATTGTATAATACATACAATGTTTATTTCTGTCAGGTTTCATTAGGGAAAAAAAAAAATCCCACCAAGGATAACTGATAATTTTGTTAAAATGAGAACTTGCCCCTTGATCATGAATGATCACATCTTTGGGTCAACTTTGTTTTCAACTTTGGTTTTCATATTGCATTTCTTCCCATCATAAGGTTTCCCTTGAATAGTCAATTAACTCCTTGAGAAATACAGTGGCTGCCATAAAGTTATCCATTAACTTAAAATTTGTGTTTTCACTCCATCAAGAGGTCCTAAGACTACGTGCTAATGCTGACTTTACTGAGGTGAGCGAGACTTTGTCACCACTGCTAAGAAGTTCATACTCAATATATAATTTGTTAATCATTCCAAAACAACAGGACAGATGCCATGCAGCCTAGTGCTGTGCCTGGCTCCATGGAAGTGTGATGGGGCAAGGTTAACTCTGCATGTTAGGAAAGTAACTTTTTTTTTTTTTTTTTTTGTGTACTGGGGATTGAACCCAGGGGCACTCAATCACTGAGCCATATCCCCAGCCCTATTTTGTATTTTATTTAGAGGGGCTCACTGAGTTGCTTAGCACCTCACCATTGCTGAGGCTGGTTTTGAACTTGCAATCCTCCTGCCTCAGCCTCCCAAGCTGCTGGGATTATAAGCGTGTACCACCAACGCCCAGTAGGAAAGTAACCTCTTCTGTACTGCCTCTCATCCTCTTAGTCTACCTCTTACTATAACTATTGCCATGACAACCACTTTGCACAAGCATAACCTGACAGCACTGTATATTTCTCACTTTCTGTACTAGGACATCTTTGACTCATGCACAACCTGGAAAAGCAAGAGTGTTAACATCCCATGAGGCAGCCTATGAGCTATAGGGATCAGGAAGTGATGAAGAAATCATAATCCTACAGGTAAGAACTCTGAAATTCATCCCACCAGATCCTCAAATGGTTCCTGAAGGATGGGGCCCAGTTGCCCACAGAAAGGAGCCATACAATAATTCCCTCTTACATTGACTTTTTCTCTTTCACTATTTCACACTTTTCAGTCCTCCATCCTAATCCTAGTGTTCATTTCCCAAATAAATTACTATCTTAACTTCTGTCTCAGGCTCTGCTCCCCTAGGGAAGCCCAAGCTAAGAGACTGAACATGAGTTTTCCAAGTGGAGACATAGAGGAAGAGCATTTGAGGCAAAAGGGAAAGCATGGGCATTTAAGGCATGAACTGCACAGACATGTTTGTGGCTTGTCAGTAATCTGCTGTCACTGAAGCATGGGTAAGTGGAAGGCATGAGGAGGAGGGAATTACTGGAAAGTGTGTTGATTGGGAAAGATCTACCAAATACACTGAACTGAGAATGTTGAGAAAATGTTCACCCAAAGTTTTGCTTCTTGTTTTTCATCTCAGGCTTCTATACTGCTCTTCTCCTCTGGGAAATCAGTGGCCTGTGGACTGAACAATAACTTGAGGCCCTACAATCAAGACAAAATGAAATCTTCCAGTGAAAGACCAAAATGCTGGAGAATAAAATTGCTAATAGTGTGCATATTATCTTTAGAAGAGTACGATGAGTGCATGACTATCTTATTATGACTGAAAGGGGGGATCCTGAAAATTTTCAAGTAAATAAAGAAAATGGGAATGAAATTTATGACACCTATTATTACCAATTAAAATTGTGAAAGATAGCAGTATATTTTCATCATTTTATCGTTATGAACAAAAAATTTATAAGTGCTTTTGTGTAATCATTCCTTATTTTACTGCTTAATTTGCCCATTGGGACTTAAATTCTTCAACTACAAATACTCTTCTCAGGAGATGTGATGCTTTTAGGTTTGAGAGGGAATTGTGAACTCTTTATTTTATTCTGTTTTATGTAACAACCACCATATTTCATCAAATAGAAACTTCATCATAATGGATATTAAGCTACTCTATTATTTATGTGCCACTAAAAAGGAAAAAGCTCTGTCGATTACATGTTCACAGTGTCACTTGCAAGATGCATCCTGATTTCAGAGATTTGAGAAAATATGTAACTTAAAGTTAATACCTAGTATTTCATTTTCCCCACCTGAATGAATTCTGGAAGGCAGGGATCTAATTTGTTCAACTTTGACTTTTTCTAATACTTGGTACAATTTTGGATACAAGTGTTCAAATATTTGTTGAATTAAAATGAGGATGTCTCTATCTTTACCCACTTTGACATAACTCCTAATATCTTATCTCAGATAGGACATTTCATAGGATGAGAATTTCATTACCCATCTCAGAATCCTGTGTAATATAAGGAAATACACCTATTAATAGTCAGCATCAACAAAAAATTTCACATTACCACCCTCCCAGCATGGATGACTACACAGTCCTTAGAGTGATCAGGGAGGGCTCTTTTGGAAGAGTGCTTTTGGTTTAGCAGGAAAGCAGCAATCAGATGATTGCTATTAAGGAAAAAAGGATTCCTATGTCTCCCTCTGATACACAGAATTCTAGAAAAGAGGCTGTTCTGTTAGCCAAAATGAAACACCCCAATATTGTTGCCTTTAGAGAATCCCTTGAGGCTGATATTGTATATTGTGATAGAATATTGTGATGGAGGAGATCTAATGCAAAAGATTAAACAGCAAAGAGGAAAGTTATTTCCTGATACTTAATTGGTTTATACAAATGTGCCTTGGAATAAATCACATTCACAAGAAACATGTGCTACACAGAGATATCAAGTCCAAGAACGTCATCCTCACCCAAAATGGAAAAGTAAAATTGGGAGATTTTTGGAAAGCGGTATGAAGATTCCTAGGAAAATTTGGAATGGAACCACCATTTGACCCATTGATCCCACTCCTTGGTCTATACCCAAAGGACTTAAAAACCGCTTACTACAGGGACACAGCCACATCAATGTCTACAGCAGCACAATTCACAATAGCTAGATTGTGGAAACAACCCCAATGCCCATCAATAGATGAATGGATAGGGAAACTTCTGGTTCCTCTGTCTGAGGAACCAGAAGCATCAGACAGTGTGTATATATACACAATGGAACACTACTCAGCACTAAAAGAGAATAAAATTATGGCATTTGCAGGTAAATGGATGGAGTTGGAGAAAATAACGCTAAGTGAAGTTAGCCAATCCCCAAAAACCAAAGTGCCTTCCCCTTGCTATGACGACACTGAATTATAATGGCAAGGGAGGGTGGATGAGAGGAATGAAGGAATGTTAAATAGAACAAAGGAGGGGGAGGGGAGGCGACTAGGGGACAGGAATAATGGCAGAATGAGTTAGACATCAAACACTAAGTACAAATAGCCTGGCGCGGTGGCGCATGCCTGTAATCCCAGCACTTGGGAGGCTGAGGCAGGAGGATCGTGAGTTCAAAGCCAGCCTCAGCAGTGGTGAGGCACTTAACAACTCAGTGAGACCCTATCTCTAATAAAATACAAAAAAGGGCTGGGGATGTGGCCCAGTGGTTGAGTGCCCCTGAGTTCAATCCCCGGTACCAAAAACAAAAAACAAAAAACCCCCCAAAAACCAAACACTAAGCACATATATAAAAACACAAATGGTGTGAAAATACTTTATGTAAAACCAGTGACTTGAAAAACTGTGCTCTTTATATGTAATATGAAATGAATTGCACTCTGCAAGCATGTATAACAAATTAGAATAAATAAATAAATAAATAAATAAATAAAAATAACTAGATGGCAAATAAAAAAAAAAATGGGAGATTTTGGATCTCTGCATCTTCTCTCCAATCCCATGGCATTTGCTTGTACATATGTGGGAACACCTTATTAAGTGCCTCCAGAGATTTGGGAAAACCTGTCTCATAACAATAAAAGTGACATCTGGTCCTTGAGATGCATTCTGTATAAACTCTGTGCTTTTAAGCATCCATTTCAGGCAAACAGTTGGAAAACGTCTTATCCTCAAAATATGTCAAGGGTCCATCCGCCCACTGCCATCTCATTATTCCTATGAGCTTTAATATCTTGTCATGCAGATGTTTAAAAGGAATCCCTCACAGTGCCCTTCAGCTACTACTCTACTCTCCAGAGGCAGTTTAGCTTGGTTAGTCCAGAAGTGCTTACCCCCTGAGATCATCACAGCATATGGAGAATAAATATTAGATGAAACCAAAATGTGTAAGCATAATACACCAAGAAAAACCAACCCCAGGAGAATCATGATAGCTTTGGGAAATGAAATGAGCATGATGCAAGAGGGAGAAAAAGAAAGTATAACCATCCCAATTTTAGAAGGCCCTAATACAAACTTGGGTGAAAATGCATTGAAGAGAGTAACCAGAGGAAAAAAAGAATCAGGTAATCTGTCAGTCCATTCCATGAAAGCCAGTTCACCAAGTCTTCAGAGGCAGCAGTGGGAGAAAAACGTACCCAGTACAACTCCTAGGGCTTTGGAAAATGTACCCACACTCACCTCCAGTTTAACTGCAGAGGATGATGGAGGTGGTTCTATAATAAACTATAGTGAAAATAGTACCTGTAAGCAGAGACTCAGAGACCCTGACACCCTATTGAACATCTTTAACGATGCTGATCTCAGCCTTGCATTTCAAACATGCACAATAGATAGACTAGGTTCAGAAGGATTTTTGAAAGGCCTCCTGTCTGAGAAACCAGAAGCATCAGACAGTGTTGATGGAGGTCACCATTCTGTCATTTTGGATCCAGAGAGACTTGAACCCAGGTCGGATGAAGGAGATACAGGCTTTGAGGAAGATGATGACAACCTTGACTGGGTGTCAGAACCGAAGAAGTGACCTGAATGGCAGCATGTGTTCGATGGATAACGCCTGCCCTAGAGAATGTGTTGGAGTCCCATGCAGAGATGTCTCTTTCTTTTCTTTCTTTTTTATTTAAAGTTTATTTATTTTTATTCAAAGTTGTTGTATATGACAGTAGAATGCATTACAATTTGTAATACACATATAGAGCACATTTTTACATATCCATACCAATATTTTACATATTCATACCATTCGTGTCTTCATACATGCACTTAGGGTAATGATATCCATCTCATTCTACCATCTTTTTTTTTTTTTTTTTTTTTTTTTTTTTTTTTTTTTTTTTATTGGTACCGGGGATTGAACTCAGCGGCACTAGACCACTGGGCCACATCCCCAGCCCTTTTTTGTATTTTATTAGAGACAGGGTCTCACTGAGTTGCTAAGTGCCTCGCCATTGCTGAGGCTGGCTTTGAACTCGCGATCCTCCTGCCTCAGCCTCCCAAAGTGCTGGGATTACAGGCGTGCGCCACCGCGCCCGGCATCTTTTTTTTTTTTTTTTTTAAACTCTTTTTACCCCTCTCTTTCATTCCCTCCCCATTGGCCTTTCTAGTGTTCCTTGAATGAGGAATTCATGTTTGGAAATAGAATGAAGAGGGGTGTACTGCTAATACTTAAAATTGCTCCTAACATCACAGTTTTAAAAAATCTAGAAGTCCTATAAGTGAACACAAGGGAGAAAGTATAGCAGATGGGTATGAACTTTGCAGTCCGATAGACCAGAGATTGGATATTAGTTCTACCACTAACTAGTGGTATGATTGATTGTAGGAAATTATTTCTTTGAGCCCCAATTTTCTTAATTATAAAATGAGGATAATGATGTCTACCTCTTAGGGATGCTGACCATATACAATTATACCAGCTCATATGTTAACTTTTCTGGTTGCTACAACTTCTGTTTATTACTATGTAGAATTTTTAAAAAAATATTTATTTATTTGCTTTAGCTGTACACAATGCAATGCATTTATGTTTATGTGGTGCTCAGGATCGAACCTGGGCTGCGCACGTGCTAGGCGAGCGCTCTACCACTGAGCCACAACCCCAGCCCAACTATGTAGTATTTTTTACATTTCCTAAAGGTTTGCAGATCTAAATACATGTAATCATAATGTAAAAATATCTCACATTATCATTTTTGTTTATACCACCTTGAGAACTCAAATTGTGGAAGATTTTTCACAATATATTTTGTCTATATTTGTCTCCATGCTATGGATTGTATTCTACCGCATATATAAGAAAAGGACTCCTTTAAAAAAATCATTTGTTTAGGTAAATGTGGTAGTAAAGATAATTTTGAAAGTATAGATTTTGTATTAATTATTTACATGAGAGGGTGTGTTTGGAAGATTACAAGATGTTTCTCATTGTTCTAAACCTTTGAAAGGATTTACTATGGAAGAAAATCACTGGACATCGAGGAATTATTTTCTGTAGTATTCATTTAGGATGGGAAGGGAGTTTTCAAAGTTTTCCATGCATTTATTTGATTTAATTTCATGCTCACTGAAGCCCGTTTCCATCAGAGTCACCGGCACCTTGAACTTGCTGTGATTTTCCTCTGCTTAGTAGCCAGATGATATTTGGTAAGATTCTTGGCTTCTAAGCCCCATGTCTTGGAAACAGCCCACACTGCATTAGTGAAGATTCTGGGGCATTCTTCTTACTGATCCGACTAAGCCTTTGAAAATATACTATGACCCCTAGGAAATTTCAGACTTAGCCTGAACTTGGCATAAAAGGATCCAAAGACATGGAAAGCTCCAGCGCCTGGGGTGCAGTGGTTACACCTCATTAGCCCCAGAGTAGGGGCCCCCTCTTCCTTCCCCTTGGGTCTCTGTGTCTTCCCATCCTGGCCGTGGGCCAAGGCTGCCTGGGCTATGGGAACAAAGCACCGAGTCATCTGAGAGGCCTCCTAGGAGAGGCTGTTAGGCACACACCACCTCCTCATACTCTTCTATAGGAATTTCATTTTCATTTTAGTTTTGTCTACTCAGGGCTTGTTCTAACTTTAGAATTTAGGCAGATTCTCAGAATGGAAAAGGTGATGTTTGCTGGAGTGAACAGTGAGTGGTGGTGGAGTGGGAGTGAGCGGTCTGGAATCTGGCTGTGCCATTTACTATTGGTGTGTTTTTGGAAGTACAGTAGTACTCCCTTATCAGCAGGGAATATGATACAAGATTCCCAGAGGATGCCTGGAACCATGGACAACACTGAACACTATATTTATAGTAGTTTTTTCCTATATGTATATCTATGATATAGTATACCTATGATAACATTTTACGGTTTTCTTAAAGGAAACAGTTTACAGCTTTTGTTCACTATATCTGAATTGCCAGCATCACTGTTCTTGGACTTTGGGTTTGTCACTAGGTAAAATAAAGGTTATTTGAACACAGGCACTACAATACTACCACAGTTGACCTGATAATCAAGATAGCTACCAAGTGTGACTGATGGGTGAGTACCATATACAGCATGGAAACACTGGACAAAGGCATAATTCCTCCAAAAGGGATGCAGCAGAATGGCTGGATATCTCACCATGCTACTCAGAACTATATGTAATTTAAAACTTATGAATTGTTCACTTCTGGATTTTTATCACTTAACATTTTCAAACATCTGTTATCTGCTAACCAGTGATTCAGATGTCTGCTTTGCTGGGTGCTGGCCTAAGGGGTAGGGTGAGGGCTTCTAAGACCTGCTGCATGGTGTTGATCATGGTTCCACCCCAAGGACTCAGAGGTGAGGAGACTCTGTGCACATATTTCCTTCTCCTCCGACAAATACACCCTGGAAAAATGGTAGGATTGCTGCTTATTATTGCTGTTCTTCATTTTAATTCCCATTGGTTCTCTCTCCTCATCTTCCATCTTTTTCCTCCCTCCCCCAACTCTTGGAACGCTCTAAAGCAAGTGTCAACCCAGAGGATAACGGTGTTACCTGGTTCAAGACTTTTAATTCCTTTGAAACTTTTTGTGAAGAACCATGTTTTTCTCTTATCCAAATATTTACTAATTCACTTACTAATCAAATTTGAATGTCAGGCCCTGAATGAGAGATACAGAGATGTAAATACAAGGATGGTTAAAATATGGCCACCACCCTGAGGATGGTCAGAGAAGGGTAGAAAACTATATGTACTTAGCTCACAATGTTGTTTAAATAATTGAGTAAAATATTGCAGGTGAAAACATTTTGTGAAAAAAAAATGTCATATTATGAAAAGTAAGATATTAACACTTTTGACTCTTCAGGTAACTTCTGAAATGGCCTAATTGTTGCCATCAAAATGTCCTTGTTGGGTTGACTCAGATTGTTAAATTGCATGATAAAATCCTGTTGAACTAATGAGATGAAGAATACCAGGTAACCACTATTTTATGTATGATGTACATTCGGTCCTAAATATGGTAGATGTGTCTTTCTCTTTTTTTTTTTTTTTTTTTTTTTTTGTGGTCCCAGAGATTGAACTCAGGGGCACTCGACCACTGGGTCACATCCCCAGCCCTTTTTTTTGTATTTTATTTAGAGACAGGGTCTCACTGAGTTGCTAAGTGCCTCGCCATTGCTGAGGCTGGCTTTGAACTCTCTATCCTCTTGCCTCAGCCTCCCGAAGTGCTGGGATTACAGGCGTGCGCCACCGCACCCGGCTATCTTTCTCATTTTAACAAGCCATGCATTTGCAAACCAGGGCTGGTGTGACAGTTTCTCCATGGACCACTTGGTGGCTCCCTTAGGTGTTGCCCTCCTGTATGATTCAAATGGCTGCCAGAGTTACAACCCTGCATCAGCCTGCAAGACAGAGGTGAGAGGGAAAGACAATCTCCCAATCTCCCTGGTCTTCCCTTTGAATAGTTGCCTACCTCTTTTTGCTTATGTCCTGTGAGCCCAAATTTAGAATTAGATGACTACACTTCAGGGAAGACCAGGAAATCTTTATTGTGGACATTCTGTCATATCCCACATCCAATCTGCCAAAACATATCCAGAAACCAGCCCCTCTCCCTACCCTTGCTCATTTCTTGATCATTAGTGCCACTGTCACTCTTCCCTGGATGACTGCAAAGGCCACTTAACTGACTTCCCTGCTTCTACTCTTGCTCTTGAAATCTTTGCTTAACACACCATGTAGAATGGTTCTTCTGGAATGTAAGCGAGATGTTTTTTTTTTTTTTTTTCCTCTTCTGCTCAAAGCCCTCCAATGGTCTAGGAGGTCCTCTGGGATTGGGCCTTCCTTTCCTCACCTCTCCCTCACTGGAGTCAGTCATACTTGCTCCCTTGTTGGTCCTCAGGATGACAGATACATTTTTTGACTGGCCATCCCATCAGCCTGGAAGATTTTTCCATCTCAGATATTTGATGTTCTCATTAACCTTACTTCCTTCAAATCTTGGCTTAAATATCACTTTCTCATAGAGGTCTACCCTGGTTGCCTTATTTAAAATTGCCAGCCTAAACCCTCACCTCTCAGATCTCCCAATCTAACTCAGTTTATTTTATTTTCATGTCAGATACATTTTCTGACATAGTAATCCCTCAGTAACCATGGGGGATACTAAAATCTGTGGATGATCAAGTCCCTTATATAAAATGGTGTAGTATTTGTATATAACCTACAAATATTCTCCTGTGTTCTTTAATTAATCCCTGGATTACTTAGAATACCTCATACAATGTAAATGCTATGTAAATAGTTGTCAAACTATATTGTGTAGGGGTAAATAGTTATCAAACTATATTGTGTAGGGAATGGTGACCAGAACACAGCATCTACACACATTCAGTACAGATGCAGCCTTTTAATCCCAAATATATATATATTTTTTATCGTGGTTGGTTGCATCTGTGGATGTAGAACCTGCAAATATGGAGGATCAACTGTATATGGTATACTTAGTTACTATCTTTACTGATTCCTGTGTGTGTCCATGTCTGTGTATCTTCCCTTGCTAGAATGACAGCCCCCAAAGGCAAGTTTTTTTTTCTTCACTGAATATCCCCAATACCCAGAACAGTGCTTTCTTGGTAGGTAATAGATAATAAATATTTGTTGAATGTAAGATTCAGTGATGATATGGAGCCAAACCCAGCTCTGATGACATCATTTGAGGGCTGGATCCACTGTGTCTGAAGCAAGGCTAATTCTAGACTTTTAAGTTTGGGGATTCAATACATTTCCTTTTGCTTATTCAATTAAAAAGCTACTTAATGAAATCAACTGGATCTGGGTTTCTGATACATGAACGAAAAGAACCCTAGCTTCCTCAGGAAGCTAAGGTAGACTGGGAAGTCATAGATGACCTCTCTGAGGAAGTGATATTTAGGTGGACACTTGAATTATGAATAGAAACTGGTCAAATCAGATGATGAGGAGGAGAGGCAGTAGAGGGGGAATATTCCAGGATGGTGGATGATGGACGCCCCAAGGTGGGCAAGAAATTAAAGGTGGCCACTGAGGCTGAAATACAATGAATGAGGCAGAGATTAGTGTCAGATGAAACCAAGAGGTAGGCTGAGACCAAATCATAGAGCCCTTGCAAATATTAGAGAGTATTTCTAGGCTCTTCTGCCAGCAATGGAGAGCCATTTGTGGGTTTTAAGTAAGATGGTGGCATGATCTTCTAAAAGATTACTCTGAGTATTGGATGGTTAATGGATTGTGGGGGATGTGTGTGTGTGTGTGTGTGTGTGTGTGTGTGTGTGTGTGAGTGAGAGAGAGAGAGAGAGAGAGAGAGAGAGAGAGAGAGATTTAGTGGAACTATTGTGAAAGTGGGGAGAGAAGGAGTCCAGATGGGAAATGATAGTGTTTGAATATGGTTAATGGCATTGGAGCAAAGTAGATGAAATAGAAATATATTTTGGAGGTATCATCAACAGAATTTGGTGACAGATTGGCTGTGGGGGTGAGGAAGAGGGAGGCAACAAGAATAACTCTTAGGTTTTTGGCTTGGGCAACTTGAGGATGCAGGTGCTGTTTGCTGAGATACGGAAGACTGGAACAGGAGCAGATTGAGAAAGAAGCCCCTGGTCAGAGCAGCCTGGTCTGATGCAGTGTGCTTTTTGGCTGAGCATCGGAGACATTTTCTATCTAAGTTAGACACTGAAATGTCTTGTCTATATTGGAGAAGCAATTTGGTGTAGCACAAATTCATTTTCCATGAGAACAAAGTAAGGACAGCGTCTTGCTTTCTTGGTTTTTCTCTGCACATAATTTGGTTGTAGTATATTTTCACAAAGCAAGGACTTAGCCCAGCTAAGAGTGGTGCCTTGCTGGGATTGTGATGTTGAAGGCAGTGATTGCTACTGGAGGAATGTTAAGGATTGTTTAGAACACTTTTGTTGGAGAGTTCCAAAAGGTAACATCATGTGGACATTGGGCTAGCCAGCTGGTCTATAGGGACCTTCCTACCTTGCAGTTCAGACTAATGGGAGGTGTTATTAAAAGAAAACAAAAGCTGGAAAGGATAAAGGAGGCCTTGGGATATAACAAGATATAAGTAAACCCTACGAATTTATTCATGTCCATAATGTGAGAATTTACTCTCTCAGGGCATTCAGGACTTTTGAGCCATCTTGATAGACTTACTGTCTGCCCATTAGTATCAAAATGTGAACACACAAATGACAGTTAAAATTTTGAAGTAGTGAAATATTTTAGGAGTGTAAATTTGGGGTGAGGGCAACAGAGAATATGAAGTGTATTGCTTTTGGCACTAACAAAGCATGAGTCATGGAGTCAGATAGACTGAAGTTTGAATACTTATTCTGTCGTGCACTAGCTGTGTGATCATTAATAAGTTACGCAGCCTCCCTGGTTCTCACTTTTCCCAAATGCAAAGTGCAGGAATTCATGGTTTCTGCCTCATAGGAATGTTATGTTCCCTCACAGAATTGCTGCGGGGATTAACACAGCTAACGTACATTGCAATCACTACTTTAATACATTTTACTAGAGGCTTATTCTTCATCTTGGCAATCCTGTTTCCTATTTGTAAATAAGGTGATTGAAGGATACCAAATGTGATGGTGAACTCACCCATTAACTGAGTCACAAAGGATTTTCAAAGTTAGCACTCAAACTGGAACACTCAAAGGTGTTTCAGACACAATGTCCTTGGAGGATCTGCCTTTTGCCCCCAGATTCCTAGCTAAGTCCTGGTTGTGGCACTTATCACACAGAATTGCAATTGCCTGCCCAATCTCTGCTCCCATTCCCCATGAGGGAAGGGCCCAAGATCACTTATAGTGAAATGCCCAGGACCGGATATAGGTCCTGGCTAAGTGAAGTCTCCCAATAAAGACTCATTCAGTGATTGATTAGGTGAATGAATTACATGATTAATTAACATAATTAACATCATGGAAAATAGGCAGAAAATGCCATATTTATCACCTTAACAGAATTTCCATTTTTCTTTGTATGTTCTAAGCAGCAAGAATATTTTGGAAGCAGTACAATAATAAATAACTAAAATAATAATAAAGGTCCAACAGAATTCAATAAAGCAGATGCACATATTGGCTTCACAGTGATTGAAGAAATTGGAAGTCATGTTTGAGTCTTGTACAGGATATAATGGCTTTGTTTACTGGGACTTTGTTTATTAGTTTGGCTTTGGTGAGAAATTTTTGTCTTGTTCTTTGCAAAAAGTAATGTAGACAACCAGCCTATCAATGGTGTCAAGAGAAAACCAGCAAATGCGCGAATTATGATTATACTTGCTTTAGCTCATTTGTAGGGAAATTAAACACATTGTTAGCAACATGAGCAAGAATTGCCTATAAGCAAGGGCACAGGGCAAGTTATGAGACTGCCTAACATCTGACCATTTACTCTGCTGCATGCCGGAGTTTTTTTTTAAATATTTATTTATTTACTTTAGTTGTACACAATGCAATTGCATTTATGTTTATGTGGTGCTGAGGATCGAACCCAGGCCGCGCACGTGCGAGGCGAGCACTCTGCCGCCGCTGAGCCACAACCCCAGCCCATGCCAGAGTTTTAAGGGAGCTTAAGTTCTGGTTCCATCTATGGAATGGAAATCATATTACCCAAATATTGGTTCTGAACCAATTGAATCAAAGAGAAGGAGATGAAAACATCAGACTTGGACTGGAGAAAGTAGCCTTGACCTAGAACAAAACTGGCTTCTTCAGACCTAACTACCTAATCACAGGCTAGGCCAGCCAGACCAGCAGCTCCTTCCAGAGGATGAACCACTCACCTTTCAGAGGAAGAGAAAACTCACAGGTCAATGAAGGGAAGGAACGGTGGGCTGCAGGGAACAGCAATCTCAGATATCTTAACCCCGACAAATTCAGGATTGTAGATCAATGACTGTTAAACTATTGCCAGACCATCTATCACTAATAAGTTAGTAAGGGGTAGAAACACCAAAAATTTTACTCTACTAGAATGTTCTGGGTATCTACTACTGTTTAACAAAACATCTTCAAAACATCCCAAAACACAGTGGCTAAAACAATTTTTTAAAATTTTTAAAAGTATTTATTTGTTTTTAGTTGTACACAATGCCTTTTTATTTATTTTTTTAACGTGGTGCTGAGGATCAAACCTGGGCCGTGCACGTGCTAGGCGAGCGCTCCACTGCTGAGCCACAATCCCAGCCCCAAACAAATTACATGTGTATGCAAGATATATATGGCATGATATATATTATATCAGTATGTTTTGGAAAGTTTGAATTAGTTACTTAAAATAATCATTGGGAAATGCCACATCTTTCACCTCAACAGAATTTCCTCTTCTTTTATGTCCCAAGCAGCAAGAATAAATGGAAGCAGTACAGTAGTAACTATAATAAGTAAACAAATAAATATTCAAAAGAATTCAATAAAGCAGATGAAAATTTGGCCCAACCATATGTCACGTGCTTGACTTCTCTTTCACAGTGTCTTTTAGCTGGGAGTCTGTCACTCAGGGCCTTTCAAGTAGTAATGGAGATGGTGGCTGGCTCAGGAATCTTCCAAAGACTTTTCACTTGTGTCTGGCACCTAGTGTGGGATGACTGGTGTACCTGGACTGACTGGGCATCTCTCCTCCCATTGACTTCTCTGCTTTTCTAGCTGGGTTTCATCACAGCATGAAGGGCTTAGAGTAGTTGGATTTCTTACATGGTAGCTGACTTCCCTGTGGGAAGTCCAGATGAAAGTTGCAAGATGTCTTATGGCCTAGCTTTGCAAGTCCCAGAACAGGATTTCTGCTACATTCTATTGGTCACATAAGTCACTAACACTAACTCAGATTCAAGGAGAGGAAAACTAGACTCTACCTCTAAATGAAAAGAATAGAAAAATTTTTAGATTTTTTTTTTTTTTTTTAATTTCAGGAGTTTCATCATGAAACATGGAAACCAGGAAAAATAGCTAACAATTTTTGAGGAACTATATCAAAAGCACATTTTAAATATCATGTAATTTTCACAAGAACTCAGAAAAGTTAAATGTTATTATTCTCATTTTAGGTGAAGAATCTGAGGCCCAGAGATTATATGCCTTGCTTGTCAATAGGTGGTAGGGTTAAAAAAAAAAAAAAGTTATATCTGTTTCTAAAATCTTTGTTATTTCTATTAATTACACCATTCTTCATCTATTATAAAGTTTTTATTTTTACAAAAGACAAATTTGAAGCTCTCTAAAAAGATCTAATGGGCTTTAAAAATAATTTTTATGATAGTTTTTCTGGTCCAATATTTGCTCTGGTTCAATGTTTAATGATTTTGTCTTGAGCAAAACCCATCCTGTACCTCATGCAATGCCCTGCTAGGTGAGAAAGGCTGTTTTTAACCAAGACCTCATCAAGGGAGCTTTTTCTACAAGGGAACCCAGGAGAGCTGGCCACCTGCCACATTGTTGGAGGTTGGGATTGCTTTTCCACCTAGTGCCTTCAGGTGTTCTTGCTCCTTCCTAGAATCTAACCCAAAGTCCGCACATCTAAAACATCCTAGATTTGTGGTTCACAACTCTACAACACCAACTCTTTTTTTTTTAAATATTTTTTTAGTTGTAGGTGGACACAATACCTTTATTTTATTTATGTGGTGCTGAGGATCGAACCCAGGGCCTTACACATGCAAGATGAGCACTCTACTGCTGAGCCCCAGCCCCGGCCCCAACACCCGCTCTTAATGATAAACACTTTAAACGCCTCCTGAAAATTCTGAAAGGGACATCACACAACTGACACGCTGAGCTCTAAACCAACCATAAAGGAGAAATAAAAGCAAGGTGTTTATAACAAAACAAAACAATGTGCATTTTAATAAGCAGATGCAGACACACATCTATATGAGATGATATTAGTGATTCTCAAATGGTAATGAAGGACCAATTATAAGTTTTTTTATTTACTATAGATGGATACTTTTGTAAAGCATATTGAAACTGTGGCAGTGAAATGAAGTTGCTGTGAAAGTTCCTAAAAGGATACCTGCCCTTTCAGTGGGTGACTGATAATGGTCTGGTAACAATTTACAGACCAGCTCTGGTCTCAGATCCCACTTTCAGTAGTTTTGCATTAGATGAAGTAATGATCATAACCACCCCATCAGGTAGGTATTAATTTATGTCTCCAGATTATATGTGAGAAAACTGAGGCACAGGGAGGCTAAATAACTTTTGAAAACCTCAGATTCAGACCCACACATTTTGGCACATTGCCAACGCCAGACTTAACCTGTTACATATACAGAATAAGACTTGGTCCCTACAAGGTGTGCACAGTCTGTTAAAAGAAACAGAAATAAAAATAATAGGTTCATCTTTTTTTTTTTATATTGTTAAAATATTATCATCAAGTAAAAATTACTCCAGTGAAATTACTCCAGGCTCCCAAATACCCCAACACTCAGCATTTTGACCTCAACATAAATAGCACAACTATTACAACCAGTCACATCTCATTGTGACTTTTGACCAGCTCCCCCACCAAAGGCCTGGAGAACAGCAGAAATGACACTTCCCATCCCCAAGTACAACATCTTTTCAAGCAAAATCTGTGCCTCTACTTAAGGAGTGTGTAGGGGACATGATGAGAAATTAACTGCCACATCTGTTCTCCTGTCTGCTCGTGAGCAGCCTGTGATCACAAACAACTCATTTAGGGCCATCGTCAATCTCTCCCCGAGAGGTACCACCCCCACACCATTTGTGGACAGCACACTCTAGTGTGTGAGTCACCTCCTAGGATGAGTGGCTGTTGACTCACAGCTTCAGAGAGCTTCCTATTGAGCCAGCAGTTGCCCTAAAGCCTTGGAAAGAGAACAAAACAACTTTTGAAGGAAATGAACACCATTCCTTTGTCAACTATGAGACTGTTACGGCTGGAAATGGTTCTTGTGTCCCAGCGGCAACAGAATTCAAGCTTCTGCAGATTCTTGGCTGGAGGGGCAGCTTCCTGAGTCTCTAGCAGCGCTACCAGGGGCTATGAAGCCCAATTATTCTGGAGTGATATTCATTGAGCACTTCTTATATATTAGGCATTATAAAAGTAAACATATATAGCAGTCCCCCCTTACTAAGGGAATATGTTCCCAGACCCCCAGTGGATGCCTGAAATCGTGGATTATATGTACTGAATGCTATATATATATTATGTTTTTCCCTATATATACCTATGATAACGTTTAATTTATAAATTAGGCACAGTTAGAGGTTAACAGCAATAACTAATAATAAAATAGAATAATTATAAAAATATACTGTAATAAACTTAAATAACTTTAAATAAAACTTATGAATGGTTCACTTGTAGAACTTTTCATTTAATATTTTCAGACTATGGCTGAGTGGAGTTAACAGAAAGGGAACCCTTGGCTAAGGAGGTTCTGTGGTATCAGGTAGATGCTATCATGATTTCTATTACACAGTTGATTTAAACTGAACCACAGAGTGTTTAAGAACCTGCCAAAAGTCAGAGAACTGGTAGGTGGGAGAACCAAGCCCCTTTGGCTGGCGGGGTTTGCTCTCGAGCACTGAGACTTCAGGCATATTTGTTGTCAGGGTGTGAAGGAGCCCCAATTAGGGAGATGGCTATTGCGGTCAGCTGGAAGCCATAAGTTCCACCTGATAATAAGTATGTATGTGATGCACCTGTAAATGCACGCGAGGCACCCGCAAAGCTAAAGGTATATAACCAGGTGAAAGCGGTCGGAGTCTGGAGAAGAATTAATTTATTCAGTCAGTCATGCAGTCGCTCGGTCGGAAGAAGAGTTCGGGTCGGAGAAGAAGAAAAGAATCAGAGCGGCCAGAACGTAGGCAGAGCGGTTACAGAAGAGAAACCAGATAGAAGAAGTAATTCCTGGTCAGAGTCAGGCCGAGGCTCCCGAGGAAGAAAGAAGAAAGAACAAAGAAGAAAGAAGCTCTAAAAGCTAAGCTCTCTCTCTCTCTCTAAAGAAGAAATCTCTCTCTTTCAAGCTCTCTATCTCTCTAAGCTCTAAGAAGATGAAGAAGAAAAAGCTCTATCTTTCTCTCTAAGCTCTAAGAAGAAGAAGAAAAAGCTATCTCTAATCTTTCTCTCTAAGCTCTTTCTAAGAAGAAGAAAAATCTTTCTTTCTCTCTCTAAGCTCTCTCTAAGAAAGTAGAAGTAAAAGTAGTAATAGCTTTACTCTGCCTCCGAGTTTTCCTCCCGGGTTTCGGTACCAGGCGCTTACAAGGGTGCAGCCTCTTCCCTCCATGTGGGCCTTCTTCATTCATTGAACGTGTGCATTGGCTTCAGTTTTGCTGCGGTGCACAAAGAGTGGTGCAAAGAGTACAGCTTCACACCAAGGTCAAAATCCTTGACCTTTCACCATTTTATGATGGGGATTTAGTGTTTCCCCCTGGGTTTCGACGGGAACCCAAGGAAATGATATATGATAATGTCTCAAAAATTATTTTAAAATAAGGAATGGTCTTTTGATGCTGAGTTTGCAATATGGAAGCTCAGGCACCATGCCAGCCTGGTCCATGGTAGGTACCTAGTACATGTTATTCCCCCAAACACATGAGAGACACATAATGCACACATACAAAGTAATTAGAATTCTAATGGAAGCATGTTAGGTTTTAGGATGGTGCATATAAAGAATGTGATGAAATGTGATAACACTTTTCATTTTTAGAACTCTTAATGCTCAGCACCATTCTAAAAAAATAATGTCATCTAATTTAGTCCTAAAGATTCTATGAATTTGGTGTTATTTTGCCCACTGAATAAGTGAAGACATTTTATATGCATAAAGGAAGAACATACATGATGTGAGAGGTAGAGTTTTTGAGGTATAATTATAGACACTATTTACTAGGCATCTACTGTGTGCCAGGTATATAATATATTATTTGTGTTATATATTAATATACTCTATGGAGTTCTCACAATGGGTTTTATTATCAAGTTACATGAGAAAACGAAAACAGAGATTTGCCCAAGGACTGAAATCTAACTTTTGTGTCTCAAAGTTATTTTTTAGTAAGGGATGGTCTTATTCATGCCGAGTTTGCAATATGGAAGCTCAGTTGAGCGTAAACAGGGTTTAGTATCACCTTGATTTTTGTTTCAAGCTGCCTTTAATTCTCTTCCCTTTAAGTACATTTTACTTGTTTATGTCTCTAGATGTGCAACAACAAAGTTATAATCCAAGTACATATTTATTCTGGAAAATAGGCTTTAGAGTGAAGGTGACAGCTGAACACATCTGTGAATTCTAAGGCCAAGGTGTTATCAATGGGAAAAATACATCATGAGGCTGATGGGTTGACCAGAATACTCAGGCACAACATCGAGAGGTAGATTTGACAAAAGATGAGGGCCACACCCTTCCAATTGGTTCCCAATAGTCCTTCCACGAATGCCTCCCTGAACTCTGAATAACAGGGTATGGATAATGAGAGCTTTCAAGACTTATTGTCCAGGTTCAGTCAACTCTAAATCTGGGCCCCTCCAGCACAGCAATGTAGAAGTATAGTGAACGTGTTTAATGCAGCCCGAATCCAGAAATTGAATGGAGTGAAAGTTCTGCTGCATGTGGTATATATCTGAGATTCTGTGCCATTGGATAGGTTTGTTATCCAACTCATGGCCTTGTTTCTATGTGGGCAGCAGTTTATGACTTTCAGAAAGCCAAATAAGAGGCTTGGTGCTGTTACCAGGTCGGCCTGCTTACAGAAATATGGTTCCCAACCATGGAAATTAATGACTGAATTTGGTGAAATAGGTTTTTTTGTTTGTTTGTTTGTTTTATTCATCATCTAATAAAACAAAAGTTCAAGAAAAAGAACTCTTGGGATATATTTCCACTATACATAAGAACCTAGGTTTGAACTCATGTTTACGTGACTTTAAATGTCTATGTTCATCTTACATTAGCTACACTCTTCTCTGACACTATGAAAGTTAAGTTGATTTGTGACAAGCGAGTAGACCTTTCCTAGATGAGTTAAGAGGCAAAGGATATTGTAAGCAGAGGGTCAAGGTTCAGAATTGTGGGTTGAAATGCTAAGGTAAGGTAAGACTGTACAGATGATGTAAGGAAGAAGCATTTGAATGCATTGAAACGTATGGCTCATCATTATTTGTTCATTTGGTAATTCAATAGATTTTATTAAGCGCCTCTATATTCAAATGACATCTTATCAAATTAGAATAGGAATTTACTAGAAACCTTTGCCCCAAATAACTGCTCCTTATATCTAGATGTTCCTCTTCTCCTTTTAAACAAACAAGTCTATAGAATTTTGTCTTATTGGCAAAACTAGCTGCAAAAGTCCCCTTGGTGGGCCTGTAAGTGAAATAAACTATGGTTAATAGTAATAGATAAGAGCAAGCACAAGGTAAAGATAAGCAGAGAGAAACATTTTAGTGCTGAGAAGGATCTTGGATTTTGCCTGTTTATATTGTTGAATTACAGAGGTAAAAGTGACCTGCCCAAATTCTCTTAATTACCTTCCTTGGCTCCTTTTTTTTTATACTTGCTGACAGGATCTTCCTTCAATGTCTCGTAATTTTTCACTTGGATTATTGCAATTGCCTTCCAACAGATCTTCCTGCCTCCACATAGCAGCACAGAGATTATCCAGAAAGCAATATTTTTTTTATTCTGCATTGTTCCTCAAAACCATTCAGTGTTTCCATATTACCCTGGACTGAGCTTCTCAAACTATAGTATGTGACCTGGGTTCCAGACAGTACTCAAAGCCACAGGATAAAGATAGCATTGCTTCAGAATGCTAAATTAACTTGTGGGCTAGCAATTAAAGCCATTATCTTTTTTATTAAAATTAATATCTTATAATCAAATAAAAACATTTGAGTTGACAGATTTCCAAGAATTCTTCTAAATTGTAGCAGTTGATGTCAGAACACTTGGGAGTACAGGTTATTATTTTCTACCATTAGGGATGCTTCATTGGGAAAAGATGATAATGTCCTGGGCCGTGGATAAATTCCAAGTCCTTGGTTCATATCCCAGTTTCTCTAGGATCTATTCATGCCTGACTTGCCACTGGCCTCTCTTGGATCATTCCTTTGGAACTCCACTTGAAAACTATTATGGTTTGGAACTGGGATGCTCCCCTACAGTCTCATGTGCTCAGAGGTGGAGGATTTGGGGAAGTGATTGGATCATGTGGGCTCTGACTTCATCTGTAGATTAATCCATTGATGGAAGAACGGACTACTGGGAGGTGGAATCTTTTTAGACAAGAAGGTCACTGGGGTGAGCCCTGGAAGGGTTTATTTTCTCCCTGGTTTCCCCCCCCACTCTTTTTCTGTCTCTCTGCTTCCCAGCTCTGCCAAGGGCTGAGCAGCTGCCACACCCTTCCACCATGATGTTGTGCCTCACCTTGGGTCCAAGGAAATGGAGCTAGCCAACCATGGTTTGGAACTTTCAAAACTGTGAGCCAAAATAAATCTTTCCTCCTCTGAGTTCTTTTTTTTTTTTTTTTAATGTATTTTGGTCCTAGCGATGAAAAGCTGACTAACACACCAACCATCCACACCACTTAGAAAACAGCTACGGAGCCTCCGAGTTTTAGCCACAAACAGAAAATAGAATCTCAAACAGAAATGAATTTTATGTAAGAAAGTTGAAGCTCTTGCAAAGCTGGGAAAACCAAGGCCAGGGGAATGGCCAGTGTTCAGGAAGTGAGGAATTGCAGGAGGTGCAGAGAAACATGGCTGATTCCCCAGGCTGGTCTGCCGAGGGAGCATCGACTGATCTTTAAATCTTCCTCCATCCATTTTTTATCTGTCCTTACACTCCCACTCAATCTCCTCTTTCCCCACAGTGCACATGGTTTGGTTCAGATCTTCCTCTATTCCTTCAGACTCATGGCCTATATGGACTTCTACCCTAGCACCTGTGAACATTCTGTGCACTTTAACATTGATGTGCTTGCTTCCTTCACTAGACTCTAGGTTTCCTTTCTTTTTTCTCTTTTTGGCAGGGTGGCGGGTACTGGGAATTGAACTCAGCATCACTCGACCACTCAGCCACATCCCCAGCCCTATTGTGTGTTGTATTTAGATTCAGGGTCTCATTGAGTTGCTTAGCACCTCTCTTTTGCTGAGGCTGGCTTTGAACTCGCGATCCTCCTGCCTCAGCTTCCCGAGCCGCTGGGATTACAGGTGCACACCACTGCGCCCAGCAACTCTTGGTTTCTTAAGAGCAGGGACCACATCTTGTTTTGTACTTCCAGAAGTCAGCTTCATGCCTGACACATGGTTTTTATTCAGTATGTGCTAGAAGAAGCGGGAGGTTCCTTTGATTACTCCACAGTGCCAGAATCCTTTAAGAACAAAGTCAGTTAACCCAGAAAAGACAGGACCAAAGAATGCTTTTGCAGATTAGTGTGTGTGTGTGTGTGTGTGTGTGTGTGTGTGTGTGTGTGCACACGTGAATGTGGATATGCGTGCACACTTGCATGTGCACACACACGCAAAGGACCTTTCTCCATATCTACAACCAAAGATTTCCAGCTCTGATGCTGGAAAATTTCCTCTATAGAAATTGGCCAGCAGTGTGATGACTAACTTTCCAACCAACTAACCAAACATTCCATTGTCAACTCAGCAATAAGATAGATGTGTTGTGGGACAGGGACAAGAGGTCTTGGGGATGAGAGGGAGGCCTCACCAAACAGATGACATTTGAGCTGGATCTTAAAGATGTGTAAGTGCCTTGTGGTTGTGGGGACTGTGGGTATTGCAGAAAGGGCAACAGCAGCGGTCATGTCAAGAGACTTGGGCTATACAACAAAGAGCAAGCGGTTAGTTTTGGTGTGTGTGTATGTGTGCGCGTTGGAGTAGAGGATTAAAAGGGAATGAAAAACCATAGTGAACATCTTTATGTACAAACATTTGCTCACATTTCAGAAAGTGATAGAGTATTTTTGATCTGGGCAATCTCTACAATATCAAAAAATTGTAAGTGGCCAATATGATAGGAGAATGGAAAAACTATGGTGTCTTCACTTAATATATTATATATTAACAACCATACTATAATTATATAATCTGAATATTGTGATGAAAATCTTGTAATAACTTTAAAGAAAGTTTTTTTCCTCTCAGAAATAATCCTATGTGAGATAGCAGGTTTGGTGTGATCATATGTATTTTAAAATAAAATTATAAACAAGAGAGAAAAAAAAAGAAGTAAATGCTATTAGTAGTGGTTGTCTTTGGGTGATTTCCCCCTTTGCTCCTATTGTTTATTTTATGCTTCTAATTACCTATAATAAAGATGAATTTGTTTAATAATGAACTTTTGGAAACTTCATGTCCAATCTGAAGAACTTGCTGACAATCCCTTTATATTGTGCAGTTAAAGGATACTGTTCAGAGGAATTTTCTGTGAACCCCCCCAAAAGAAAAGGCCATAGTGTCTAAATCACCAACAATACAGAGGCTCAAGAATGGAAGTCATGGGCCTGGGCACTTGATCCTTGTTGTTCTTCCCTGCCCCAGAGACAGGGTAAGGCAGCACTAGAAGCCCTCCCCAGAGCAGACCGGGCAAAGGTGATTCAGCCACAATGCCTAGACCCAAAGGGAACTAAGAAGACCAAATCTCACCCAACCCCATCCAGCCTTGATCCTCCTTGAAAACTTCCCAGTGACTTTCTAGACTCTCCTTGGATACTCCTTGCAATACATGGTTCACACATTGGCACCAGCCCCCTCCAGCCAGAGTGAGTTTGGATGAACCTGACCCTGCTGGATGGTCTGAGTTTGTGCAGAATGAGGCTAATTCTCCACATGAGACCCTTATTAGTCTTGACCCTTTTAACATTAGATTTCATGAGACCAGACATTATATCTGCTTTGCTGTATCCTCAGCACATGACAAGAGCCACACACATAGTAGGCATACCACAAATGTAGATGAGAGAGTGAAAGAGTAAATGAAAGAGTGTGCTCCTTGAGTCCTTTCTTCTCCACATCAAGCATCCCCAGTTACTTCAATGCTCCCTCTTTTATCTAGTTCTTCAACCCTTCATCACTTTCATTTGGACACTAACATGTCAGTGTTCCTATTAAAAGGTAGAGCTTAGTGATCCATATAATAGTCCTTGTGTGGTATAGATGGTGCACAATTCATAAGAATCATAACTTATTAGAATGACCTATTTTTATGATGCAACAACTCAAGATCTTAATAGTTACTGATAAAGTCAATAATGCTCAAAAAATTTAAACTCTAATTTTAAAGCTTGGGACCACTGTGACCAATTCCAGAAGCACTGTGTTCCCTCTTTTGGCCACTGAAGATGCTGCCCAATGTAGTGGGAAAGACACAGGATGGGAAATAAAAAGCCTTAGTCTATCCTCTTTTCAAAGATAGTAGCTACCCTGGGTACCAAGAATTGTGCTAAGTACCTCACCCATGTATCCTTGTCCAATCCTTTGTGTGAATGTAGATACTGTTTTTACACATATTTTAAAAATAGGGAAATTAAGGATCAGAGGAGCTAAGAAATTTGCCTCTGTTGGTCTCTATTATTTAACTGCTAAGGAATCTTGGTTTGGTCACTCAAAATCTCTGGGTTTCACTCTCCTTGTCTATAAAATGGAGATGATAACAATACTTGTCTTAAAGGGTTACTGAAAGGATATATTAAAGCAATGCAAGCCGGGCGCGGTGGCGCACGCCTGTAATCCCAGCACTTTGGGAGGCTGAGGCAGGAGGATCGCGAGTTCAAAGCCAGCCTCAGCAATGGCGAGGCACTTAGCAACTCAGTGAGGCCCTGTCTCTAATAAAATACAAAAAAGGGCTGGGGATGTGGACCAGTGGTCGAGTGCCCCTGAGTTCAATCCCCGGTACCAAAAAAAAAAAAAAAAAAAAAAAAAAGCAATGCAGTTAAAAGTAACTATTAAAACCTATGTATTTTCAATGCATTATTACAAAGGATCAGATTTTCCAGAACACTGTCTAGAGACCTAGACTCCAACTTCCTCTCCCTTACTGCCCCTTCCAGATTGCTGTCAGTTGATGTAACAAATGTTTTCTTCCTTTCTCTAATCCTGGACTTCTTTTTGTAGATTAAGAATAATTAGTCCCAAATGGATACATGAAAGCCAAATTTCTTCCTAACATACTTCAAACCATCTATAAATATGCATTTACATTTTATTTATTATTCTTCATTAAATCTATTTCAAGTGAAAACAAACAAATCCATGCCTTCCAAGTATTAAATTATCTCATGCCAAGGACATCATCCTGCCACACTCTTCCAGCAGAGGGCACTGTTTCTCTACAAAGCTGACAGTTATTAGCCTTCAAAATGGGATCACCAGATTTTGGAAAGGGGTATATTTTCCCTGGGACCCCAGAAATAAATATGTATTAAAGTACTAGGAATTAATGATAATGATGACTTCATTGGGTTTACTTCCTGAAAAGAATTTTTAGTGCAGAAATACTGATTTGTGTGTTCAGCCATATTAGATCTGGTATTCCCCTCATTTAGGAATCACAGAATGTAAGGGTTAGGGCCTTTTAGACTATTTAGCTCACAGGTCTCAGAGAAGTAGCCTTCAGGCCAAATTGTTTTCCCTGCACAAATTCATTACTATTTTTATCATCAGATTAACAGATTAACCAGGAGATTGCCCATAAAATATAGATGTATTTGCATTTCTTCAAGAACAAATCAGAAGCTGTCACAATGCTGAGCCCACTGCCTCCATGGTGATAATTGCTGGGATTCAATCAATTACTACCCTTGGGGACAGGGCATGTGCTGATGAGGTTCCCTGTCCTCATGTAGCCTGCCCCATTACTATTCATCTACGTGGACCTAAGAGCACGTGGCCTGTGGATTCTGGTCCAACCTCTTCATGCTACAGATGAAGAAACTGGAGGCCAAAAACAGGAAGGGTCTTGCTCTAGGTTCAACCGCAGGTGAGGTGCAGAGATCAGATGAGATGCCAGGCCTCCCAATTCACAGGGTTGTGGTCCTTTCCCACCCCTGAGTTTTCTCAGAAATGAATGCTGATCCTGACTCCCACCCTTGCCTTCTTCAGAAAGCTTTGGTTCTTCCCTTCTCCCTCCCAGGAGGCCGGAATTCCCAGGCAGGCGAGAATGGCTGTGGGAAGGTCCCAGAAAAATTTGGAGGGCAGAAAGAGGAGGAGGGGAGGGAGTGAGGGGAGAGAGGCGCCTGCCCCCGGTTTTTCTAGGGCCCTGTTTGTGGCTACTCTCAGGCCCAGTTCTGCTTCTCGGAGTCCTATTTGTTCAACTGATGGACAGGACTTGGAAAGCATGGAGTCGGGGCCTTGGTTTCCCCATCTGTGAAATGGAGCCCTGTTGCTTTGTGGAGGTGGTAGGAAAATTATCTTGAGTGAAGCATCTGTGATTCATTCAGTTATTGATTGCCTGACTAGATGCAAGTGTGAGGGTCAGGGACTCAGCTGTGTCCAGAACATGGGGAGCTCTCAGTGAATGGTAGTGATTATTGGGGAGAATAAGGAGAAGGCAGACTCCTTGTTTTCTTGTCGAGACTCTATTCCTTTGGCCCCAAACTCCCCCCGCCCCCCGTTCCCCAACACACACACACATTTTAATAGCTGTCCTCCTAAACCAGTGGTTCTGATGTTGGCTGCACATTAAAATGTCCTGGGGAACTTTTAAAATATTGATTTCCAAGCTAACCCCAGGCCCAGCAAAGGAGAATGTTCAGACGTGAATCTAGCCTAGCCCCCAGTGACTTGCCTGACTCCAAGGTGCAGGTGAGAAGCACTGTTCCAAATGGCCCCTGTCCCACCCTGGTCCCAACCTCTCCCTTGCCTGAGAACCAGTTTTACTGTATACTTCCTTTCCTGGAGTCCTACCCCTGGCCTTGGAGTTTGGACGTGTTAATTATATCTCTCTGAGTCTCACATTAGGAAAATATGAGTTTTTATCGGAAAATAGGAGTGTGAGAGACGGTTGGTCACCTACCTAGCATCCAGTACCTCCTATATCCTTCCAAGAAAAAGGCAGGAGGAGGTTTTGTGGCCCCAAAGTTTATTTAGCCAATCCCCTTCTGCCATGGTTGCCTTAGGAATGAGACTGTGTCCCAACTCTGTTAAATAAGAAGTGAGGGGGCTTCCAGGAAGAATGTTTTTGCTCCCAAGGGAACTAGAAGGCGCCGTGTGGCATCTTGATTCGGCACTTGGAACTACTGCCACCATGTCATGACCAGCCTGAGGATGACTGTGGCTCAGGGATTGAAGATTCCAAGATGAGTGTTGTTAACTAGAGATTTTAGAAGGTTAAGTCACAGACAAGAATAACGAGTAGAAGAGAATTAGCACTGACTGAGTCCCTATCATGTGCCAAACCCCCCTCGAAGTCCAGCAGGATGCTAGCTCAAGCCAGTCTGGCATTATAAAGTAATGAGCTTATGAAGTTAGGCTCTATTGATCTTAATTTTAGCTCCAACATTTTGGTAAGTACTTTTAAGCTCTCTCAACCTCAGTTTTCTCATCTGTGAATTAGGACTAATAGAATATTGCCACCGTGGGGTTGTTGGAAAGATGAAACAGTGCATGGAAAGAAGTTAGCACATCATTAGGACTCAATGAAAACCAGGCGCCACCGCTTTTATTGACTCTGTGAGGATGTTAATGTTGTTGTTAGCAGCATTCACTTTTTACATATAAATAAAACGAAGATCCCAAAACCCAAATGGATTGAGCTAAGACCCATTGTCTAAATGACAGAGCTGGGACTTTTGAGAATTCTTGCTTGTGTTTTCCCCTCCTCTCCTGCTCACCGAACTCAGTCAAGGACCTCCCAACATCCTTTTGCAGTGAGTGGTGAGGAGGAATCCTTCCCTAAACACAGTTTGCAACCAAACCAAGTGAAAAGAAGAGGTTGAGTCTGAGGTAGCATGTGACTGAGTAGCTGTGAAAGGCAAAGGCAAGGTACCCCTTCTTTTTTTTTTTTTTTTTTTTTGGTACTGGGGATTGAACTCAGGGGCATTTGACCACTGGGCCACATCCCCAGCCCTTTTTTGTAGTTTATTAGAGACAGGGTCTCACTGAGTTGCTAAGTGCCTCGCCACTGCTGAGGCTGGCTTTGAACTTGTGATCCTCCTGCCTCAGACTCCCAAGTGCTGGGATTACAGGTGTGTGCCACCGTGCCCGGCTAAGGTACCCCTTCTTTTAAGAACACAGGGTAGGCCTGTGAACAGTGAAGGTTCAGAGGACCACAGGCTCATGGGGTTCACAGAGGAGATCACGTGCCTGACCCAACCTACCCTGAGATGGGGCTTCCAACTTTCCAGAGTGGGGCAGCTCTGATTGCTATGTCGAGATGACATTTGCCTTCCTTGAACTTA
The DNA here is from genome assembly GCA_025594165.1 of Tamias sibiricus. Taxonomy (NCBI): domain Eukaryota; kingdom Metazoa; phylum Chordata; class Mammalia; order Rodentia; family Sciuridae; genus Tamias; species Tamias sibiricus. Next base: position 51,790,916 of record CM046658.1, read on the forward strand.
CCCATTGGTTCTAATTGTAGTTTCCAGGGAAAGAGAGAACAGCTCTCCATACTTTGCTACGCGGCAGGCAGCCCTTTGGAAGCCTGGTGATGACAATTCATTTACCCCTGAGTCTTCTTTTTACCTCCAAGCTGTTCCCTCCCCAGGCATTCTTAGCTGATCCCCAAATAATAACTTCCAGGTCCACTGCCATTCTGGCCCCTCTTTGATACAGACAGACAAAAATGGAATCAATACTTAGGGAAGGATTTTCTAACAATCAGAGCAGCTCTTCAATGGATTTAGTGGTCAGTTTGAAACTTTATTGTTGGTATATAAATTATACCTAAAAAATTTTCAGGGGAAAAATTATTCCCTAATGTGGGGATATCTGTTTCTTTTGTTTGTTGATATTCCATTTCCTTTGGGACTCAGGTTAACATACACAGTAGCAAATAAGCAAGGTCCTTTGGGTACGATCTGGCTAGGACAATTAGCAAGGTGCCCTAACACTGCCTTAGCCTGGACAGAAACATGTCCTCCACTGGGCTGACCAGATCTCCATCCTTAATGGCATGGGGACCAGGGTGGATAGATTGAGCTCACTGGTTGTCAAGGAGCCTATACACAGCTCCTGCAGGGACCCAGGAACACTTGCTTCTTCTTCCTGTCTTTCTAAGTCTTGCTCCCTGCTTTCCTTCTGAATTTGTGAATTCCCCATATTTCCCCCAACAAATTCCTTTCTGGTATGTATTAGCCAGATGCAATCTCTGTTGCTTGCAGCCAAAGACCCCCTGATTTATTAGGTAACAGAATAAAGAAAAAAAAATAACATTATGAAATATTAGTAAAATAGTCTCAAAACAGAAAAAGAGAAAAACACACATACACTAACTTTTATCTCTATTATTATATTTGTTGTACATGTTATATTTATTTTATGACACATATGTATGATGACTATTTTTATTTTAATGTTTTTTTAAATTAAGTTATTATTATAAAATAGTATGTGCTCATTATAGAAAATTTGGAAAATACAGAAAATAATATATTACACATTAAATACATAAAGTTACTGCTCAACTGCCAGAAGTGTGAGTCTATGCCCAGGGCAGAATTTATGCCATTCCAACTAGCCCCAGCTTTGTGGTTACCTTTGGGTCTGTTTTTATTTCCCTGGGAATGTGGGCCAGTGCTTATTTTCACAGCCAAATTAATTAATGAGAAAATCCTCTGCCTCTCCATTTATCACTTCCAAACACCCACTTTTGATGAGTCAGTTGCCATTTGAACAATATAGGATGATTTTCAAATTAATTAAAACAGGACAACAATACGTCCCATTTCTTCCTCGAGTGTCTCCAAGGGATTCTGACTTCATTAATCTTGGGACCACCACTCTCAAACAGGCAAAGGGCATTAATCACATTTCTCCAGTGGGAGAGGACAGGCCCCCGGGGCGAGTGAATGCTTTTCAGTTATAAAGAAGTGCTGGAGCAATTGGGATCTCATATCCAATTTGGAATCCTTCTCAAAAAATACTGTTTTGCCACCAGACAATCAATCAGCCATATTTATATATTTAGTGAATACCTGTTGTGTGTTGTAAGGACTTATGGGAATGTGAAATGAGAACAAGTAAGGCCCCTTATAGTCACTGTAACAGGCAAGACAGATATGTAAGGAAATAAAGAAGCGCAGAGGCAGTGCTGAATAGATCATCAAGCATAAGGCAGCTTCTGTTTGTTCTCTGAACTCAGTATAAAGTCAAGTTTCTTAGTGTTGGTACCTTTTCTCTGCATTTGCCAATGTCTCTTGGAATCTGGTATGTAGAAGTCACCTTAACACCCATCTCCTCACTCAGTGCTCTGAGGGCCCAGGAAGGAGGCACCCTCGCTTTCATCCTGCAGAAGGGGTGTGTGGAGGCCACCTAGCATAGACCCCATCCCCTCTGCACCTTCTTCCTGGTTCCCCCCCTGAGCCTCTGAGGTTCATCACTTCTGGTCCTTCACCTCTCTTAGCCCAGCTCTCTCTTCCCTGAATGTGAAGAGTCAGAAGCAAGTATCATGAGACAGCTCCACCTGGGTTTCCTGCAGGCGTGTGGAACTTAGAATGCCTTAGAGCAAAGCCAGTCTCTTCCCCATCGCGCCCCCCTGTACCCCCGCCCCCCCAAAACCCCCCCCAAAACTACTCTTTTATTTCTAACCCTGGAAAATAGTGTTATGTCATCCCAGCCAGGATCCTGAAAATCAGCCTAGATGCCGCCCTCTCCTGAAGACCCCTCTCCCAACCAATCAGCCAGTTAATTCCAAAACATCCCCTGTTCTCCACCTCCAAGCCTCCGATCCTTGTTGTAACACTTGTCCTTTGTCTGCTTTTTTTTTTTTTTATATATTTATTTATTTACTTTAGTTGTACACAATGCAATGTATTTATATTTACGTGGTGCTGAGGATCGAACCCGGGCCGCGCACGTGCGAGGCGGGCGCTCTGCCGCTGAGCCACAACCCCAGCCCCTTGTCTGCTTTTTATTGCATCTGCTTTTCTCTTCTTTTCCTATATTCACCCCTCTCCATCCTTTAGGCTACGGCCCAAGGGGTCTTCTAAAAATGCACATATGATTATGCTATTCTTAATAGGAGCCTCCACACCCCTTCAGTGGCTTAAAAACCACTGAAGAGCTTCCAATGCCCTGGCCACAAACCCAAGCTTTTGTCCATGACATGTGAAGTCTCTTAGGATCTGTTTCCAGTCCCCTTTTGGCTTTTGCTGTGTATTTCTTTCCTTGGAAATTTTCTTATTCCCTTTGCTCACCTAATTCCTGTCTATCTGTCAAGATCCAGCTCAGATCACTTCATACAGGAGGCCTTCTATGACTCCTAAGATGAGAAGAATCTTGGTAGGGAAGAAAGCAAGGACAGGTATTATTTCCTTGGCACCATCTTTCTTACCTGGGTCAGACTGTCCGTCACTAAGCCTGTCACAATGAACTTCTTGACACAGTTTCCCTTCCCAGTATCTGTAGCCAAGTCCCCTTATTCTTTTGAATCCAGACAATAGCACCCCTGTAGCTGGCCCTGGATTCCCACACAGCCCTTGAGTCCCCAAATTCCACCCACATCCCTTATATGCCTCCCTATGTAAATAAGCCACCTGTGAATTACCCTAATTTGGGTGTTTTATCTGTTTCTTAGCAGGACTCTGATCCTTCAAATTTTCCAGTAGAAATAGGATTACATTTTCTATTTCACTACTGACATTTCAAAGCTCTATTGTCCTCATTTCTGGTTAATCTTTCATTGGCCTTGGCTTATAACTCCAACCAAACGCTGGGGGTAAAATGGCTTTTCTATCCTATTTACCAAAACAGTGAAAAACAAAAAAAGCTATAAATATCTACTACTTTTAATTCCAGGACATAGATCTTATCACAAGAAACAGACAATTTATGTGTCTATCTCTTCACTAGACTGTGCTCACCTTGAAGGTAAAGACTAGCTCTTTTCCACCATTTATCACCAAAATCAAGCCCTGGGCCTGGAATATAGTTGATAGGCAGTAAATATTTAACTAATGAACAAATCACTAGTAAGTCTTAACAAAATAAATGTAGTTTAAATGAATGGGGGAAAAGTTGATGCCTCTAATCTGAAAGTCTTTGGAACTGCAGTTGTTAACAACTGAGCCCCCTTTTCTGTCCACAAGCCTGGGCACTGGAGTGTTATGTTGGCAGACGTGGCAATTTCCTGAAATATGTTTCCCACCCAAGGCACCTTTGGACCACATCCTTGGACACAGAGAGCACTGCCAGAGGAGAATCACTAACCCAGCTCTCATTCCAATCTTCTCCTTAGCCTCCCCACCATCCCACCCTTTCAGATTTGACAACTCTGTAGGAAACCAATTTGCTGTTAATCACAAGGGAGTTTTATTTACTCTGCTGAAAGAATTGAAAAGCAGTCATTTTTATTAGTGCCACAGCTGGTTCTTCCATCATGGAAGAAATACAATTATGCGTTTTCCTATGGCTGAGTGCAGACAGCTACAACCTCATTATTCATTTGGGTAGGAAGCGAGCCTTTATAATGAACAGGGGGGGAAAATGCACCCAGCCCTCATTTATAAAGGGAACAAATCTTAGTTCCTGGAATGACATTGCCCCTGTCACCATAGAAAAAATATTTTTTTATTTTTATTTTTTTGGTTACAGAATAGGGTGCAATAGCTTCAGAAGCAGAAACTAAGGCAGTCATTAGAGGGTAGTAGAAAGGGTGTGGGCACTGGCGTCAGGCCAGCCTGGTTCAAACCGTGGCTCTGCTTCTTATCAGCTGTGGATTGGGGACATGTTAGTTCTGAGCCTTCAGTTACTTTTTTTTTTTTTTTTTTGTATTTTATGTAATTGGTATGTTATTATACATATTTATAGGCAACAATGTGATGTTTGATCATGGTGTCATGATCAAACCAGGGAATTATCATATACCCATCACTTTTAACATTTATCTTTTTTTTTTTTTTTGGTAGTAAGAAGATTCAAAATCCTCTCTTCTAGCTATTTTGAAAGAAACATTTTTGATAACTACAATTATCCTACTGTGCAGTAGCACAGCAGAACTTAATCCTTCTATTTAATGACCTACCACCCATTGGCTGCCCTTTCCCCATCCCTCCCTAGGCCTTATTCTCCCCAGCCTCTGGTAGCCATGATTCTACCCTCTACTTCTATGAGGTCAATTGTTTTAGATTCCACAGGAGTGAGATCACATGGTATTTGTCAGTCTGTGCCTGGCTTATTTCACTTAACATCATGTCCTCCAGGTTCATCTATGTCTTTGAAGATGAAAGGATTCCATCCCTTTCCATGGCTGAATAGGATTCCACTGTGCATGTACCACATATTCTTCATCCACTCACCCTTTCTCAGACACTTAGTGAAACTCCATTGTCTTCTTTGTAAGTTGGATTTACTAAATGGACTAGATTTTCAGGGTGGTGGTGAGGATTCAAGATTTAATTGGATGGCTTATCACACCTGTTGTGACATGACCTGGCTACTCTCTGGTGTCCTCTCCCACCCTCAGAGAGACATCTTTGCTGCAGCCCTAGTGAGCTATGAACCATTCTGCAGAACTGGCTACACATGCTCCTGACTGTGTACATGTTGGTCCCTCTGCCCGAGTTACATGCCCTTCTCACTTCCTTTATCCATCTGGAAAACTTCTTCTCAGAGTAATGGCTCTTCTTCAACCCTTCCCCCCATGGGCTTTGAGAACCTCTCTTTTTCCATCACCCTTTGGATATACCTCTATAAGAAGTGGCCACACAACACAGTGGACTTGTTTGCTTACTTGTCTATTTCAAGCATTGGGCTGTAAAGAATAACAAGTGTGTGCTTTTGTTTCTCTTGTCCAATGCTGGCACAGCATGGGCAGTACTGGTGGTCAGGAATGATTTACTGAATGAGTGAATGGAGGTGGGCGAAGCTTCTGTTGCCCTTAATGGATGTGGCAGGCACGGCTGATTAATCAAGTTAAACCATTCTTAACCCTTGCAAGCTCTCGACACAGAGGCATCTCAGCTGTTCAGGAATTGAGAGAACCCTGTTTCCCAGTGTTGCTAATGAAACCCAGGAGGAGGTCTGTTGAGGGAGCACTGACTTTCCATTACTTATCCTCAGACAGCCTAACTGGATTTTGGTACACAGTATTCAACTGGGAAGACTGATTTACCTTTATCTCGTCTCATCCCTTGATACAGTGATCCAGGTATGGCCTTTGGAGTGGGAAAAACAAGGGTTTGAACTTAATCTCTATCACTTTGTTTCCCACAAGAGCCAATACAATATGGCAGCCTAAAAATACCAACCAGGAAGACAGAGTTCAAATGCTGCCTTTGTTTTGTAGTTGTTGATCTTGGATAAATAACCTAATCTTCCAATTTCTTAGTTTCTTCATATGTAAAATCTGGGTAGTAATATCCCCTGCCTCATAGGGTTAAATAGGCTAATGAATATAAAGTACTTAGAATAGAGTCTGACACATAGTTAGGGCTGTGTTCGTGTCAGCATTATTTTTATTAGAAGACAAGTTGTGTAACCAGGGTAATTTCATATGCCTTCTGGATTTGCTTTGTACATCCATAAAATGGGATTATAAACGACTACCTGGCAGGATTGTGTTGAGGATGTCAATTCACGTGTGTGGAAGGCACAGGCACAGCACTGGCACAAAGGCCACAACTGTGCAAAGAGGGGTAAAGAGACCTCTGTGATCTTAGGGACCTGCCCTGTCTGAGATAATCTGAACATATTGCTGTTACCTCTGCTCCTTGTTTACCCCCTTCCCCTCCTACCACAATAGAAGGGGTCCCTCACTGTGGGCAGGGCCCATGGCTCCCCCTGAGCTCTGGGCCCTTCCCCTCCTGCCTTCTTAGGAACCTCATGCAATTGAGTCAGCTCCTGTTTCTCCCTTCAGCTCTTCTTCTCCTTAAAAACATGTAAATAGATTCCCAATTCTTCAACCTTACAACAAACATTATTCCTAAACAAATAAACAACAACAACAAAAAACCCACAACAAAACAAAACAAAAAACCCCCAATTCATCCTAGGCCTCCCTTTTACTCTATCCATCTTTGCATGGCCAAACTCCTTGCAGTTTGTTTCTATTTCCTCACCTCCCACTTAATACTCCTTTAATGCAGCCTTACTTGAGATTAGGTTGAGTACTAGGAGCTGGACAAAGTAAGGAAAAAGGACAAGAGTCATTTCCATCCTGGAAAGGAAAAACTGGCTGAGGTTAGAATCCCCCAGGGACACTCTGCTGAACCAGGAAGGGAATTTCCCTGGTTCCTCTTGGCCTTGTTTTCTGACGTGCAAGCCAGGTCTGTGGCATATTACATAAAACCCTCAGTCTGGGCTCAGGACACGCAGGCATGCAGTTCCCTCGCAATTTCTGAGCCTTTTACCTGGTGGCAGCTGCCTTCTGATCAAGTCCCATGCAGCCAGAGCCAGTCCCTCTGTGCCTTTCCAGATCCTTATTGCATTGTCCTTACTGTGATGTGTCCACCTGGAAGATCATTTAGGAACATCTGAAATGTCACACCCGACAGCCCCAGAACATTGCGGGTGTGTTTGTGAAGCAAAAACTACAAAACTCCACCGCATCCAAGAGCTCATTGGATTCTCTTAACATTTATATGAAGAAGGGCCATTGCCAGCCCTATTTACAGACAAAGAGACTGAGATTCCAGGAAGGTCAGTGTCAACAGCATCAACCATTGGCAGGGCCTGCCATCATCAGGGTGAGCATTTTGAGGACATTTTCCCATTTAATCTTTACAGTCAGCAACTTATGATCAGTTTTTTTTTTTTGTCCCCCTTCACTGCTGTTCCCCACCCCCCCACACACACCAGATAAAACACATAGGATTTGGCATGAGACAAGGCTGACTCTTTTATTCACTGACTAAATAGTTGATCTTGGGTGATCTTAACCTCACTAGGTTTCAGTTTACCATCTATAAACTATTAGGGCTGGACTGAATTGGGATGGCTGAAAGGTTCAACCCCATTGAACTTTCTTTGACCTGATAATTGCCTAGCATCTCCTCACAGCCCAACTGCCCGTGTCAGCTCTATATATTGGAGTTATAGGAACAAGTAATTTCAGTTTTTAGGAGTATAGATAAAGTGGGTGGAGAAAGAACTGGATGAACTGTAACTGCCATTCCTGTCCTTTTTCAGGAGTTTGTGATTAGTAGGTCTTTTAGGAGACTTTCCAGACTTTTCTAACAAGTTTTAAAACCTTGGATGTTGGAATAAGATCAATGATCTGGTTTTGGTTGCAGCATTTGCTAGTTATGTGATCTTGAGAAGCACATCAACTCTTTGGAGCCTCAGCTCCCTCATCTGTAAAGTGGGTGCTCACAGGATGGCTAAGATGAAGCTGGAAAGAGTGTGACAGATTGCTTGGCCCACAGGTGACTAATCAATGGTAGTGATTATTCTGTTTTTGACAATCTTTGCTTGATCCATTGCATAATGAAATGACCCATGGAAGATCCTAGGAAATCTTTACAGGTTTCAGATTTGGAATTTGCAGGTTCTGCAAAACATCTGCTCCTCTTCACTGCGGTCTTAAGCTCCTGTTAAGATGAACTCAGCTCGAGGGTCTGCAGTCTTCACTAACCTGCACAATGACACAAGCAAGCTTGGTGAAGGGATGTGGAATCAGGTGTATTTTTAGCAACAAGTGAAGAAGAGGAGCTGAGCAGGTTGTTCTCAGCAAGATGCATGGGGAGGTGACAGGAGAGGGGAAGTGATACTACAATGATAATCTTAGCATGCATAGATGAAGGCACCACTACCAGGCCATGCAACTTGAGGACAGCTTTGGAACAGTCAAGTCTTGCATGCTGGTAGCTAAAAAGCAGGCAAGGTGGGGAGGTGTTCATCCCTCTAATAAAAGTGAGGGGAAAACATGAACAGAGATAAATTTCAGATTTTGGAAATGATTTCATGAGCTCCTGTTCTGTGACTGGTAGTGACTTTGAAGACATTTTACACGTTGAACAAGCATGTATTAAGTTCCCCTCTGTGCGTGTGCAAGGCTCCAGACCCTGGGGAGACAGTGGTGGGCCTTGCCCTCATGGGGCTTCTGCTGGATTCCACCTTCTTATTTAAAGTTGGGGGCTGGGTGTGATGGTGCATGCCTGTAATTCCAGCAACTTGGGAGGCTGAGGCAGGAGGATCTCAAGTTCAAAGCCAATTTAGCAAGGCAATTCAGCAATTAGCAAGGCCCTAAGCAACTTAGTGAGACCCTGATTGAAAATGAAAAGATAAAATGGGCTGGGGAAGGTGGTTTAGTGGTTGAGCAGTCCTGGGTTCAATCTCTAGTACCAAAACAAAGAGTTGAGGGTGAACAATTGAGGACCCAAGAGGGAAATAACCTGACTAAGTTCTCAAAGTCACTTATTGGCAATGCCTATCTTAGAATCTGAGCATCCTAAATACTAGACTGAGGGTCTTTCCACAGGCTACTGTCTTGGTCTATTTTGTGATGCTCTGATAGGGTACCAGAAACAGGGTAATATATAACGGGCAGGAATTTTACTAAGTCATGATTTTGAAGGCTGGGAAGTCCAAGATGAAGGGGACAGCATCTGGTGAGGACCTTCTTACTGCACCATCCCATGGTGAAAAGGCAAAGAAAGGTTGAGAGAGAACAAGACGGGACCATATGGTTCCTTTTATAAGGAACTCACTTTTGCAATAACAAACCTATTCTCCAGATAATGGCATTAATCCATTCATGAATGCAGAGCCCCCATGACCCAAAATCCTTCCAGTAGGTCCCACCTCCCAACATTGCCACATTAGTGATCACGGGCCCAAAACATGAACTTTTAGGGAAACATTCAAACATAGAAACTATATTTTGTGAAAGAGATTCACATGCAGCAGATTTTCATATTAGATATTTCAGCAACTCAGCTAGATAAATAAGGTCCTTACTCTGGAGATTTCTGGAAATGGGTCCAAAAAAAGGATGTTCCTTTAATTTTAAGTGTTCCACTGACATTTTGTATTTATTCATATTCACTGTATTATATTACTTTACCCACCTGGGTAAGAAAGTTGCATATGAATGGAAATGGTAGGATAAAATCACGAAGATTGAGTAGCTCACAGGACACAGGAATCCAGGGATATGGATCGAGGACCATTTTCCCTTTCCTGCCTATAATCTTCACCTCTCTGGGCCTCAGTGTTCCCACTCAAAAGATGAGTGATTGAATTAAAAGGATCTCAGAATTCTTCTCTTTCTCTAAATTCTATGAGAAATCACCCAGCAATGCCATGCAGTGAAAAAGGCCCAAAGGACTTCAGGTGCAATTCCAGAAAGTGACTGTGGGCCCGCAGTGGAATGAATTGAGTGGTGAAGCACCCCTTCCTCTGTGCTCCCATGGTCCTGGGGCAGGGTGCTATTAGGGTACTGTTAGGTTACATGACCTATTGTGTCTGTAAAACAGCCATTTCAGTCTCTATACCTCCTCAAATGTTTGTGCTCCTGGAGGGCAAGGACTATGTCGTACTCAGGGCCATGTGACATTTTTGAAGGCCTTTCTTCCCCACCAAACCCTGATGGCTTTAATGGCAGGGACTCTGTCCTATTTACCCCTATGTGCCAATGCCTGTCACTGAGGAGGTCAATCAGTAGATGTGCATAGGGTGAAGGTATAAATGAATAATGACTGAATGAGAAAACTACACCTTTTAACATCATTAAGGAAATCAACACAAAAGAGCTTCCACTAACAAACTCATCAGTGACCTCAGAATTAAACATTGAGGTAGGGAGGTTATGGAGAACTTGATCAGGAGACATAACTAGAAAGCAGCAAAACTGGAACCATTTTTCTCTCTCCTTTTCTTTCATTCAGTACCCCACAAGGGCAGCCAGCTCGAAGATGGAGTGCTGAACTTGGTGACTTTTCATAAAATCTTATCAGAACAAAATGCATTTTGAAGGAGCTAAGAGCATGGGCTTTGGTGATATAGGACCCTGACTACTGGTGTGATCTTTGGCAGTTACCCTCTCTGATGCTCAGCTTCTCATGGGTCGGGTGGCAATGAAGACACCTCCCCTTCTCCCTCATAGGTTGTTCCTCTGGGTTATTTGAGGCTGTGCTCTATCTAAATTAGAGGTAGGATGGGAATTTCTCATTTACCTAGTCTCTCATTGTCCCACTTAATTTGTTGATTCAGAGCAAGGGTTTCTTTTTCTTCTTTATGTCTCTTGAAATAGCATTTTTGGCTGAGGTAATAAACTGCCTTCTGTAAATAAGTACACCTGACCTACTGGGATGTATATTCTTCAGCCTAATGAAGAAGACCTGGCCCAGCCATTACAAAAATTAAGTCTGTGCTGGTTTGTGTTTTTGCTCTTCCTGCAGCCAACAGCCTGAACTAAGACTGAGTCCTCTCAAAGGCATGATTGCTGCCTGCCACCACCACACACCTATCTTGGGATGGGCAACAGAGCCAGACTTGCGTGCAGGCTGGATGTGAGTCACAGACAACCATAGGTGCACTGGATAGAGAGCTACCAGGTGCCATCAACATGTGCTCCAGCTGCTTCGTGGCCTGGAGAAGGGTCCTGAGAGGCAGCACCTCTGCTTTCTCAAAAGGAACCTGTGGTGCTATGGGCTTTACCACGTACACAGTGGCTGCCTCCAGACTCTAATGCCCCTCTCATTACTCACCGGAAGTGAGTTTAGAACAGTTCACACAGGAAGGAAGATGACTCGCTCCTCCAACAAACTGCAGAAAGCATTTCCAAGGAAATGATTTGAAGCATTTAATTATCTAATTCATAGTCTGCTTGGCCTTTGTCAAACCCCTCAGCTTCAGTGGGAGCCCTTATCTGCAAATTGACCTGAACACTTTGGTGGGTTTTAAATTTGTACATATGCCAGTTACAGTACTTCATCTGCAAATCAGCTCCCTTTATGCTCCTGCTGTTGAGAGGACGGGTTTGTCATAGCAATGAGAAATAATATAATGAACATGTTGCTCTTACAACTGGAAGTGAACCGGTACAATAAAGGATAATAGCAGACATTTGTCATGGGTCAGGCTTGAGTACGTGGCATATGGATTTTCAGCCTGGCTGAGTGAGCAGGAGGGTGGACCTGGGAGAAGACAGAATGGTGACCCACCTCTTGACCTTACTCAAATTAGTTTACAAGCAGGGAAGCTCCCCAACATAGCAACCAAGAGGATACTTAATCGGCTTCTCATTCTCAAAGGCAGATGTGACTGAAGTGGCAACTCCTTTTTGCATTCTCTGGAATTAAGTAGGGATCTGTCACCTTTTGAGAAGATCTACCCATCTACAGCAGGTGTCCCACCAGTGAAATATAGACTCTGGAATCAGCCTCCAGGGAAAAGCACTGGAAAGAGTTAAGAATGGATCCAGGCCACAGACTAATGGGCAGGGAGCACAGCTGGTTCTAGACTCTGGGAAGGGACACTTAGGCAGAGGCCAGTCCTAAGGGATGGGGGAAGGCAGCATCATATCATGGGGATAGCATGACTCTGGACTTGGAGAGACACACATTTTAATCCTAGTACCTATTAGCTGTGTGATCTTGGGTGGAGTGCTTTATTTCTTGGGATTTGTCTGCAAAATAATTCCTGGAGAGGCAGTCTATTAACCAAGATCATCCTCAGACAGATGGGCTAAAGTCTCTGAGTCATACGTTACTTAATTTCTGGAAGCCTCAGTTTCCTATCTCTAAAAAGTTGACGTGAGTGCTTATCTTGTAGATCTGATGTGAGGATTAGTGCAACAGTGCAGATAAAAGGCTTAACAAAAGGCCAGGACACAGAAGCACTCCATAAATGGTAGCTATTATTCAGGCCTGGGGTGTTGGGTCCTGGTCTGTTTGTCAGTGAAAGCAGAAGAAGTAGGACTTTCTATTGTGTTTGGGGTGTAGCAGCAGTCTACAGGATACTCCAGCATGTCCAATTCCCTTAATCTTGGTGTCTAGCCATGTACTGCTTGGTCCTGGCTGAAACATCAGATTCCAGGTCTAAAAGTGTCTTTGAAGCCCTGCTAGTCTAGATGGGCTGAAGAAGTGAATGAGGCCACTTTGACGTGAATTTTAGGGCTAGGCTCACCCCTATGCTGGGCTTTTGCACTGGAGGGCAGGGCTGAGCCTGACAGCTTTAGAGTTACAGGATTTCCCATAATTTTCTCCCTACAGCTTGCATTGCCAGTGTTTTCCCTCTGCAAGGAAAGAGAGGTCTGGAGAGCTTCCCTACCTGGGATTCAGTACAAGTGCAGGGCCCTGAGCTTGGGAAGGATTGCAAAGCTGAGCTCAACCCCCACAGCTGCTGTGCTGTGGTGCCCACTTCTAATGCAGTGGCCCAGCAAGGACCTGCCCTACGTGCAGTTCTGTGGAGGAGGTTGATTGGGTTGGGCCTGCTCCTGTCATTATACAGGCTGCAGTAATGATTCTGGGGAGGTAATGATAGATATTGTTTATTGAAGACCAGCTATGGGTACTAACTGCTTTACTTAGGCCAGGTTTTTTCCATAGAAATACACTAGAAGTAGGATTTATGGTATCTGCTTTGTAGTTGAAAAAAGGAAGGTTGGGCAAGGTTGTCCAAGGACACACAGCTAGAGGAAGTGCTGGGATTTTGGTCCCTTAGCAGCACTTCCCCATTCTGGATGCCATTCCATCCCCCTTCCTGCTACGGTTTATTATGCAGTTAGTTTAAGTCTAATTATATACAACAAATTATGAATTATGCACAATAAGATTCTGGTATGAATTTCCTATCCCTTTTCCACTAAACAACTGATAAAACCCTTAGTGGTTAGATATGACTAATGGAATTATTCCCATTCTATTGTGATTTGAATTTCTACATTGAAGATTACATAAAAATGCTAATGACCAGGGTGGACAAATGGTAAACGGTACCCCCCCTCCTCAGTGCTTCTGCAGCTAGAATTTATTTTTCTCCTTTCTTTTTTGGGGGGAGGGGACAATTATTCATGTTCTTTGCCAATTTTTCTATTGACTATAAGAACATTTTGTATGCTAAGAAAATCAGTTCTCTATTTTCATTTATGTTAGAAATATTTTTCCCATTTATTCAATGGTCTGTTGACTGCATATGTAATATTTGGGGGGACCATCCAATCGTTCTGTACTATTTTTAGGAAAACCTTTGCCCTCCAAGAGAAAAAAGATAAATTACTCATATATCTAAATCTTATGTATATATGATTATATGCAAACATAATGTATATATGATTGTGTATAATGATTATGCATATATAGCTACACAAATAGTATGTGTACTTTCTTTTATTGAAGTGCCAGTCCAGTATTCTCATTTCCAAGTTATTGCCATAGTTATAGCTTTATAATTTCCTTATGGGAAAAAAATAACAGATAGGTATAAATACTAAATCAAAGAAAAAAATAAATTAGGATGATCCCTTATAAATGTTACCTACTGTTAACTATTTTTGAAATACTTTATTCCAGTCTTTTTCCATGTGCAGACACATGCATGCATGCATCTTTTCTCTAGTCAAAATTAAATCATGCTGTATTAGAAAATACGCTTTCTGAAATCCGTAGACCATGCATGGCCTAATCAGCATGCTCATTGCCTGATATACTGTTTTATTTAACCATTACTTTATTGTTCAGTATGCAAACTATTCCTAGATTTTCACTCAGGCCATTTATGCTTCATGTCTGGGTGTGAATGAATCCTTTGCACATTTCTTCAGCAAGTAGATCAGAATCTAGTCTAAGATATTTGGCACTTTGGTGTTCGGTTTGTGATGTCCACATCATTTACCGGTGTTGCTCAAAGTTTCCTTCCCCCTCACACAAGTTTCATTCAGACTTGCTCTGGATGTAATCAAGGCTAATTCATTAAGAAGGAAGTTAGCATGGGTAAGAGTGTAAGCTTTGGGTTCAGACAGAACTATGTGAATCTGACTTAAACTCTGAGTCTGTTTCCTTGCCTGTAAAACACGGACTTCAACAGCTGCTCATTGGGATTCAAAATGTGGTTCAACCTGCAGTCCTGAGTGTTATGCCCAGCACACAGTGAGGTGCTCAATAAACAATAACAAAACAAACATTGTGCTCCTCTCCTACTCCTTCAAAGTTGCCCTCCCTGGACAAGCTGGGGATGAGGCTGCTGAACACAGAATCGTGTTTTAAGAAGTGGTGCTTGCCAGGTGTGGCCCCTGACTAGGGGTGTTTGCATCACCTGAGAATCTCAGAATCTGCATGATCAGGGACCCATGCACATTCATCCAATCAGAACCTACATTTAAAAATAAAATCCCCAGGTGATTTGTATGCACAGTTCAGTTTGAGAAGGTACTGGTCTAGGTATTCAGATAGTTGGTGGTAATTGCGTCTAGAGGATGGGGGTCTGGGAGTAGATGACATCCTTAACTTGGAATTCTCCTTAACATGTGCCTTCTTTTCATCTCAGAGCCATCTCTCAGTAGCAGTGGGCTCTTGGCCAAGGTCCCATCATGATGTGGTGGGAGAAGCCTCATCCTCAGATTGAGGAAGATCAATTCCAACTTTGTTAGCTGGAGGATTATTGTTACTTGGGAGGCATAGGGACAAAGAATTTTAACTTTCTGAGCCCAGTTCTCTCTCTTGTAAAATGTGGGTGATATACTTTTCTTGGGATGTTACTGGAGATAATTACTGATAGGTTATTACAATTTTTGGTATATCTTGGGGTATAATGGATAAGTAGGTTGAATCTAAAGACCTGAGTTTGAATCTCTGCTCCAAGACTCATTTGGCCAGTCACTTTCTTTTCCTGATCTGAAGTTTCATTTGTAACATCTAGGATCTCTTCCTTTTTCAAATCTTGGTATCTCAAAGGCATATTCAGTACACATAGAACATAGTTGAAACTCCCATCTACCTACCAAATCACCTCTCAATCTAGCCTCTCAATCCACAGATATGAAAAGAAGAATGGATTTTCTGTGTATTACTGAGTATTTTCAATTTGATGGAAACAAGAGATTTAAGGGAGGGGTTGACAGTTGTCAAATTAAGTTTCCAGATAGCAAGGACACGTACCTAGGTACTGGTCCAAGTCCGCCACACCTACTCATGCAATATATATTTATTGAGTATGGATATTGTGCCAGACACTATGGTGGGGGTCATAAATACAGCTTTTGGTGCTGAGGGACTTATAAGGCGTGTTGGCCATGTGTAGGGGGGTGGGATTAGGGAGGGTCCTGCTGAGGTGTGATGCCTGACTTTGACATACTTAAAGTGGGAACAGAGGTTGATAGGCAAAGACTGAAGGACCAGCATCCTAGGTAAAGGGAAAAGCATGTGCCTGGGCTACTCCCCAGAGAAGCTGGGGAGAAGAAAGCAGAAAATCATTTGATGCAGGATGAAACTGGAGGAGCAGGGAGGGCCCAGAAGATACCAGCTGAGAATGTTGTCTTCCTCCTAGGAGTCCTGAGGAGGCACTGAGAATTTTACGCAGTAAAGTCTGATGATCATATTTATATTTTGAAAAGGTTCTCTAATTCGCTAGCTCTCTGTGTTGAACCAGTTGAGTTCATATATCTGCTGACACTGGTGATAGGAATGAACACAGGACATTACAAAATGGATGGCAGAGACCAAATAAAAAGTTAGCATAGCTGGGTACGGTGGTGCAGGCCTGTAATCCCAGCAGATCGGAAGGCTGAGGCAGGAGGATGGCGAGTTCAAAGACAGCCTTAGCAAAGGTGAGGCCCTAAGCAACTCAGTGAGACCCTGTTTCTAAATAAAATACAAACAAAAGGCTGGGAATGTGGTTCAGTGGTTGAGTGCCCCTGAGTTCAACCCCCCTGCCTGCCCACCCCTGCAAAAGCTAGCATAGTTCAGAGAAAGGATAACATATAATGAAAAGGTACACGGGCTGTGGACGTAGTGCAGTGGTAGAGCACCTGCCTAGCACGAGCAAGGTCTTGAGGGAAATCCCCAGCACTGCCAATAAATAAATAAATAAATGAGGGGGGTGTGCCAGGAACATCAAGCTCAATTTATTTATTCTGCAGTGGCTGTCTCTGGCCTTTCCTGGACTCCCTGCCCCAGGGAGGGATCCTGCCTGTGGCTCTCCCTTCCTGTTATTTTGATTCTTTTGTTGGATGACTTTGATGAAGGTAGACATGGAAACCCAGGCTGTCGGAGAGCACAAGTACCTTAAAAGCCACCAAGCTCCGTGTTTTTGCTACACAGATGAGAACACCGAGGCCCAGGAAATGGAATGCATTGTGCCCAAGTCGCCATGCTTTGTTTCTGACTTCCCCTGCCAAGCTGGTCTTTCCTCTGATAAGACATTGAGCTTTCACTGGGAACAAGGCACACCCTGAAGAGCACATATAGTAGCTCAGCTCACCTGGATTTGGACCTCTGCTTGCCATTTCTTTGCTGTGTGATCTTGGGGCAAGTACTTAATCTCTCTGAGCTTCACTTCCTCACCCATAAGCTGAAGGTAAAAATGCTGACCTTGAAGTGAATCTGCAAGTATTAAAGACACTAATCAGTTTCTGATACTCAGACCCCATTCCTGAAGTCTCCATCCCATCTCTCCGACCCTTTTTCTGTTCCTGAGTTTGACAGGAATCTGCAGAAACTTTATTTGTTGGAAGTTACTTGTGCAGTACAACATTAATCTGCCATGTCAAATATATTGTAAAATGAGCCTACATTTTCCGTACCTTTCATTTGGGATTCTGGTCCTTAAGATGTAAATGACAATTAAACCCTGGCCCCCAAATCATCCTACTTTCCCCACACAATGATGCTGCACCAATCTCAGGAAGCTTCATATGAAAAAACAAAAACAAACAAATAAATAAACGAAAAACAACTAAAAACTCCTTGAAACAAGAAGCAAAAGGAACTAGAGAGACTTCTGCAGGAAACATAACATAAAAGCAAGGCTTGAAGAAAGTAGGTGTGGAGTCTAAAAAAAAAAAGCGATCATAGGCACAATTTTTTTTTCTTCCAAAGTGAGTTTTGATGGCACATAGTTACTTTCATTTGTTCCCTGACTTTGAGAGGCTGACAAATAGCAGACTTATTTTGAATGTCTATTGTTACTCCTGAGGTTTTTATGCCGAGCAGAAAAGCTTGTTTTGAACATTTCTCATGGATAAGTGGAAGCTGTACTCTTGCTACAAATGATTCATCTGGGAGAAATGATATATAAACAAGACTGCCTGCTTGGGGAGTAGAGGGGTGGCAAGTTATTTCAGAAGAGCTTTTCATTCTCATGCCAGCAAATGAGAAACGCTCACTTTCAAAATAGAAGGGGTGTTATGGGATGGAGACTTTAGGAAGTTTCTGATTCTTACATTCCATTGTCAATATCAAAGAAGGCATTTCCTAAATTTCTAAGGCCAATTATTTTCTCATTTATTTAATCAATAAATTAATTCAGTCTTAAGCTTTGTCCTGTCGGTGTAATATGTCTGAAAGAGCAGGGGTCCTGGAAGCAGACCCAGCTGAACTTGTATCTAAGGTACACAATTTAAAGAGGTACCTCCTTTCGAGGTTATACAAGCTCAGAGTCATCACTTGAATGACTCTGAAAGTGAGTGCTTCTTTAAATTTGGTACTCTGGGTGCCTCTTTTGTCTTGTTATACTGGGCCCTGAAATGGATTAATAGTCAAGGGCTCTGCCACTTACTGGCTGCGTAACCATGGCAAATCAGAATTGGTTTTGGTTGTAACAGAAGGATCCAAGTAAAGGTGGCTTATTTCTCTATTACATAAAAATCCACAGTAATGTAGGTCAGGGTTGGAATAATGTCCTTATTCCATAATCATCCAAACCTAGATTCTCTCCAGTGCACTGTCTGACATCCTTTGGGTTCATGATCGAAAATGGCAGCGTCCTGCCAGGTGCGGTGGCACATGCCTGTAATCCCAGCTGCTTGGGAGGCTGAGGCAGGGGTATCATGACTTCAAAGCCAGCCTCAGCAACTGTGAGGTGCTAAGCAACTCAGTGAGACCCTGCCTCTAAATAAAATACAAAATAGGGCTGGGGATGTGGCTCAGTGGTCGAGTTCCCCTGAGTTCGATCCCTGGTTCCACCCCCCGCCCCAACAAAAAAAAGAAAGAAAGAAAGAGAAAATGGCAGCATCCATGTTCCAGGCAGGGAGATAGAGGAAAGTGCATTAAACTTGTGAGTATATTATGGATTTTTAACAATAACTCTTTTTTTGGTACCAGGGATTGAACCAGGTGCACTTAACCACTGAGTCACATCCTTAGTCCTTTTTAAAAATATTTTATTCAGAAACAGAGTTTCAAGGAGTTGCTTAGGGCCTTTCTAAATTGCTGAGGCTGACTTTGAACTTGAAATCCTCCTGCCTCAGCCTCCTGAGCTGCTGGGATTATAGGGTATGCCACTGCACTCAGCTGGTAATAACATTCTAATTACAAAAAATATAGATCTGATTTAAAAAACAAACAAACAAACCACATGAAAATAAAATGTATGTATTTTTGGACAGTTAAATTACCTGTTATTCCTATTTCCATCGGTCCCACTCCTAATTCCCAACTTGAGCAACAGTATTATTTTTGTGTGTGGTGGTACTGGGGAGGTCCTTGTACATGCTAGCAAGTGCTCTATCATTGAAGTACATATCCAGCCCTTAAACACCAAACTTATTGCAAACTTTTTTAAAAAAAATATTTATTTATTTGCTTTAGTTGTACACAATGCATTTGTCTTTACGTGGTGCTGAGGATTGAACCTGGGTCGCGCACATGCGAGGCGAGTACTCTGCCGCTGAGCCACAACCCCAACCCGCAAACTTTTGTGTGTGTGTGTGTGTGTGTGTGTGTGGGTACCGGGGATTGAACTCAGGGGCACTTGACCACTGGGCCACATCCCTAGCCCTTTTTTTGTATTTTATTAGAGACAGGGTCTCACTAAGTTGCTAAGTGCCTCGCCATTGCTGAGGCTGGCTTTGAACTCACGATCCTCCTGCCTCAGCCTCCCAAGTGCTGGGATTACAGGCGTGCGCCACCATGCCCGGCTAATTATTGTAAACTTTTGGGATAGAACCATAGTCTTGATCTTCACAATTAAAATTGTTTCCAAAAGGAAGGAAAATGTTTCATATTAGACTTTGGAGGAAGGGAATATTCTAATGTATCCTTTTGAACTATTTCTACAGGCACAGGTTTGGAGATGATATCAGCGGGAGACATCTGTGGTATTTGCCCGCCCAAACTCCACTCCCCAACCTGATAGCCACACCCTAATTACTGTTTGTGGAACTACCAGGTTACATTGCTTGCAGACCTGGTAGAAATTGTCAACCAGGCTGTGAACAGGAAAAGGTAAAACTGTAACTCCAACCAAGACAGTAGCCTCCTTCTCTTCCAGCAATTTGTCCTGAGTACAGAAATACGAGGGAGGGCAATACTTCCTGACAGAAGAGTTCAAAGCCCTTGAACTGTTCTGGATCTGATTCTTTCTGAAAACCTACACTTCAGTGCTTCCTTCAAATCTTGTTTGTGATGGTTCAAGAAAATCTCTTTTGTGTTGGGAGGGGTGGAGCACACCTGTAATCCCAGCAGCTCGGGAGGCTGAGGCAGGAGGATCATGAATTCAAAGACAGCCTCAGCAACTAGCAAGGCCTAAGTCTCTAAAAAAATACAAAAAGGGGCCTCAACCTGTGGCTCAGTGTTAGTGAGCTTGCCTGGCACGTGTGAGGCACTGGGTTCGATTCTCAGCACCACACATAAATAAATAAATTTAAAAAATAAGATAAAGGTCTATCAATAAATGAAATAAAATTTTTTAAAAATACAAAAAAGGGTAAAGGGGCTGGGGATGTGGCTCAGTGGGTAAGTGCCCCTGGGTTCAATCCCTGATACAAAAAAAATTTTTTTTTTAAATCCTTCTTTTTTTGTTAGCTATGGTTTGTTTTTTGTCATTTGCAACCGGGAACCCTGACGGCAGCATGTGTTCATTTTTCTACCTAAAGATTTGGAATTGTGCAGGATGGCCTCCTACCTTGTCCATTCTACCTGTTTTCTTTTCCAGCTCCTCTCAGATGAGACTACTAATGCCTCTACCCACAGGCTTAGCCTTGCCTTGCTTCTGAGCCAACTCTGAAGCAAGGCAAGGCTAAGCAACTCAGTGAGATCCTCTCTCTAAATAAAATACAAAATAGTGCTGGGGATATGGCTTAGTGGTCCAGTGCCCCTGAGTTCAATCCCTGCCCCCCCAAAAAAAGAAAGACTAAGACCAATGAGATAGTAAGTGAATTGTATGCAAGATATCAGAGGAATCCAAGGGGGCCAGCCTGAAGAATCACCTAGAAGGCAGCCTTCCAAGGAAAGAGAGGTGAAAGTGCCAAGTAGATATCATAAGACGAAGGGGCTCACCTGTCTTTTTTCCCCCACCCCTGTACCCCTAATACTGAAAGCTTTATCTGGCCCATGGTAAGTCAGTACACATATGATGAATGAAAGACTGAAAAACTAGTATCAGGAAGAAGAGTTGAGATTTGTGGTAGCAGAAATCAAGTGAAGAGGTGAGGTGATATCACAGCAATGGAAAGAGAGGAAGTGAGCAAGGAAGAGGAGTATATGGATTTGAGAGTGCAAGAGAGGTTGGATTTTTTGTTGTTATTGTTTTCATTCATTTGTGAGTTGTTTTTATTGGTGTATTATAATTATACATAATAGAGGGATTCATTATATCATAATATAACTTGATCGAACTCATTCCATACTACCTTCCTTTTCCCTCTTCTTTTCCTTCCCCCCATCCACTTGCTTTATTTTATTTTATTATTATTTTAGTTAGTGAAGGGCAAGAACCACACCGGGACCGCCTTGTAGAAAAAGGGGGGTTTATTAAGGGAAGGGGAGAAAGGGGGTAAGGGGGAAAGGGAAAGGGGAACGGGGAAAGGGAGAGCTGGTGAGAAGATGATGGCGAAAAGAGAGAGAGCGTTGTGGACAAGCCGGGGCTTAAGTACAGAGGGGTGGGAGCGTGACTTGTATGGTCTGGATTGGCTCAGAAAGGGAGAGCCCGCCCAGGGTTGAATTCCCGCGAGAGGCGAGTATTCCCAGGATCAGGAAGGGTGGGGACTCAGAGCCCGCCAAAGGTGAATTCTCGCGAGAGTTGGGCACTTTCGGGAAGGCGCCTGGGGATATGGCCTGCCAGCCTGAATCTTGTCCAACAGTTAGTGCATTAGAATTATATATAAATGGGATCATTGTGTTATATTCATACAGTACATAACAATTTGGGAGAGTTCATTCCCTAGTACTTCCCCATACACTTCCCTCTCCATTTCCTTCCTCTACTTTATTGGTTTCCCTTCTATTTTTATAAACTCCTTCCTCCACACCCCAAAAGAGATTGGATTCTTGACGATTCCAACCAAGGCTATCACTGGAATGATTTATGATCTTCTACAATTTTTTTTCTTAAGTCCTCTTCTCTGTTAATTGCATCTCTTGATGAGTGTCAACCCCAGGTAAACCAGTAGCAGTCATATCTGCCTCTTGCCTGCCTCTCAACTACTTGGTGGTTTGGCTCAGCCACCAGAATGAATTCTACCTTGGTTTTTTCTCTTAAGTGCTGACAATTTCCCAGGGAATAGGGTTCTAGCGCCCTTCTTTATTACTCCAAATGCTCCTAAAACCAGAGGCTTGCCCATTTTCTTGATAAGTTCCCAAGATGCTGTCACTAAAGTCCGGCTTCCTACATAAAAATAACAATGACAATATCTAACCTGTATTAGACACTTACAAAGATCAAGTCCTAAGAAAAGTGTTGTATGTCTGCATAGTGCTCACCACAATCCCACAAATTGAGTGTTGTTATTTTGGGTTAGACTGCTGTTTGCCTATCCGATGTTGATTCCTCCATTCACAGATGTTAAAGATGCCATTTTCCAATTTTCCTTACAACTAGGAGTGGTCAAAGATATGAATGGAAGTTGTTTGGGGAGCTTCTGAGGAAGCTTCTTAATGCTGGTACCGCCCTGTCCTTTCTTCCTTCTTCATGAATGGAATGTCCATGCAATAGCTAGAGGGTATCTTGTAACCACAAGTGACCTTAGGGTGGAAACCTTGTGCAAAGAGGGGTGGAGCTGGAGCACCGAAGGAGCCTATGCCCCTGGTGACTAGAGAGCGGCCACACTGACTCTTGAGACTCCTTCTACAACAGAGAAAATAAATCTCTAACTTTTTAAAGCTATGGTTATTTGGCTCTTTTATTTTATGCAATTGAATCTAATTTTCATTAACTTAATTATTACCCCACAGGGTAGACAGTTGTAGTGTTCCCCAAAATATCCACGTGTTCCCGGCACTTCCCTGTCTTTTCTTGCAGTTGGGTTGGGACATGTGTCTGATGCTGACATGTGATGAGTCACATGTGAGTTGAGGCAGCTCAGAGCCAACGTGCCTTATCCAGATCTCCCTTTCTGCCACAGTAACACTGGAAATCACATGATGAGATGGTAATATCACAAGACTGGAGGAATGGAAAGCTCTAAGTCACTGAAGGACTCCCATTGACCTGTCTGTGGGTGACACTTTGGATCAGTGAAAAATTAACTTTTGCTTTGTTAAGTCACTGTTATTTGTCACCACCACAGCACAGAGTCATCTATCCTAATGAATCCCATTTTAAACATGAAGAGATTGAGCCTATCAGCAATTATTAAACTTTCCTTAGTCAAATGACCACTAAGTGACCATCTCTAACTCACAATTGCCAAGCTCCAAAGCCTCACCTCTTCCATTGTACTGGCCACTCTTGGCATCCCTAATCCTTTGGGTTCTCATAATTTGCTTTCATCCAGGTCTTTCCTTCTTTCCCTCTCTTCTCTCTCTTTGGCATGCATATATGAGAATACCAAATGCCTAAGTCGTAAGCTATGACACAAAAATCATAGAATTATTTTTCATGTTGTAATTCTGTCTTGGAATTTATTTTGAGTCTTGGCTGGTTGAGTTGGACATTATTAAAGATGGCTACTGAGCATCTGGCTCCTATTTGGTCTTTGGCTACAACAAAAATCTCAAAATTTATCTTCATCACTGGGTTTGTAGTATTTTTTTCTTTTCCTTGTTGAGCACCGTGAGAAAAAGAGTGAGATGTGACCATAATACTGTATCTGAATCATTCATCTTGGTGCACTGGAATAACTTATTTGTGAGAAAAAAACTCATGTGTGCAACAGTTGTTATTATATCTAGGGGCAGTGATGATGCAGGGGATGCAAAGAGGAATTTATAGAAAAACACTTACTTTAAAGGAGCCAATCAAATACCTGCATAAATAAGAAGCAAAATAGTATGGCAAGCTCATAGAGAATCATTATGCAAAGGCAAAGTATTGAAAAATAATGACAAGGTTGTTTTTTTTTTTTTTTTTTTTTTTGCACATGGAGTGGTCCTGATTCCCACATGATTGGGTTTTAGTGATATCATCAGAGAGCTGTTGAAGATGGAGTGTTGGAACATTTTCCATAAACCAACTCCTTCTCCTCCACTACAACTGCTAACATCTATTTCATGGTGCTCAATGAAGAGAAGGAACTTTCCCCCAAACCACACATCTAGCATTCTAATTCAGTTCCACCCAACTCTAGAACTTCAGATTTCCCCCAGCATACCAAGCTAGCAACCCTGGTAATGCAGATGGGTTTATTCCAACAATTGAAACCTCTTTTGTCTCATTATCCAAAAATTTCCAAGAGCCAAGTGCTCTGCAGCTCCATCCCAGCATGGGCTTCTTGGAAATTCAGTGCTAGTTCTCAAGGCCTCCCTACCTGCTGAGTCTTATTCTTCATTCCTGAAATAGGAGCTGTCCAGTAAACAGTGTCTGGTGCTTGCTTCCTGGCCTCTTGCTGGTGGAGCAAGGACATTTCCAACGCATGTGTTTCCCCACTCTGTAAAAATGTGTTTATACTTGGTCCCCCTTGAAGGTGGACAACACCCATGCTTATGTCCCAGTTGAATTTGTTGGCTGGGCTTTTTCTAATCCATTACTCCCTGAGAATCAGGGAGCATCACATTTGCTCTCTGGCGCCATCTACTGGACCATTTCAAGTCCAAGGAACCCCCTGCAGAGAGGAGTTGTGATGTATTAAATAATTCATTGGATGAATCCAGCCACTTCATTAGCAAATTTTCTCCCTTTATGAAGGTGACCAAGTAGTCAAGAGTGTATATAGCAAATGTATTATCTTTAAAGAGACTAGTCACATTTGTCCTGCTTTTTCTATTCTACCACTTGTGACATTCCTTCATCTCCAACTCTTTCTTCTAAAAATATTTATTTTGTTATTGTACAGAGATCAGGGCACGGGGCATACAGCCGAACACCTGAGCAAACAGAGGGGCCGATTGATTTTCTGATGTAATGAAAAAAACATTGGTTTTGAGTTCATTACTGTGATTCCACAATGGGCACCAAATCCCACTTAAGACTCAAGAGGAAGTCTTCAAAGGGGGACGCTGCTTCAGGTTTGTGCCTGGTGAGTGTGCTTCTTCTACGCATCTTTGCATGGGAATAACCCATGTTTGGAGACCCAGACCTGTTGGATCAAAACCAGGCCCGGCCTTCAGACCTTGAAACAAGTTGAAACAGTGAGTCTTACTCATC
Source organism: Tamias sibiricus (assembly GCA_025594165.1). Lineage (NCBI taxonomy): Eukaryota > Metazoa > Chordata > Mammalia > Rodentia > Sciuridae > Tamias > Tamias sibiricus. The sequence goes on from CM046658.1 coordinate 51,816,132, forward strand.
TGTTTTCAAAATATGGCCTGTTCTCTTTGCAAAATGCAGTAAAGCTGCTCAGATGAGTGCTGGCTACAATATTTGATATATTAGAGGGAATCCTGACTTTTTTCCAGGTTTCTGTCCATCTGTTTTACATTCAAATAGCTTGGTGGAGGGTGGTTTTATTTTTTTCACCTGAAATGGAATTCAAAACAATAGGGGCATAAGGTCCAGAGATGGATAGAAGAGAAAATAAAAAGGCCTTTGGACTTCCACCTTCTATGTTAAGGAAAAGGAATTGGCATTTGTTATAAACCTACTATGTATCAAGTTACCACTCAGGGAATTGAGATTTGTGAGTTGTTGGAATCTTACAGCGTTTTTTATGCTTTTGGTGGTTTGATGTAATGATCAAGAGCTTGACTTTCCAAAGCCTGCTCCCATCCCTTGCAGTCCTAGGCATTAGCCCCTTTTCTGTAATCACTCCATTTCAGTTTCCTCACCTGGCAATAGGCAGGTAATACAGGAGGCACTTACCACAGGCCTAGCACACCACAAGAGCTACATGAACAGCTCATGTCATGGTCAGTCTCCCACAGCCAGGAGTTGGAGGTTCTGCCCTAAGTACAAAAGGACATGGCTTTCAGAAGAATCCTGGGTTTTCTTTGCTTACTTTCATCTAACTTCACCGGTTGTTGGAGACTTGAGGGTTTGTGTGCCGTGTTCAGACAAGGAATATTAAACTGCATACCATCTGGACTCCCTGCCCCTCTGGCCTCCTCCCCCTGAGGGAACTGTACATTCTAACCACACTGGTCCTGCTACTTCTAACACATGCCTTTGCTGAAGACTGGAATGCTTTCTCTCCACCCCCATATACCTGACTAATTCCTTCTGGTCTCAGCTTAAGTTCATTTCCTTGGGAAGGCCTTCCCTAATAACCAGACTGAGTGAACCCTCCTCACCCTACAGAATGCTTTGGCAGTGCCTCCATTATATCTGCAGGGACACTGCTTGACACACCTCTACAGCACTTTGCAAGACTGCTGGGCTTCATAAACTCATTGTAATAATCTGTTTAATGTGTCTTTTCTTTATCTGACAATAAATAAGCAGAAACCCCATCCACTTTGTTGGTGAATAGCCTGAATTGTGCTTACCTTAGTCTCTGATGTTCCCTTTTACTAGAACACCATTGCCCCACTTTACTGTCAAATTCTTACTCTTTCCTTTTAGAATGCAATTTCAAGTCACCTCCTCAGTGAAGTCATTGCTGAACTCTCTTAGGTGGGTACTTGTTCCCAAGGTACATTGTATTAGCCTCTAACACAGCAGTTAATATATAGATTGTCATCAGTTTCTGATAGTAGTGTCAATCTCTTCCATAGCTTCTTACCTCCAGTGTTTAGTGGATGCCTGGCAAAGAGGAGGCATTCAGTAATCATCCCCCGCCCTGGGGGGCAGGGTGTGTGTGTGCATGAATGAAGAGAATTAACACCATCTTCTGCAAGACTGATGACAATTCAATTTCATGTTAGTATACTAAAATGGAAAGTTTGTAAGACTCTTTATGCCAGGAATCTATTGCCATGTTTTCTCTTAGATGTGTCTCAAGCCACATAGTAGTTCCTCAACTTTCTCTGGTACTTTATATTTGCAACACTGAGTTTAACGTTTCATCTCTTATGTTTATTAACACTTTTTATTACTAGGAATTTTTAGAGACCTTTCTCACATTCTGGTTTCCAGGCATCAAGATCTCATTGTGAGGAGAAAAGGAGGAGGAGAAGGAGGAGGAGGAGAAGAAGATTTCATTGTACATTGGTGTCTCCTTTTCAAATTTCAGTCATGGTTAGTTTATCTCATTTTCTCTTCCTCTTTTACTACCTTAATAATTGAATTGTGGAAATACTATGCAGATATTGATACTGATGCAGTGAAATGAGCAGGTAATAGAGGAAAACACAGACTGGAAGTAGGTGTGTTTGGTGGGTTGCTTGACATTTTGGAACCTTATCTGCAGATTCCTTAACTCTCTGCCTTACGTGTCCTGGGTGACTTCATTTAAAAAAAAAGAAAAATATATATGTATATATACACACATATACATGTATATATACCTATGTGTGTATGCATACATACTGTACATATACATACGTATGTATATACACATATACATATAACATGTCAGCAACTAATAGTAGCCAATATCTCCATTGCGGATATTTTTACATATGTCATATCATTTAATACAATCCTCCTGGGCATTTTCCACCAGAAGGATATATGTTCTTGATGTTTTATGCCTGGAGCTCCCAACTCATTAAAACAGCCCAGGTTTTAGAAGAGGGGTAGTCAATGCCCCTCTCTCCTGGTTTGTAAAGGTTGATAATAATAAAAATAATAATCATAAAATGGATGGTTCTGGTAGTTGGTATTTTCTGTTTGACCCTCACCCTTACCCCACCCCCAGCATCTGCTTTCTCCTAGATTCTGACTTGACCTTAAAGAGTTCCTCTTCCCTCCTTCTCTGGCAAGGTGGGATTCCATAACCTTGGTTTCAGAGGTGGGCACTTGACCTACGTGCAAGCCAATTGTACATCCCCCTCCACCCCTCAGCCACAGCAATTGATTCAGGGATGACCAGGAGAGCCAGCAAGGCCCACGAAACATCATGCTGGGAGGATATGAGGAACTGGTGTGGCCAGAGAGCAGGGTGCTGCTGGACCCTGCCACCTGGAGACTGAGGATAGGGCTAACTCTTCCACTGGAAGGCTGAGTGATAGAGGACCTCAAAGCCCAGAGACATAGTGGAAGCCCTGGATCAAGCCAGGTCTAGAACTTTTCCATGATATATTTCAATGAAATTCCCTTTTGCTTAAAGTAAGTTTTCTGTCACTTGCAATCACAGAATTCAAACCAATATGATAATAATAAAAAACAATAATCACAAAATGGATGGTTCTGGTAGTTCATATTTTCTGTTTGACACCCACCCCACCCCCAGCACCTGCTTTCTCCTAGATTCTAACTTTACCTTAAAGAGTTCCTCCTCCCTTCTTCTATGATTTTCCAGCTTTAGGCTAAGCCTTTTCACACACTAGCTTATTTGATTCTTACAACAATCCAGTGGGAGTAGGTACTATTATTCTTATTATCTCCATTTCATAGCTAATGAGACTGAGGCCTAGAAAAGCTGAGTATCTTCTTAGTTACAGCCAGGGTTTGAGATGAGAAATCAAGTCGTAGCTACTGTACCATTTCATAGCAGGGGAACAAGGCTGGAGAGGGGCAGCCTATTCCTTTTTCAGGATTCCACATCCTCTTTTATTTCTCTCCCTCCCCAACACATCTAACCCATTCTTTTCCCTCCCAGCACCACACTTGGACTCCAAGACTCCAAGGAGATAAGCATTAGCCCCTCCACTCAGCAAGTTCATGGTGTCCAGGTTCATAGTCCTCTGCCCATGGTCAGGAGCTGGCTGAGATGATCTCAGTGTAGCCCTTCTGGCTACCTTGCTGTGCAAGACAGGACCCTTTCCTGGATGCTGGTGATTGCCCTCTCTTTTCTGGCACAGAGCCATTCTCAGAGGCTTCTTTGACAGCACCCAGGGCAATTCAGGCTGATAGGCACCCTGCTTGGGCAAGGCATTTCATTGCCTGGGTATTTGCGTGCAGCTGGCTCTGTCTGAAATCTTGCCTCTTTCTGACTTCACTTCCTGAATGTGCTGACAAGCCTCTGAGCCAAGCCAAACAGGTTCACAATGCTGTGCCTGGAGAGTATTCCCCTGCGAGTGCAGCTGGGGAAACAAAACTTCTCCAGCCCGCAGAGAGGACCTGCCAGGCCTTATATGACCAAGAAGCAGGCCCTGTGAGACCTCGTTGAATCTTGATGGGAAATGTTTTCATTTCTGTGAGGGTGGTGTGTATATGTCTGTCTGTTATGTGTTTTTCTGATCACTTCTTCAATTAACAAGTCTATGGTGAAAAATGGCTAATTATCGCTTGCCTGCTATATACAGGTGCTTTACAAATAAACGATCCTCCTGACAACCTTCTGTGTAGCTATGGTTGGCTTCATTTTTACAAAGGAAGGAATTGAAAGTTAGCAATATTAAGGGACCTGCTCCACCCTCTCCAGCCATAAGCAGCAGAGGTGAGATTTAATCCAGGGGCACTTAACTCTGAAAGCCGTGCACCTCTAACACAATGCCCCACTTCTCTCCACTGACTCATCATACTTCATTCTTTGTGTATTCAGAAGGGTAGTGAGGAGCAAGGGAAAGAGCAGAGGTTCTGGTGTCTTCTTAGCTCTTTGAAATTTGGCTAGTGTTCTTCTCTGAATCTCAGTTTTCTTGTTTACAAAATGAGATGATAATGGTGACTGTTTGACAGAGAAGTTGTGAGGTTCAACTGAGATAGATAGAAATTCACCTGGCAACTCTACACTGAAGCAAGGTCATGTGTGGACAAAGCAAGCCCTTCGAAGTCAGAAAGACTTGGATTCAGCTCAGGCTTCCATCAAACATGTATTTCATGAATTTGAGGGAGGTCTGACCCTTCATTTTCCTATGTATAAAATACAGCCCGAACATCTACCTAGTGAGTCCTTAGTGAAATACTTGACACAAAGTAGAAACTTAGTAAATGCTATCTAGTATGATACTATATAGATGTCAATTTTTAATATGCAATAATTATGGCAGACATTGTTAATTTCTACTGGAGGATACTGTTCCTACTGTTGGTTCCTACTAGAGTTAGGATAGGTAAGGTGATGCTACAATAACAAGAAGGCCTCAAATTTCAGTGTTCAAAAACAACAAATTCTATTTTTTCCCCCCATGCTAAATAGTCACTGTAAGTATGCTGGGAGCTCCAAGAAGAACTCTGATCTTTATCACTGTTATTTAGAGAACCATGCTAATGGACTCTCCATCTTCATGCTTTACAGTTGCCAAGGCAGGGAAAAGGGATGTTGAATCTCATATTCATTCTTTAGGCTTCCACCTGGATACATGTCACTACTGCTTGAATATCATTGGCTGAAGAAAGTCAAAAGGTCTTTCACTCAAATTCAAGGAGGTAGGAGATATAGAAGTGCACCAATCATGGTGGGCTCACTCTCTCTTTAGGGATGAGTCTGGGTGTAGATACATCATCTGCTCCTGTCTAATGGACCCTGAGGAGAAGTCTGCTGGGGTGAAGGAAGGGAGCTACAAGGAAAGATTTCTCTTGCAAAAAAAAAAAAAAAAAAAAAAAAAAAAAGGAGAAAAATGAGAGAAACACCCCTGCCTTGTGTTGCTAATTGCTAGTGATTACTGTGTTTTCCTATGATGCCAGGAACTACTGCAGGTGTCTTGACTCCACACAAGAATCTTCCTTGACTCACTGAGAATGGGGAAAGGGAAAGATGGGAAGCACTTGGACCCCTGACAGTGTTGTTGAGCTACTATATTAGCCATCTCTGAACCTCTTTCATATCTGAACTTTTTGTTGAAATTGTGTCTTCTGTTACTGGCCCCTATAAGCATCCTAACTGGTGGACTATAAAACACCTCAGGTGCCTGTCCCCCTTCTTGCAAGATCTGAGATAAGGGCAGGCAATGTTCTTCCTTTAAGCATGAATCTAGGATGAATCGATACATTCTGGAAGAGATTAACCATCAGTAGGAGCAGATGGACAGACTGTCCTGAGGAGATTTGAGAAACGTCCAAATTCTGTTCTGATGGCCAGTAAGTACCTATAACCTATGAAGGGAGAACCTTGATCAATGATTTGATAACCCAATTTTCTGAAGCAATAATGAGTCAACTATCAGGCCATGTTTTTTTAGAATACACACATGAAGTGAATGCATATATCAAGAAACTGTCAGGGCTTCTCAACACTGAGTATTTGATTTCCTCCCAAGAGTGGGTATTTGTAGAAGGGCAAGGAGAGTTCATTAGACATTGCTGCAGCGTGGACAAAATGTCCCAGGAGACTATCTTATTACCTTTGCTCAGATACTGTGCACATCAAAGACACTTCCACTGACTAATTTAGTTCCTTGGGATCCTGGGATGTAAAAGTAGAGGTATAAACTGGGTGAGGAAACCAAGGTCGTCAGGGTATTTGCAACAATATAGAAAAGACACATGGCTCTTAATGCCTGGTGTCTGAATCATGGTCTCACTAGTTATGGTACATATGATTTTGACAGAGGCACCTAAAATTCTCTGGGTGCCTTGGCTTTTGCTCCTGTGAAACATAGCTACTATCAGTGAGCACCCAGAATAGTGGTGAAAATAATATGGGATAGAAGGGATTAGAGTGTTCTGGAAACTACAAGCATATGAACTGGTGAGTACAAATGGCATTACTCTTTACTGTCCCCTCTGCCCATTCCACTGCAGGAACTTGGACTTTCATAGAGCTCCTACAGTATACCCACATTTCCAGGCTCTGCCCCAGGCTGACCCTACCTGGGATCCTAACCCTATTTACTCTTCCATTCTTTACCTATTGAACTTTTGGTTAGGGTTAGGGTTTCTCCTTCCTAGTGCCCAGTTTTTTTTTCATTGCATTTGTCTGTTCACACACATTTATTTGTGTGTGCCTATGTACTGTCTCTTACTGTGTTATAAATGCCGTGAGAGGAGACTTATGTTGATTTTGTTCCCCTCTGTGTCCTTAGTATCTTGCACAAAATGGACCTTCAATATTTCATGTTGAAGAAAATGAATGTTATATGAAGGTGTTATTATTCAATTCCTCCAATATAATAAAAACACTGGCCTCTTTCAAAGTTTGTATAGTTTGAGTCAATTAGTCCCACTGAGCTTAATCAGTTGTGGTCACTAGACAAAGTCAGGTTTGGGTCTTGCAGCCATGAGGACCCTCTCTGTGCCTGGGAGGCCTGCCCTGGGGGAGCACAGGCCTGTTTCTTCACATGTGTTTATTTGAGCTTCCTGATGGTGAGCATTTCTGTAAGATGGCTTCTTTCAGGATGTCAAACGGATCCAGGGGAAGGAAAAACTTCAGTGTGGGCCAAGGAGCATAGGTGTCAAGAGAGCTTTCCTACACATCTCTTTAGGTCTAACTTGTCAGAAAGTTGTATAAATAGAAATGTGCTGTGATGTAGCTTAGACAAAACCATCCCCGCACCCCCCCCCACAACCCTGTCTCCCCCAACTCTAAGACTACTTAAATACCAGGCATTCTAGATTAACCAGAGACTTCTTTCTGGTATTATTCCCCTTACTTATGCACCCTCACACACCCCCATTCTGTCATTGCAGTATGAATCTTTCCAAAGTTGAGTGTCTGTGTCCTTACTCTGCTTCAACTCTTCTACATTCCTCCATCACCTATACATTAACACAGAATAGATGTCACGGCCAGTCTGAGCCCTAAATTACTCCTCTGTTTCATCTCCTCCACTTTTCTTCTCACACCTTCATTCCCAGCCTCTTCAAGCAGCTTACAAATCCAGTAACACACTGTGTTTTCTCATGTTTTGCATACAAGTTCTTCTCCCAACCTTTTCTGTCTAGTGAATTCCACTGGATCCACTCAAATGCTACCTCTCCCATGAACTCTTTCCTAATAATGGATTCTTCTCCCTTCACCTGGAATCTCTTTCTTACAGCACACGTCTTATGCCAATGGAATAGTCTCTGTTTCCTCTCCACTGTCTCTCACCAGAATGAGTTCTTTTGAGAACAGGGACGATGTCTTGCTCATAACTGCATTCCCATAGTCTAGCATAAGGCCCCAAAGAGATCCAGGAGGGCCATGCCCTTTTTTTGTGGGGATATCCACAAGTCCAAAACCAAATAAATAGGGCTGTTTTCCAGAGTTAGGAAGGAATGGTTTCACTTCTGGGGCTATCCCTGTTTTATTCCTCTTTCCTCTTTCACGAAACTCCACTTGACCCATAAAGAAATGAGTGGTAGAGGCAAGAGGCAGGTGGATGGGAAGAAATTGTCTTTTTCCTGGCACCAACCAATGTGCTTCTTCTCCAAAAATAAAAGGACATATCTAATAGATGGATTATCAGGATCCCTGTCTCAGCAAGCAAACACTGGCTATGAACTTTTAAGACCCCTGAAATACATCTAACTTTATAAACAGAAAGTCCTCTTTGTCATTACCAGTGAAGCTGGTTGTTTTTAATAAAGTTACATCTGGAACTACTTTTTGTGCCTGCTTAATGATACACACATCTATCCTGCCTCCCATCTCTACCTTCAAGCCTAATGTTTCAAGCAGACTCATTTTACATAAGAAGGTGCCCACTTGCATTAGTGGAGGTGAGAAGGGATGCTCTGTGTGGCTGGAGTATGAATGTGCTAACAGCTTAATTCTTTTAAGAATGTTCATTGAGAATTAGCTTTAAAAACTTGGTGACTGGCCTGACTCTTCTGGAATGGGGTGGTCTTTGATCCATCTGGAATTGTACACCAGGAAACAGATGAAGTACATTTCCCTAGAAGAGAATAAGACCTGGAAATACATTGGAGGAAGATTTAAGTTCACTCATCCATTCAGTCATCAAAAATGAACATCTAGGGCTGGGGTGTAGCTCAGTGGTAGAGCATATGCCTTGCATGCATGAGGCACTGGGTTCACTCCTCAGCATCAAATAAAAATAAATAAAGATATTGTGTCCATCTATAACCCCAAAATATTTTTAAAAAATGAACATCTACTATGTGCTAGGCCCCATTTCAAGAGTCTGGAGATCCTCTGATGAACAGGATAGGGTCCTGACCAGGAGACATAAATGTTCACAATGGTAATGTTGTATAAGGGCTGTCATAGAAGTTTTGATAAAATACTATGATGCTCAGAGGGAAATTATTCATTCTACCTGAGCATGGCATCAACAGGAATGGCTTCACAGAGAAAGTATCATTTATACCAAGGAAGCCTTGATTAATGTGTAGGAGCCATTTTTTGAACCAGAAGGAAAGGTAGTCCAGGCAGAGGGATGAGCTGAGGGGTGCAAGCAGAAGCTTGGAAAGGTAAAAGAGGGTGTGATTCAGATTCATATGAAGATGTGTTTCTGATAGAAGAGCATGTAGCCATTAGTTCCAGGCTTATTCATCTTTTGGGCTCACAGAACTCTGGGAAGGCCAAATAAAAGCTAATGATCTCTGCTTCCCCCTCCTACTATTATGTACTCATTTCTATTGATTTCATGAACGCTTTGTCCCCATGGACATAGAGTTAAGAATCCATGAATGAATTATTTATTATATAAATATATGTAACAAATTAAAAGGACTAATGACTTTATATGCCATTAGCTTTATTCTCTGAGTGTTACCCAAAGAATAACTCATCGAAGGTCCATCATAAAGTTAATCATTGTGTATGTCTATACATAATTAGCTGATTTTCTTCTTTCAAACTGTATGTCACCGGTTAGTTTCTTCTTCTATTTTTCCTACCCCTTTTGCTTAGAATGATCAAATTTGCAGGGATGTACATTGAGAATGTTAGTTGAAAAAATCAAGTGTGTGGATAAGCCTGACTTTTTCATTTTTTAAACAGTGAAGTCTAAAGTAAACTGGGGAGTGGTGTGGCTTTTCTGTGCTGCACTGTTGTCTGGGCTTAGTCTACCTTTGCAGGTAATTAATTCCCCAGCCTGCCTATTTTTTCTAGTTGGCTCTTGTTTAGCTTCCACAGAGCCCCACCCCAATGTGCTTTACTGTCCCTCTGCTGACTATTCCTACATATGGTCAAAATCAACTTACCTTCCGGGTTGCTGACATCGGCAAATTCACTGTTTGGCAAACTCCACTCTGCTCCCAGTAACCCTTTGTTCAAGAGTGTTATTACAACGGAGTATATCTGATACCTAACAAGCCTGTCCAATCTCTTCCACTCCTAGATGTACTCCTAAGGAGAAACTCTTTGTGTGTTTAGATTTACAGCCACAGGCAGGATATTAGCACTCCCAGACCTGTTGGGTACTAGAGCACTGCTAATGAGCAAACAGCCCTGCCTCAATTAGTGGTTTGTGAAATATTCCTGGATATCAAATTGCTTTTGCTGCTTGATAATCACACTGGCTCTTGGGATGAAAAGCAACCAAGTAAAAATTGTTCCCTTGTTGAGTACTGCCTTGTTGATCTAAGTTATATCTATAGACAGATTTTACGTTTGCCATTCCCCCAGAGCTGAAGTTTGGTTTATATGTGTAAGTGGATTGGTGTTTGTATTTTCTCCTGTGAATATTTTCCATAGTATTTAGATTAGCATCTTTTGAAACTGATTCTATAATAATTATGTAAGCCAGTTTATTTTAGAAACAAATTAAGAAATAAATATGGATACAAAATTGTAAACTGCTATACTGCTAATTTTCTTAGGCATAGATGTTTATTTTAGGGGGAGAGGAGAAAAAGAAGAGGGAGAGGGAGATAGGCAGACAGACACTGGGAGAACGTTACATCCAGATCACAACTTCTAGTTTGATTCTTTCAAAATTTCTTTTCTTCTTAATTACCTAGTAACTTCAGATTGCAATGTTAACCCCAGCAACTGACAAGAAAGCTTCAGTATAAGTATACAGCTTTGGAAGAAAAGAGTTGAAAAGGGAAAGGAATTCAAGATTTGTTGTTATTGGTATTTGAACACATTTATTGTGACAAGAATGCTGTTATAAATATTCATAAGCAAAGGCCATCTTTTTTCATCTAGGAATTGTTAAAGTGAAGATTTCAAATTGGATGGATACATCTTTTGTAAAAATCTGCAACAAGCTCCTGTTTTGAGAATAAGTATCTATTGTTAAATCTCTACTAACATTATAAATGGTCACAGCACATGCCACTTGATACAATCCCAAACTTTCAAGTATTTGACTTGCCAGTGGACTGCTCCCCTTCAGCCAATCCCCACTTCTTCCAGCCTCCTGAAATACCACACTACCACAAATACCACTTTGGTAAGCAATTCTGTACACACAGCTTGAGGAGGGAAGAGCATAACCTGATGATAGCATCAGGTGCATTTATTCCTAAAGTCTAACAGAGAGCAGTTTTTATTGCTTGATAACCAGAGCGCTATGGGTGACTTTAATCGACACTCAAAAGTCTTCCAACTCCACCTAGATAGCTTTATCTATAGATAATGCAGGAAAGAGGTTGGGGGGGTACTTTTCAATATTTTATTGTATTTTCTTAAATATCCTTTTTGGAATTTTCAGAAACAAAACATAAAAAAAATTATATACTTTATTACAAATGGTAAACTCAGAGTGCTCCAAATCTCTTATTTACAAACAACACTGGGCAAGACACCCAAACAAACAAACATGAAATAACTTACAAAGGCAGGAAGCTGTTTATTGACAGTAATCAGCTTTCATCAAATTAAAAAAAGTATATATGTACATACACAGTTGAAGGCAGGCCCAAAAGAGTTCATCTGTAGGCTCAGCCTTCCTTGCCCTCTCAAACCTCCCTCCACACCTCCCCTGCCCAACCCTCCCCCCTTTGTGTTCTTAAGGAGTACTACAGAAGCAATCTACAGTCTCTATTGCAGTTTGTAAACCCCCTCCCCCCTTTTAATACTGAATGAGATCGAATGTTAGGTCCATGCAGTTCTTGGTCAATGTTAAAGAAAAGTCTATCGTTCTGTTCGCGCTGGGACAGCCCGTTCGCAAAGCGGGGCAGCCCGCAGGCGGGCCCGCTCCCTGGCTCCACGCCAAGGGAAGGCGCGCCAAGTCCTTCCCACTCGTGCACACTGGGGGCGCCGTCAGGACGCAACCCAGTCCAACTTGGATACCCTTGGCTTTAGTCCTCGGACACTTCTTTTTTTCTCTCTGTCGCAACCTGTCAAGTTCTCAAGTCTGTTTCTTGTTTTTTTTTTTTTAACCATTGCCCCTCAGCCCCGACAGTCTCTCCTCAAAACGTTTGCAACTGCTGCGTTAGCATGAGCTGGCACCCGCTGTTAACGTGGTTCATGACTTTCTGTTTTAGTTGTGCCACCTGTTCCCTGAGCATGTTGGCCGTGGACGCCAGCTCCGAGTTCTGCGCTTTCAAGGTTTTCACTTTTTCCTCCAGCCTGGCGATCCTCTCCAGCTTCCTTTTCCGGCACTTGGAGGCGGCAATGCGGTTCCTCATGCGCTTCCTCTCCGCCTTGATACGCTCCTGGGACTCCATATCGATGGGAGACAGGGGTGGCGTCTCGCCGGGCATCTCGGGCACGGTCTGCGGCTCCTCCTTCAGGGCCTGCAGCCGCGGGTGCTGCACTGAGATCTGCTGGGGCAGGTGGTGCGGCGGCTGCGGCGGCGGCTGCTGCTGCTGGGGCTGAGCGGGAAAGCCCAGGCCGGCCGCGCCGTAGGAGGGCGCCCCGCCGCCGCTGCTCAGCGCGCCCGGGTTGAAGTTGCTGAGATTAGCGTAGACCGGCGGCTCGCTGTGCAGGCTAGCGCTGAAGCCGCCGCTGCCGCTGCCGCCCGCCACTGAGGCCACCGCGGGAGCCACCATGCCGGCCCCACTAACCGGCTGTGCCGCCGACGTGACGCTGGGCAGCGTGTTCTGGCTATGCAGCTCGGCCAGGGCGCGCACGAAGCCCTCGGCGAAGCCCTCCTGCTCGTCAGTCACGTTCTTGGGGCACAGAAACTGGGTGGGGGTCGGCGTGGTAGTGATGTGCCCGTTGCTGGACTGGATGATCAGGCGCTCCAGCTCCGGCGACGCCAGCTTCAGCAGCCCTACGTCGGGAGAAGTGAGAAGGTCCGAATTCTTGGCGCGGAGGTGCGGCTTCAGGCTGCCCACCGGGTCGGCTAGGTTCAGGGTCATGCTCTGTTTCAGGATTTTGGGGTTACTGTAGCCGTAGGCGCCGCTCTCGGACGGAAGGAACGAGGCGTTGAGGGCATCGTCGTAGAAGGTCGTTTCCATCTTTGCAGTCATAGAATAGTCCGTCACTTCACGTGGGGTTAGTTTGAGCTGTGCGCAGAAGTTTCGGGGTCGCAACAGCGCGCTGGCAAGCAGGGGACACCCGCGCCTCCCGAGCCTTTAGCAAAGAAAGTTTCTCTAAGAGCGCGCGCCCCCGCTGGCTGATCTCCCCCCGGCGCCCTCCTTCCCAGCTCGCTCCAGGGAGCGCAGGGTTAAGATGCCGCCTGCACTCTTACTTGTCCGATCGCGCGCGCTGCCCGGCTTTAAAAAGTCGCGGTCACTCACTGAGCGCTCTTTGGGCGCAGCCGTACCTCGGAGCCAGGCTGATGAACTCGCCTCCCAGGCAACGGCTCTCCGGCGGCTCTGGGCAGCACCGAGCCCACAGTGGCGGCGGGGCGGCGGGTGGCGGCCGCCCGAACTCCGACGTCTGTCCCCTCCTCCGCTGCGAGGGGGAGGGGGACGCCCGGCAGCCGCGACTCGCGCTCGCCCAAGTTCAGCAACCGGTGCGAGCGAAGCTGAGCGCAGGTCTCTCCTCTGTCCGCTGCCTTCTTTTCTTTACAGTTGCCGCGGCAGCCTACGGCGCAGGATGGGTTTGCAAAAGTTCGTTCCGGGACCCGGGGCCACTTGTCCCTGGTCCTCGAGGCCGGGAAAGTTGCTTGCTGCTGCCTGCCGCTCGCTGACTTCCCCGCGCGGACAGTCGCCGCTCTCGGCGGCTGTCAGCAGCGCCCAGACAGCGGGGCTCTCCTCCCGGGGGCGGCAGGAAAAGGGGATCTCCAGGCGCTCCCCAAAACACCAGCCCGGGCGCCACAGGCGCTAGCTTTAGGTTGTTGGTGAAAAAAGAGAAAAGAACCAGATTTGCAGCTCAGACTCCACTGCCGTCCTCCTGGCTGGCTGAGTGTGTCTCCCTGAGTCCGCACCTCCAATCCCGCCTTGCCGCTTCAGCTACACTCAGTGCAACTCTGAGCCCTTACCCAGCCGGAGCTCAACACTTATCTGCTACCAGTCAACCCCTAAAAATAGCCCATGATGTCACCCCAAGGCCTTCCCATTGGCTCGCGTCGCTCTCAAGGGGGCGGGCCCGCCCGTTGCCATGGAGACCCCACCCTAGAAGATTCTTCTCTGGGCCCGCGGAGGCTCACGGGATGAGGTAATGCTCCGCTGCCCTCCTACAGTTGGGCCTTCTTTCTCCTCTCTCCTTCCCCCTCCCGGGCCTTCTCTTCCCGGGTCCCCGCCCCGGCGCGTCTTTCCCGGCCCGCCCGGTGCATTGTGGGCTGACGTCTTGGGGTTTGACTGTCTAGTGACGGGGACTGCTGCGAGCGGGTGTACGCTCGCAGTGTCAGACCCAGGCGAGCTCAAGTTCAGGGCTCTGGACCGGGATGCGGGGACCTGGAAGGCTAGGGATGCGGGCCAGTCATCCGGGGCAGAGGGCGCGGAAGGGGGACGGAGTTATCTCCCCACGTGGGGGGCTCGGAGTCGGCGCGGCCGGGAGGCTGGACCCTGAAGCCCGCGCCCCCCCCCCGCGCACTTCCGGGGGGCGGGAGCACCGCCCTTAAGGTGGCTCTGTGAGGTCCCCGAGCGGGCGAAAGTGGGCTTAAGTTTGGGGACGGTCTCGATAGAGTCTGTTCCCCACGTTGAGAATGTTCCGAAGTTTGTCTCTTGGTCAAGTTCAGGGGTCCGCAAAGCTGTGTGACTGCGCGCAAAAACCGAGCGATTTCATTGCTGGATACGGATTTAGCTGAGTCCCCTGCACCCTACTTCACCCTCCGGGAACGTGCGGGAAAGCGTGCAGGGGTTTATTTCTGCTTCGCAGGGGCGGTCTTTTTAGGGGTGAAGTTAGGGGGCAACTCAGCGTCTAGATGGGAACCAGCATTCCGGAAATCAGAAATTCGGGGAACCCGGAGTTCGTCCGCGCCCGACACCCGCCCCCGCACAACATGCGCGCCCCCCCACCCCCAGCACACACTGTCACACTTCTTCCGCCCTGATTTGCCTCCGGGAAAACAAGCTGTAGAGCTGGGGGCACTCACCCAAAATCACGCTGGAGGACCGGGAGTCTGGAATAGAGCAGGATTACATCTCCCTGTCTGGGGAGTGGAGAGTGGGCCCATATTCTCTGCAGCCTCTAGGAAGCGCTAGACCCATGTAAGTGGTTTCTTTTCTGCGGTTATGGTCTTACCCCTGCCCCCCACCCTTAGGGACCAGAGTGTGTGTTAGAAATACTGAAGTCGGGAGTCCTGGATCTCTCTTGGACGGGCCCCCACAGTGTGAAGTGTGCAAATCACAGAACTTCTCTGAGCTTCATTTGCCTCATCAGCAAGTGGGGCTGCAGAGATCCTTGCCTTGCTCTGCCAGGAGTTAGTAGCATTGTTGCCCCCAGGGAAGTGGTCACTAAACAGCCCCTGCCCTACCCTTTCTAAGAGTTTCTAGAGCCCAGAGGTAATGCCAGGATACTGTGATGGGGGGGGGGGAGGGGCAGGTGTACTCTCCTGTGAGGAGTAGGAGGGGAGGAAAGGGTTCGAAGTCAGCTTTTCCCCAAGCCTTCCAACTGAGACTGGGGCTTGACGTCTGTCCTATAGCAGTTTAATTTCCTGGGTTATGCTTGGAACTTTGCTGCAGCTGAACTTGGGGGAATTCATCCGTGGGTTTGTAGACTAGGGCCTTAAAGTATCGGTGGCTTTTGAGATTTCAGAAACCAACAGCAGCTGGTATCAGTGGGAAGTCGGCCAACTTTTCTTCACTCCAGGCACTAACCTCCCTGTCACTCCTGGAGTAGAGGATAACTGGCTACTTCCAGCCAGGCACTGAGTTGGGGTGGGGGTGGGGTAACGATGCTGGTTTTGACAAGATCCAGTTACTTCCCCCAAGGAGGAACATTATCTGTGGCCTGAATCATTACCTGCTGTAATCAGGGAGCTGATGTTCTATATAATGTTTTATGATAACAACAATAAAACCAAGTTTTATGCATCAAACACCCACTATCAACCAGGTTTTCTAAGCAATGTAAATATACCATTTTGTTCTTACAACCATTTTGAGAAGCATATATAATTATCCAGATCAAACCTGAGGAAATAGTCCCAGAAATATTTAGTGTCTTGCTCAGGTCACACAGGCAGCTGGAAATTGATCTCAGGTCTGTGTTGCATTCCCTTGTATTTTCTCCTTTCCTACAAACTTTCTTGTGAAGTATTAGTTATCTGCAGAGGAAATGGTTCTTGGAATATGGAAGAAATGTTTTTTCCTGAAACTCTGTAACTTCTTTCAGAGCTCTTGTATTTAGAAACCTCATCTCAGGACCGTGTGTGTGTGTGTGTGTGTGTGTGTGTGTGTGTCCTAAGAGTTCTGTGTGTTCATCTCTGCCTTGTGTGGTGTAGCAGGCCAATTTTCTTATGTAGACAAAGAAATGGCATATTTCATCCAAAAATTAACAGATCTGATCATGGCAATGTCTCTGTTTCGAGGCCTTCATTGGACTCCTCTTTTTCACCAGGAGTGATTTCCACTCCTTTGCCCAGAAGGGGTCTTTTACAGTCCAGCTCTTCTTCTTTCTATCCCCCCCATGTCCCTCCTGGTTCCATCTCAAGGAAAGCTGGGTTCTTCTGTCCTAATGAGCAGTGATGTCCTAGCATCACCAGGTCTTAATCTGTTCAAATTTCTTGCTCCTGTTTCATACCCGCTGTGGCTCTACAGGGGAGCTCTGCTCACTGTGGTCACTTGAGGACTATTGTTGAGGAGGTTTCATGTTGACAGGAGCTTGGTTCTGGGAGAGTACTCAGCCAATCATGGACTGGGTCTGGGCACATCCACCTGGAAGTGCACGTATCACTTCTACACATATACCATTGGCCAAAGCAAATCACATGGCCCTGCCAACTTTAAGTTTCTGTGATCATGCCAAGTGTCTGAAAAGGCTCTCCAGGAGTACTTGAGGAAACTAAGGACTCTGACAGTCTTCTTTTCTGTTCACCAAATGTTTGGTTCACTCTTGCTCCAAAGACAGCATTTGTTCACCCTTTCCTCAAGGGTGTCAGCCCTGAAGACCCTTCCAGTCACAGTATCAGCTCACTTTCCAGGTTTTCTGGATGATGTGTAGTAGAGTCTGCATCAGGTCCAGATGTGTCTCTGCTTCATCAGAAGGAAAGATAATTCCCCTGCATCCCCCTCATCATTTATGCTGGGACAGACATAGAATCTCTACTTGGAAAGGTAAGGAATTGGAGGTCACAGTAGATGCTGGCCCATTGAGCAGACATGTTGAGGGTCCCCTCAACCCAATACCCCAATTGAACCCTGGCTCTGTTCCCTAAGTATAGCACTATCTGTTGTTTTCTATGACTCCTGGATTTGCCTCTCATAGTCTGCCTTATCTACATTAAAGCATATCATATATTTTAAAATAAGCCTTTTAAGGATTGAGAGATGGGTGGATGTAGGTGATGTCAAGTCTTAAAGATGGTCTCCTGAAATCCAGGCTGCTGGTTTTTGGTAGGGACATTTCTCTCAAATGTGTAGACTTCTTGTCTATTAGACACCCGGTATGCCATGTGCTGATAGCTGCAGCCACAGTTCTTTTCTAAACAGACTCCTATGGTTTACATTTTTCTTTGCTTCCTTGCTCTCTTGCCTGCAGATCCCCATCTCTGTCTCTCACACTTTTGCCTTCAGCTTGGTTTTGAGTGCTTTAATCTTATTGGGCATTGGCGGGGGAGCTGTCATACCTCTTCTCCTCCCTTTTTCTGATCCATTTTGTCCAATTGGAAGCAGACACTAGGTAACATCCTAATTTATCCTGAGGTTTTAGCATTGGGTTCATACCCCTTGACTTGATCCTTGTTCCAGAGCTGATCTTCTTCAAGGTCCTTTTTTTTGTGGGAAACATTTTATTTTATATTTTATAGTTTGGATTGAGAAACGATTGCCTCTTCTAACCTTGCAAATCTGTAGGTTCTATCTACTCTTTTTTCATTCCTGCTCACTGAATGGCCAGATCTCTTCTGAGCTCATCTCTTTGGAAAGTTATTTAGGATGATTTCCCAGATGCACCCAGCAGCCACCAACACATGCTGCTAACATTGTTTTACACTTTCTTGCTTTGGTTCGGTAGGTTGGTGACTTTCCTCCTACGTTGTCACAGGTTATATAGATTCACCAAATAGATCACTATCCTTTCAGCTTCTGATAACAGTGTTCTTAGGTTTTGCTGGCTGATGAATATTAAGTAGTTGACATTGTGTTTATTGTTGTTATTACATTACCCTTTGGGCACCAACTTTCATATCAGCCAGGAGCAGGTAGGTTATATGCTGTAACAACAACAACAACAAAATATCCTAAAATCAGTGGCTTAACACAGAAACTTTATTTCTTTCTCATACTATATTTTTGAGGTCAGAGAGGTTCTGCTCACTGTGCTCACTCAGAATCCTGTTCTGAAGATTTCATCCTGATGTTTCCACACTCAACTCAGTCACCCTGGCTGAAAAAGAAAGCACCACAAATTCACATTTACTCTAAACCCTTCCTCCCAGGAATGAAACACATAATTCTGTTTATTGGCCCAGACCGGTCACATGACCATGGCTAAAAGGTGCAGGAAAGAACAGCCCTACTGTGTGCCTAGAAGTCAGAAAGCTGGAAAAGCACACCTTTGTCTAGACTAGGTGATGCTGTGGTAGCCATCCACAAATCTCCTGGATTACAGCCTGAATTGTCTGTCACTCATACTGCACGTCTGTCGTAAGTCAGCTGTGTTTGTACTTTTACCCACATCTTTGCCCCAGGACCCTGGGTAACAGAGCATCCTTTCTCTAAAACATCACTGGTGATTGTGGTGGAGAGAAAAGAGCATGGCTTCTAAAGCTTCTGCTGAGAGCAGTTCACATGGCCAAGCCTGATGTCAGTGGGGAGGGACGGGGAGCATTTGTGAATGGTAATGCAGTCTACCACACCCTGCACTCCACATTCCCTCCATTCCTTTGAGTCTCAGCTACTCCAAACATTTTCCATTCCTCTAACATTTCCTTCTTTCCATTAACATTTTTACCATTAAGCAAAATGTGAACTGGCAAACTCCTATTCACCCTTCAAGACCCAGCTCAAATAATCATTCATTCTGAAGTTTCTTTTACCCTAGTCTCCCACCTAGCCCTCAAAGTTATCTTCTTTGGCTCTCACCACACTGGGTACAAATCTGAAGGAGAGGATGTTGATCACATGAATTTGTAAATGTCTTCTTTAGTCCCTGACTCAAATTCAGAAAACGTGTCATACTTATTTTATATTACCAGTGCTTAATAAGGAACCTGGCACATGCAACCAGAGAATGTGCTTAATGAATGCTTGTTGAGGATTTTTTTTTTAAATGGCCTTTTCCATGGTGGAATTAAGCTGGTGTTTTAATATCACATCAAAAATGGTACCTTGCTTTATTACATCATATATGGAACATGTCAAAGCCCCTAGCTAAAATGTTAGTCTGAAGCAGCTAGTACTTCTTCCCTTACTTTGTTTTCTCCAGTCCCACTGGCTATGGCTAGCTAGATCAGTCAGGATTGCCTAAGTTATGATACAGTAAAAAACAGTTCCCAGATTTTGGTGACTTATGATCAAAAACAAACAGAAAGTGGGTGAGAATGGTATTTCTTGCTTCTGTTTCATGTCTGTCAAGGTTGGGAAGGTCTCTATTCCTTTGGGATCCAGACTGATGGAGCACCCACTTTTGGTAAGGAAACAAATCTCATGAGAGCTTTAAAGGGTCTTACCTGGGCAATTTGTTTTAAAATGCCACATGTCACTTCTCCCGATTAATTGGCTAAAGCTAGTTTACAGCCTCTCCTGGCCACAAGGGGCCAGGAAGTGCAATCCTGTTTGCCTGGAAGGCAGAGCGCTGGAAGTATTTGGTGACCAGTCCTAATGCCTCCCACACTGGCTTTTCTTGGTTCCCCAAACATGACAAACTATCTGTTGCCTAAGATATGAGCCCTTATATGAGCCCTCCTCCTCTTCCCTGTTCTTCCGCCAATTTCTTTTATTGAATTTAGCATAAATGATACTTACAGAGACTTTCTGTGACTTCCATACTCCTACCTAAATTAGATTTCCCCTTTTACACTCTCTCAAAAGTACCTATATTTTTTTTCTTCGTAGTAATTTGGATTTGAGGGTGGGTAATGAATAAATCCCTTTCTTGAGTTCAGAATCAGCTGAAAGTTTGACATAGGGATCAGATGAATGGAGATTGTGATGTCACCTTAACAGCTGATATCGACTGGATTGGAGATCATGGCAGACATGAAGCCACAGTGGGTTTTCTGATGCTTTACCCCTGAATTAAACTAATCTACTTGTCCCTGGCAAAGATGGGCAGCTGCAGGTTGCTTCCAAAGGGGCAATGCATGTATACCTCCTTTGGGTAAATTAACTGTGAAAGAGAGCAGGTTGCTGAGATGGGCTTGCTGGGGCTCTTCTGAAGCAAGACAGTAACTCACTGTCCTTCCCAGGGGAAGTAAGTAGGTCTGAAAGAGCCCTGCTTACAGATGTCTCTAACGAATGTCCTGCTCACAAATGTCCCTAACAAATATCCCTTCACAGAATACTGAGGCTAGGGATATTGGCAGTTTCCTCTTAGCAATAGAATTAAATATGTTACTATGTGTTTCTTTGTATGATTGTATATATTTTTTAAAATTTTTGTTTAAGGTCTCTTTCACCAACCAGAGGCCAAGCATCAAGAAGGCAGAAGAAAGTATCTCTTGGCCTTCACTGAATCTACAGCATCGAGCATGGCATAGAGAGCTTGTTTAGTCAATCTGGGTTATACATCAGAGACCCTGTGGAGGTACTCTTGGATCAACTAGATTTTGGTCAAGGAGGAGTATAGAACTGTTGTAAACACCATCACCCTTGTGGGCATGCCTAGTCTACACTCAGAATTTCCACAAAACTTATAGGATCTTAAAGTAGCCAGAGACCTTCCAAGGCCTGTCCTTCTCCCAGTGAAGGACTTCCTTTGGCACCATCTTGGCTACTTAAATACTTGTAGCCACAGAGTAAGGACATGATGCCCAGAGAGCAGTAGTAATAATTCTACTTAGTGTTGCTGGATGGACACCATTAGGAGTACTGTGGGAACGACACTCGGAAAGCAATTTTGGCCAACCATAGAGATCTGAGAGTAGGATGGCTACACCATAAGAGACTTGAAACCATGCCTCATGGGAATGAACTGAAGGAACTGGGATTATTCAGGGTAGTATGGGGAGGGGATGGTGGGGACAAGGCAGAGAACATATAGGAGTCTACAAATAGGGGGAGTTGAGTTACTCTGTAGGCTTTGAGGTAAGAGCTAGAGTAATGGTTAGAAATTAGAGAAGATAACTGCTATATTTAAGGAAGAACTTTCTGAAATTAGTTATTTATCAGTGTGACAGTTACATTAACTGTAGAATTGAAGTCCCTCCACTCAACACATATTTATCGTCTACTGTGTTCCAGATACTTTGTGAGGTTAGTTTGTGATAATTCCTAGCAAGCACATAGTACTTAGGGTAATCATCACTTATTTTCACAGTTCATAGAAGCCATCTTAAATAGTCTCATTTAGAAGTCTCATTGGGTTTTGTCTCCAACATTAGTGGTTTCTCAATTCTAGAGTTACACATTTTTACTCACAAAATTGTAAACCTGTGTTGATGTTTTCTCACATCTAATGTTAGTGATTTGGACATTCTTCTATCAAAACAAGTGTTTTCAGTATCATAAATCAAAATTACCTCTACTTAGGATCACTTAGGAAGATGAGGTACTTCCTTACTGTTGTGGTAGGAGAACTATAAAGTATCCACCAAGCCCCTGCCCTTTTCTGCCTTGGTACACAGCTAGACTGCATTTCCTGGCTCCTTTGTAAGTAGGTGTGCCTGAGTTTTAAACATTGCAGAGGGGGTCAATAGGATGTGCGTCACAGGCCTGGTTCATAAAACCATCTCTCCCTACCTCCTGATAAGGGACTCCAAGGTTATACACAGGGACACAACCACAGAGAGAAGGAGCCTGGATATCTAAATAAGGTTGTCTAAACCCTAGAAATAGTCTCACTGGACTTGGAATGAGAAATCAACTTCATTGTATTGATGGACTGAGATTTGGGATATTTGTTAGAGCTGCCAGGGTCATCCTATTGCAGTTGGTGCTGTAGGATAACCTCAGTGAGGGATCACAGAACCAAAGTTAGGGGTTTTGTCCTAGTTTTATCCCAGTTTGAAGAGAATTAGTGGAGGAGGCAGAAGTAAAGAAGACGGCACTTAATTGCATATGGAGGCTTCTTTTTACTAATATTTTCTTCCCATCTAATTTATAAACTTCATGAGGCATGTTAGCATGTCTTATGTCCTCTTCTTTATTTAATTGTTCAGTGAGTATTTACTGAGAAATGCCTGGTACTTTGGGGATTTCAGAGGAATACAGATAACACATATTGTTAAACATTCATTAATTCAACGGTGTTTGAGTATTTACCATAGGCCAGCCACTGGTGACCACGGTGAACAGGAGCTACAGGCCTGCCTACAAGTTGACGGATAGCAAGGAAAATGTGTAACAAGGAGGGAAGACTAGTCCAGTATGATAATGCCGTGAGAGAGAGGAACAGGATTCTCTGTCTACACATGGCATCTAACAAGGGTAGAGACCAGAGAATTGTTGTTAAGAAGGTGGCAAATAAACAGAGACTTCCAGGATGAGTAGAAGTAGCCAGAAGAAGTGGAGGTGGCGCAGAGAGAAAGAGTATTCCAATACAAGTGAGGACATACAGCAATGCCTGGTGCTAACGAATGTAGGGCGTGTTTGGAGGGACAAAAAGGGGAGCTAGAAAGGAAGAGTGAGGATGAGCATGAGAGAGGGGCTTTGTGGTTTATGTGCATATGTACTGAAATGCACCCGGAAGGCCTTGCACTGTGTACAAGCATCATACACTAAGATGTGTGTGCATGTTCTTAGGAGGAAATATGACTGGTTAGCTGTCAAAATGTCAATGACTGGTCTGGGGTTGTGGCTCAGTGGTAGAGCACTTGCCTCACATGCATGAGGCACTGGTTTCAAATCTCAGCACTGCATATAAATAAATAAATAAATAAATAAATAAATAAGATCCATCAACGACTAAAAAAAATTTTTTAAAATAATGTCAGTGACTGCTATTTGGGTAAATTCCACTGGCATATGCTTCCCTATTTGTTTTAAACTTCTCTGCAATAAACATGTACACTTGCAATTTTTAAAAATCAAAATGCCTTTTTTTAAAAAATTTTATTGTGACTACTGTAGCTGCTGTCCCTCACTGGGTTCTCACAGCAGTCCTCTGAACATGCTGAGGTTCAGAGTTGATTCACAGCAAAGGTGCCACTAGACTTCCTATGGTCCCTTTTAGTGCCCCCTCCATGGCACCTGCACATTTCTAAGAAGGGATGATGACTTTTCTAGGAACCCCAGACATTGGTGAAGTGTTGCATGTTGGTGTGTGGGTCGTTGGCAGCCTAGAGAAACTGGGTCAAAGTTCTCATGATGCTGACCTGTCTGAGAGGCTTCTCCCACACAGAGGCTGGTCCTGAACTTACTGGATTGTGAAAATTTATCCTTTTGCGATTCTGTCTTGTCCTTTGCTTAGTGATTTTGCAGGTGGGGAGGGGGCTATTGATAATTTGCTAAAATGAAGTTAGGGAGCTGATCGTTGCTAATTACTCTGTCAACTTACATCTTTATCTAGCAGACTGGTGCTTGGCCAAACAGTGATGATGAGTATTTGAATTAAAACCTTCAAATACCTGAAGGTCTGGAAAGACTATATTAGTATTTTTTAAATCATGTTGTGGCAGTAAACAATCACCCAAATCTCAGAGGCTTGAAACAATATGAGTTTATTTTATGTGTGTTACAGGTCCATCTGGATTCAGGTTTGAGCTCTTTACTGCAAAATCCAGGCCAAAAGAGCAAGTCTGGAATACTGCTGGTGTATGTCACAAAAAAGTGATAACACTGTGGGGTGGCTCCTAAGATCATAGATCACTTCATCTTTCATTGTCCCCAGACCACTTTCATTCACCTTTCATTGGCTAAAGTTTATTGCAAAGCCAAACCCGAGACAGGGAGAAGAGGGCTTGATACGGAGGGAAGGCAAATATTCTAACAAACACCTCAGCTCTCTGAGTCTTGGGTTCTTTAAAATGAAAATAAGTAAAATAAATACATGACAGAATATTCAAACCATGGAATATTATGCAGCCATTCTAAAAGATGAGTTAATTGTCTATAAAGAAATGAGTCGACCTGGAGGAATCCCCAGGACATAGGATTAAGTGAAGAAAGTTTCAGAATGAAGTGCGTAGTATGGGCTCCTTTTTGGATGAATCCACTGATTATGGTAGAAAAGTATGGGCTTTGGAATCAGGTGGACTTGAGTTCAAATCTTAACTCATTCCCTTTGTGGTAATATAAGATAATTTCCTTAAATGGTTTAGCATAGTTTCTCATCTGTAAAATAGAATAATAAAAACTATCTCACACTTGTGTGTATGTGTGTGTTCAAAAACATCTCTTGTCATTTCTTAACTCATAATAGGTGCTCAAGACACTTAATTATCTTCTTTTTTCCTCAGTATTCTTATTTTTTTTTTTTACTTTTCAAAATGACACTCATGAATTGTATTCATACTTTGAGAGTATTTGTGTGAGTCCATTAATTAAAAACAGTTTATGTTTCATGAGTGGTTCATAGTCACTGCTAAGTGTTTTTATATGCACCTGCTTACTTAATCCCTGGAAAAACCAGAGAAGTAGAAAGCACCAAAGGGCTATTACCAGCTACCTTAGTTGGAGGTGGGATCAGAGGTATGATTTTATTCACTTTGAAACTTAGATCATTTCTGTAAATTTGTGTTTGTCACAACAGGTGAAGCAAACCACAAAGTCTGAGTGCCATACAGTACCAGGCACTTTATCTTCTGTTCATTGGCCCACAGTTGAGGTGGTTTAGCCTTCATTAGACTCTAATCAGTCTTCTGTACTCTCTGTTGCACATAACACCACTTCAATTTTCTAAGTAACAACAGTGGCTTTTCCTGGAACTACCTACTTTGGTGTACTGTTGCACGTATACAGTTTGCAGCTTGGAGACAGTCAAATACAGGGCCATCCCCTGCATCTCATTCTAGAACCCAAGCTGGAGAGGCAGAATCTATTAGGGACATATTCTTCTTAGGAAACAGATTGGGGTAAGTGAAAGCACAGGAAGGTTTTTAAGGCCTAGACATGGAATTGGTGTGTTTACCATTTCTGCCTACCCTCTGTTGGCTGAAATGATTCACATGGCCAAATTCAATGTCAGAGGAGCTGCGAAGTCATGGAGGGAGGTTGCAGAAGGAGGAAGTGAATAATTGTTGTAGAGTAACCTACAAAAATAAGCATGAATCGTTTTCTTAGTTAAAAACAAAAACAAACTATAAGATGGAGAAAAGAGAATATTGACCAAGAATAGTTTAAATTGTGTTCAATACATTCCAAAGTTGCATTATGCATTTCTTAAAAATAAAAACCCCATATCTACAATTATAGTGAGCACAGTGGTGTTAACAAGGACATTTAATTAACCAGAGTACTCATTGCCTATGTGGGCAGGTGAGAGTTTACACTAGCTTGGCTTAGGTTGCTTGTGATGTGACATTAATAATAAGCATAATTCAGAGACTGCTTAATGGCTGTCTGTGTGTATTACTGCTACTTGTGTGGCCAAGTGCAATCCAAGCAACCAAAGTCATGAAGTCACAGGCTTTTAGAACTGGAAGGATGTTGGTGCCCACGGTATGCAGGTGCCTCCTAACTTGCAAGGATGGCTGCTTCTGCCAGTTATGGTCATTCTCAACTGGGTGTGTCTCACATTGCTAGAAAATGGTTCTGGAAATCAAAGCTTTTTCATTTAACCAGTGGGGACACTGATGTCCCCAGCCATGACTTACCTGAGTGACATAGGAAGTTAGTGGTCAAAGATGGAATGGAAAGCCAGATGTCTCGAGTGGGCCCAGGGCCTTTTATTTTGTTTCTCTGTACGACCCAAACCTTAAGCATGTAGATCACTTGGAAACATTGACCAGGCTCTGAAAACGCCCATGTCTCCAATGCTGCTCTCTGCATCTAGAACTTCCTCTAGCATGAAAGAACCCAAGCACTTCATAGAGCAGCTACCTCAGAATCCTATGAAGAAACAAACCACTGACACAGAATGCTGAAAAAAGACTAGCCTGTTAAATTCCTTAAAACACTGTCCAGGGAAACAGGCTTGTTCTAATGTCCTTTCTCTTCTAAGTAATGTAGAAAATATCTGCCAGTATAACTTATGAGAATCAATCATTCACATGCAAAATGTTTTATTAAGTATTTATTTGGATTAAAAGTCCCATTTCTCAACTTTCTGACATTTACCCATCACTTTTTCCATTTTCACACGTCCACTTACATGTTCAAACTAAATGAATGTTTTCTTGTAAGTAATTCACTTCTTTAAAACTCAAAGATGTTTATAGATTATAAATAGATATTATTGGATTGGATTTGATCCTATGGTAAGTGGAAAACAAATATTAATTGCCACAGACATTTAGTTAAATGAAAATATTAGTACAAAATCATTAAAATAAATAGATCTGTTGATGTGCCACTGAAAGTTGGTCTTTATTCTATAAGTGGTAGGCATCCTCCACTGATTATGGTAGAAAAGTATGGGCTTTGGAATCAGGTGGACTTGAGTTCAAATCTTAACTCATTCCCTGTGTGGTAATATAAGATAATTTCCTTAAATGGTTTAGCATAGTTTCTCATCTGTAAAATAGAATAATAAAAACTATCTCACGGCCGGGCGCGGTGGCGCACGCCTGTATCCCAGCACTTTGGGAGGCTGAGGCAGGAGGATCGCGAGTTCAAAGCCAGCCTCAGCAATGGCGAGGCACTTAGCAACTCAGTGAGACCCTGTCTCTAATAAAATACAAAAAAGGGCTGGGGGTGTGACCCAGTGGACTAGTGCCACTGAGTTCAATCTCCGGTACCAAAAACAAAAAACAAAACAAAACAAAACAAAACAAAAAAAACTATCTCACACTTGTGTGTATGTGCGTGTTCAAAAACATCTATTGTCAATTCTTAACTCATAATAGGTGCTCAAGACATTTAATTATCTTCTTTTTTCCTCAGTATTCTTACTTTTTTTTACTTTTCAAAATGACACTCATGAATTGTATTATCAGATAGATCAATGATCCAGAGACGTATTAATTTTACCAGAATAACTTACTGATTGCCTACTATGGACTAGGGACTATGCTAAGATGAAGACTCAGTAAATGGATTTGGAATTGAGGCCTTGGATTCAAGTCCTGATTCATCTCCATTGGATAAGTCATTTAACAATTCTGAACCTTAGTTTCCTCATCTGAAAAATGAACAAATTCATTCGCACCACGACAGCTTACAAGAAAGCTTTTGGTTAATTGGTAGACACTTCTGTTTTAACACATATATTATATGACATAATATTACATTATATATATATATATATGTACATATATATACATGCATATGTATATATATATCCTGAAATAATTTGTGTACTGCAGAATTATATATTAAAAATGACAAGGTGTTTGTAAAAATAGGTTTGGGGTAGACATGGAAACCTGTATAATACTGTAATCACAATGCTAACATAAAACTTTAAATGTCCTAATAAAAATAATAGAGCTAAAAAAGCCTGTTAACCTTTAAATAAGTAAACATACATAAACATATGTGCTACAACTAGTACAGGATATTACCTTAAAACGAGAGAAGGTTACTTGAAGGAAGAGTAAGGTAGGGATGAGCTGCTGAGTCATGGAGCAAGGGCAAAAGCTCAAATACAAGGGGCATCGTCCAATAAGCTCTTCCAAGAAAGAGCACGTAGGCAAACAGCCTAGGAGTGGGTGGAGGTAGAAGGGCATCATGTCCAGTACCTCTAGCACTCTATTCTGTGGTGGCTGCTTTCAACTGTGTCTGTGTACCTTCTGCTCAGCTGCTTCTCCTTGGAACAAAGCTTTCACATCCTGGGGAGAATCAAGCAGCTTGCATGTTATTCTGCTGTCATTCCTCTGCATCAGTCTTATCCTGTCCTACAGTGACATGGGTCACAGTGTCACGTACTAGAGCAGAGTAGTCCACATATGCAGGTGAGAAGGTGCAGTTCTCCTTGAAGTCCCAGCTTCATGAGCAGAATACACAGTGAATCCCAGAGATCGAATTCAGTAAGAAACGTGAGTCTCTCCTCCTGTCCCTCCCTTCCCAACCTGACATGGCTACTGTCCCCTACTCTCCTTAGTTTCACAGTTCCCCTTCCTCACTAGCCTATGAGCTCCTCAAGAGAGGTCTCTGTCATCTTTATCTACAATTCTCTAAAGGGGAAGTGCAGAATGGCTGCATTACAGGTGAACTTCCTGGTGTAGGCAAGGAGAAACTCAGGGCCCACTGAGAAGGTCCAGGCCTCATGGGGGGTCATCATGAGATGAAGGGATGGAGGCCCTCCTCCAGAACAGGAATACTGTCCCACTTAACTCTATCTACTGCTCTCTCTCTCTCACTTACCTTGTTGTTCCCACAGAGGCAGGGACTGCTGGGTGGGTCCCAGGCCTCCTTCACCCAGGAGGGAGCCGGGGTGGAGTGGAGCTAGCAGCACATCCTCCTCCTCAGCTGCCTCCCTCCTTTCTTCTTTCCAGTGTTTGCTAAATCCCTATTCCATGCCAGGCATTTTACCAGGTCTGGAGATAAAGTGGTAACCAACAACGACGACAAAAATTGGTGGTGATTCAGTATTGTTTATAGCTGAAGTGCTTAACCTCCGGAGCCCGATTGCCTGGGTCCAATATTTGCCTCCATCTTTTACTCATTATATAAGCTTGGCCAAATTCTTCTCTGGATCTTAATTTTTCATCTTTAAAATAAGATTCATGATGGGTCCCTTTTCAGAGAGTCAAGAATTTAAATTAATTTATATGTACTTGATATGTACCCGACAGAGTAGATGACGAATACATATTAGCTATAATTGCTAGTATATAGTTGTTATAGATAATAAATCAGCCAACTAATAGAGAATCACAATAATCAATAAGTGTTAAAGGGTGGGAAATGCCTATAACCTGAAAGTTTTTCTTGGGGTGCAGCTAGTTGATCGAATCAGTTGAGCAGGTAATCGGTATCTCACATGGGGGTCAGTAACAAATAGGCCTAAGGACCCAGAAGTTCTCTGAATACTCATATCATTTTGAGAACGGTGAAGATGACAGAAAGGAACCCCCTGAGAAGAGGACCCGTTTGTCAGGAGAATGATCTGAGGGGGTATGCCAGGCAGAGAGGAAAGACCAGAACTATCCCAGGCAAGAGGAAGCCACCAGCAACCAGGTGTTGAGGACTTTCACTTGCAGTGTCTGCATTTGGCCAATTTTGCTAATAGAACCTTTGTTCAAGTGCCACTGGGGAGCCCTTTGTTGTGTCTTTCAAACATGGGAGACCAGGCACTGGTGCCTTCCATATCCCGAGGATTCTGGAGCGCCACACCAGGCCATTATTGAGACCTTCTCTGCCCTGCCCACTAAGCTCTACACCACCATGTGTGCTGGGCCATTGTTTCATTTCTTATGTTATATTCCAACGAATTAAAGAACAGAAACTTCAAGAGCAACTATTTATATGTACTGCAGTCTAGATTCACCCCAATCCCTAAGTTTAAATCCGTACACAGTACCAGTACAAAGTTTGGGCAACCTTGGTCACGTCATTTTGTTTGCCTGTTCATTCACAGGTATGCATTCGATGAATACCAATTGAGCAAGCCTTCCGTGTTAGCATGACAGGTAGATAGGTCATCTGGGGCCTCAGCTTCACTAGCCATGGAGACTTGGGCCAGAGCACTGATTTTCAACTCTAGTGTAGACTCCTAACCTCTATTTTATTAAATAAATGAGAGTAAGTTCAAAGTTATTCCTTGAATAGCTTCAGCGTCACTCTTTCTCAAGAGAGAGGGGAAATGGTACAGTGCCAGCTAGCAGCTGGGCATCTTTACTATTGTTACCAGAACTTATTTTCTTTACCTAGATTATTTGCTAAGGGAGTGTCTCTTGTCACGAGGTCTCTGTGGAAAGGATTGAAAGCTGGATATTCTCGGAGGTTTTCTAGCTTGACACTCTCAGGGTCCCTGGACAATTTTTCTTTTTCCTGTATTTCTTTTTTCTTTTTTTGTACCGGGGATTGAACTCAGGGGCACTCGACCACTGGGCCACACCCCCAGCCCTTTTTTGTATTTATTAGAGACAACTCACTGAGTTGCTAAGTGCCTCGCCATTGCTGAGGCTGGCTTTGAACTCACGATCCTCCTGCTTCAGCCTCCCAAGTGCTGGGATTACAGGCATGCGCCACCACGCCCGGCTTATTTCTTTTTGTTTAACATTTTCATATGCATATTTCCAAGAGTCCACATGGCTCACTCTCTGGTCCGTCATAGGGCTACTGCTTCAGTTATGCCCAGCAGCGTCCCTGTCCCTCTGGCTCCCCCTCATCTCGATCCCCTCTTCTTTTACACACCTTTTTCAGAGTTTTAATTTCAAAGAATCCTCAAAGTCGTTGGAGTGTGTTTCCTCAAACTTTGGTGCTCGACAACCACTAGTTGTTTCCTAATATTTGTGAAACACACTCTTAATTTTTGGATTATTTGATTTCTTTTGCAAGGGTATTAACGCTCAACATGGGATTGCTAGATCCAAAGTTCTAAGCAGGTTCCACATTTGTATTACCAACCACCAGATTGCTGTGGTGCTTATGTTTTGTGTAAATGGTAGTATTACTGATAACTCTTGTAATAATTATTTATCAAATTAGCTTATATAATTAATCAAATCAAGGAGTATTTCCTCTCCTATATTTTCTGGATATCAATATTCTTTGCAACTCAAACTCCAGCAGTTTCCCTAAAATCACTTAGATCAGTGCTTTGTGCTCTGATCTTAGCCAGAGAAAAAGAAATGGGCCAATCCAGCTGTGTACTCTTTGCAGTTCAATGACCACCTGGTTTGGGCTGGGATGATGGTGATGATGGTGATGAAGATAACTCTAACATCCTTGGGAGAATGCTATAAGTCCATTTTATACACAAGGAAACTAAGACTTAGAGGCAAGGTGATTTGCCGTCAGTCAGACAGTAGGAATTGGCAAAGACAGAATTACATCTGCTTCCATGTGACTCAAAGCTGGTTTCTACTCTGCTCTAGGACACCACTCCTCCGGTGGATGCTCAGGGTCAGGAGGCTCCTGGGAGCAGCAGGTCTGTCGAGTTTTGCAGGGTTGAGCTGTTTATCATTGTGGAGGACACTCATCACTGTGCTAATTACATTAATTGCTGCCCACTCTGTGGCTAGGTGGGTGGCTTAACAACACCTAGCAACGTGGCAATGATGCCCAGGCCTGCCTTTACGCCTGCAAACGTTGGCCTTTTTGGAAAAAAAAAAAAAAAAAAAAAAAAAAAAAACCTCCTTCCTGTGGTGGCCAAAGATAGTAATTATAGGTTCTATTGGTTGGCACTGGGTGACTCTCTACCATGTAGGGGAAAGGTTAAGCCTCTGACCTTTGCCCTC
Source organism: Tamias sibiricus (assembly GCA_025594165.1). NCBI lineage: Eukaryota > Metazoa > Chordata > Mammalia > Rodentia > Sciuridae > Tamias > Tamias sibiricus. The sequence continues at coordinate 51,847,697 of CM046658.1, forward strand.
CATCAGCCTCTTTACAGGAAGAGGGAGGGAGGATGAAGACTTACTAAGCATCAACTGTGTGCTTGGCATTTTATTTAAGGGATCTTTTACAATCCTCGTGATTGCCCAGAAGAAGGTATAATCGTCTCCTAATTTTGTTTATAAGAGAACTCAGTCACCTGTTTGGTGTCACAGAGCTAGGGAGGGTAGGAATGGTTTTAGAACTAAGGACTATCAGAGGACAAATTTAGTCTCTAAAAATGTCTCTACACCGCAGAGCCTCTCCACAGGAGACTGTTCTTCTAATGCTTGGAACTGAATTTCGGACCAGTGGAACGGAGTCCATTTCCAGGACAGAAGCAAGGCATTAGGAATTGGGTCTGTGGCGTTCTCTGTTCCTAAAGGTCTAAATAATTGAGATTTCAACCTCCCAGCTTCCACCTCTTCCATGAGCTTCTGAAGAAAATTAAACATATATTAAATTAAATGTAAATGTACAATATATTTTCCAAGTTGAGTTTTAAGAGGTAATTTGAAGACTTCATCTGTATACACGTTGGTAAGAGATACAATGGCTTTGACAATTCATTGTAATTGGGTAAATGACTTAGCTTCCAAAGACCCAGATAACAGAGGATAATTTAGGCAGTAATTGACTTTGGAATGCTGTGTATTCGTGTACTTCATGGGTGTGCCCATATCTATAAGAGTAGGTATATGTCAGTAAGTGTGTTTGTGTGTGTGCTCTTCAGGAAGCCTTGGGGTGGTAATGGACTTAGATGATTTGGTTCCTGTCATACCTACTGCTGTCTTTTGGATCTTGAATGTTCCCCAGAGGCCAAATGTTAAAGGCTTGGTCCTCAGTTCGATGCTAGTGGAAGGTGGTGGAGAAACATTTAAGGAGAGCTCAGTGAAAGGTTTTGGGTCACTGAGGGCATGACTTTGAAGGGGATTGTGGGACAACTGTCTTTCTTTCTCTTTCTCTCTTTTGTGTCCTGTCCATGAGGTGAATGGGCCTACTCCACTAGGGCTTCCACCATGATGTCCTGTACTAGCCCAAAACAATGGGGCCAATCAGTCATGGACTAAAACCGTCTAAACTGTGAGCCAAATTAAACCCTTCCATTTTTTTTTTTTTTTTTTTTTTTTTTTTTTGTGGTACCGGGGATTGAACTCAGGGGCACTCGACAACTGGGCCACATCCCCAGCCCTTTTTTGTATTTTTTATTTGGAGACAGGGTCTCACTGAGTTCCTAAGTGCCTCGCCATTGCTGAGGCTGGCTTTGAACTCGCGATCCTCCTGCCTCAGCCTCCCAAAGTGCTGGGATTACAGGCGTGCGCCACCACGCCCGGCTAAACCCTTCCATTTTTTAAAGTTGATTTATCGCAGGTATTTGTTGCAGTAAAGGAAAGCTAGCTAACACACACACACACACACACACACACACACACACACACACACACATTTGGGTATATATGTATGGTTTAAGATACATTTTACTAAAGCTTAAAACAACTATATTATATGATGATACAGGGTAGTAGTTAAGATATTTGGAGCTAGACCAGTGTTTGAATCTTGGCTCTGTCACTTATGAGCCTGTACGACTTGGGCAAGTCCTTCAACCTCTGTAAGAATCAGTTTTTTTATTTCTAAAAGTAAGAACAATAAAAATTCTGACCTCATAGGATTCTTGTAGATCCAAGGGGATTTTTAAAGGCAGGAACTGTGCCTACACATTTCTTTGCATCCAGACAGAAGGAGGTTTGGGAAGAGCAGGATTTGGACTTAGATAATGCCCCGACTCTGATGGCAGCATTCCCATTATGGCTGTGTGACCTTGGAAAAATCACTTAATTACTTTTCCGAGCCTCACATTGCTCATCTCTACAACAGAGACTTGCTACTCCTACTTCAAGTGATTGTTGTGTGATAAGGTGGGACGTGTGAAGACCTAGTAGAGCAGTGAGCACGGAGGCCGCATCCAGCAAAGACTGGTTCTCTGCCTTCCCCATTCTAGAGCCTCATCTTCAATAATGGATGGTTGAGCTCCTGTCTGACATATACACCACATTCCTTTCTCTCACCCTCCATTTTTTCTTCCCCTTTCCATTCTTTTTCTTTCTCCTTTTTGGACAGCTCTGTTCTGCTGTGATTGCATCCCTCCACCCTGGCTACCATCCTCTGTCCCCTGGGTTCCTGCACCAGCCTCCATACTGACCTCCTTGCCTCCCTCTGGTCCTATTGTTCTATTCACCAGGCAGAGCAGTCCTTTTGTGACTTGGTGCAGACCTGTGCCCCTCTGTGCTTCTTCCCTGGGGCTCCCCCACACTCAGCCTCTGTGGCCTCACCCTGGCCTTCATGCTTTTATGAACTCTCTGGAAAACTCTCTCCCCCCACCTCCTAGCACTTGCTCGCTCAATCCGCTCCAGCCTCAAAGGGCTCCTGGCTGTTAGTGGACCTTTCCATGCACAGTCTTGCTTTGGGTTTTTCACACTCACAGTTCTCTATTCCTCCATGTGCCTCCTTCTCAGGGATGGCCTCCTTCTTGATGACCTTAAGAAAAAATAACACCTCCAGTCCTTACTCCCAGTCCTCCACTTTATTTTTCTTCTTCTCTTTATCAGTGACATATGACACATTTAATCATTTACTTTTTTTTTTTTTATCGTCTCTCTCCCCTGAGTGGAATGTGAACTCATAAAAGCAGACTTTGTTTTGTTTTCGGCAGACCCTGGTGCTTAGAAGGTGCTCAACAGATATTTGCTGTGTTTATGAATGTGCATGATTCCGTTTATGCAATGAGAGACAGGAGCCTGGCTGGATGTTCCAGGAGATTCCAGGCCTGGGTGACCTGCCCAGAAGTTATCTCACTCAAACCAGGGCGATTGGGGAGCAGAAGTGCTGGCCACAAAGGGCCCACTTGCCTTCACACACATGCCCTCTGGAGCAGCAGTGTCTAGTCGGTGGCAGGGACTGGCTTGCTTTTGTGCTGTGCTCTGCGCCACAGTTGCAATGTTGTGTAGAATTCCCCTGGTAGCTTACACTATGATTAACTTTGCTCATGCAGATTTGTATCGATCACAGATAAAGATCACTCGGGTTTAAATTTAGCACTGCCACAACAAATTGAAAGTTAGAGGTGTGCTACCTAATTATTCCCAGACTGTGGAAACATGCACAGCGTGTGCGCACTGAACCGCTCCCTCCCACCCTCTCTCCCTTCCCTTCAGCCCCTCTGTCCCAATTCTGCGCAAGTCATATAACCCATGTTAGCTTTGTGAAATGACAAAAATCATGGGAAGTCTGGGATTCTAGGGTTCCAGTGCCCACCCACCACTTATTCACGGTGAGATCTCAAGCTCCCTGGGCCTCAGTTTTCTCCTCTGTACAATGGGCCTGCTTGAACAACAGGTGTTCCATGACCTGCAGAAGGAAGATGACTAATGACACCCGGCAGGTGGAGAGGCTGCCCCTAGTGAGCACTCCATAGGTGCCAGTCCCCTTCTCTGCTGAGGATAGGCAGCCATCAGGATGGACAACCCAGGTGACAATACAGAGGGCTCGTGACAAGACCTGAGATACTACTGTATCCACCCAGAGGTTGAAGATTCAGGGGTGGTGGGTGGGTGGGACACCAGGCAGTGAGAGGCATGGTTTCTGCTGGTCTTAGTGTCCTGTGGCTGCTGTAACAAATCGTCATAAACTTGGTAACTTTAAACAATGGAGTTTGTTCTCATAGTTCCAGAGGGCAAAAAAGCTCCAGAGGGTGATACTCTGCCAGGGGGACCTCCCCCGGCTTTTGGTGCTGCCTGATATTGCTGGGCCAGTGACGGCATGCCAGGTGTTGCCTGTGTTCACATGGCCTTCCCCTCTGTGTGTCTGTGTCTCAAATCTCCCTCTCCTCTCCCCGACAGGGCCACGAGCCACTGGACATAGGGCCCGCCAGTCTCATCCTGAGATCCTTGACTTATTCCATCTACAAAGACCTATTTCCAAACATGGCCCAGGGTTAGGACGTAGACATAATGTTTTGAGGACACGATTTAACCCACTAAGTGCCTGGCAAGCCTTTCAAATTAGGAAAAGGGACAGGGCTAAGCAACCAGAGTGTCAAGGCAAGAGTTTGTGAAATAAACCCTGCTAGATGGTGGGTGGGTGGGACATGATTTATTCCATATATATATGTATATACATATATGTTAGTTGTTGATAGACCTTTATTTTTATTTATTTACGTACGGTGCTGAGATTCAAACCCAGTACCTCACACACGCCAGGCAAGTGCCCTACCACTGAGCCCCAGCCCCAGCCCTAGATTTATTCCTTTTTTGATTCAGAGACATTCACTAAGTCCTTGCTGTGCTGGGTGCTGGAAAGCAGAAATGACAAAGCACTGACCCAGCGCTGAGAGTTCACAGTCGGATGTGAAGACCAGGGAAACAGGCAGGGCCAGTTCAGCGTGGAGGGGCTGAGATGAGCCAGGGCCCTGATGCTGTGGGGCATTCCCAGGTCTCACTGCAGCCCTGGAGAGGTCGTGGTCAGAGAGGGCTTCCTGGAGGACCTGAGGGCTGAGGAAGCAAGAGCCGTCCAGGCCAAAAGGGGGATGGGCTGTAGGAAGAAGGAGGGGAGCGAGGGAGGAAACACTGTCTTCTGTGGGTTTGGCACAAAGTAGGGGCTAGAGGTAGACAAGGGATTGGACTGAAGAGAATGCTGGAATGCTATAAGCCACCCAGAGAGCAATGAGGAGCCATAGAAAGATTCTAGGGAGGGGAGTGATATGACCCCTTCTGTTAAAAATAAAAATGACAGAAAGCTGTTTGAGAAAGGTGATCTATAACAACTTTAAAACTGTATTTATTTTATTTTATTTTATTTGTACCAACCAGGGATTGAACTCAGGGGCACTCGACCACTGGGCCACATCCCCAGCCCTTTTTTATATTTTATTTAGAGACAGAGTCTCACTGAGTTGCTAAGTGCCTCACCATTGCTGAGGCTGGCTTTGAATTTGTGAACCTCCTCCCTCAGCCTCCTGAGTCGCTGGGATTATAGGCGTGCGCCACCGCGCCCGGCTAAAACTGTATTTATTACGCTTGTCTTTTATTTAAAGTCTAATGTACAGAAAAGCATGCAAGTTATAAGAATGCATCTGGATGTGTGACCACAGAGTGAGTAGCCAGGGCATGTGGACATTGCTCAGGGCGTTTGGGCTCAGGCACTGGCAGAGGAGAGGCAGGACAGAGGAGTGCTTAATGACAGGACTCAAACTTCTCTTCTTTGTCCCGAGGAGAAATGGCCCCCATTTCAGAAGGAACCTGAGATCTGGAGCAGGAAGGCTCCATTGGGAGCCCCCGCTTTGACATTTCCTTCCTGTGTGATTCCAGGCGATCGGCCGTACTTCTCTTAGCCTCAGTTTCATCATCCATAGAAGGGGCGAGCAGTGTCTGCCTCACTGAGATGGTGTGCCGGTGACAGAGGACAGAACTGGAGAAAGTGCTCTGCATTATTCAAAATAGTCATAGATTCCCAGCTGCCACCCACCTGGGCCATTTCCCTTTGCCTTCCTCCTTCTCCAGCAGATGCTTTGACAGGTAAGTGAAGGGCAGACGAGTTTCTTTTTTTTTGCAGTGCTCTTCTTGTTTGCTTCCCACTCTGAAAAATCTAGACCCTTTCTGGAGTGGCTCCCGTCTGCCCTTTCTTCTCCCCACTCCCCTTGCTCACTGTCAGCTGTCCCCTGAGTTTCCTCTCTCAGTCTCCGCTGAGCACCTGCTATCCCAAGGGGACACCGGGTATTTGCAAAGGGACAGGGAAGACCAACACGGCATTTACACTCACTCAGATTGTTAAGACACTGTGAAAGCAGGTCAGTAACAGCAAGGCCAGCTGAGGTCAATGGTGTGTCAGCTTTTTGTCCTTGTGACCAAAATACCTGACAAGAACAACTTAGAAGAGGAAAAGGAAAAGTTCATTTTGGCTCACAGTTTCAGAGGTTCTGTCCATGGTGGGCCAAGTCCATTGCTCTGGCCCAAGGTAGGCAGAATACCATGGCAGAGGAAAACTGCTCACCTCATAGTAGCCAGGACACAGACAGAGAGAGGGGGAACAGGGTTGCAGGGAAGATGCACCACCCAGGGCACGCGCCCAGTGACACACGTCCTCCAGCCATGCCTCACCTGCCCACAGTTAGCACCCAGTCAGTCCATCAGTTAGGATGGACTGATTAGGTTATAGCTCTCTCAATCCAATCATTTCACCGCCGAATAGTTCTGCATTAAGAGACCTTGTATCTAAACCAGGAGACCTGGTGTCAGAAGCAAATAGCCAATGAAATTTGACACAGAAGAGGTCACAGCTTTGGGTAAAACACCATAAAGAAGGTGAACTCAGGGCTGGACTCTCCTCTCTCTTCCCATTTCAAATTCTTGGCTTCATGCAATAAATACCTGTAAGCACTGATAGCATATATGACCATTATTTTATATGCATTATATTATTTCAACTTTATGCCAAAACTGAAAGCTAACCATGACAATGACTAACTTTTGATCAAGGAACATATTTATGGCCATCTGCTCAAGGTACAACACTATTAAAAGGAGGGAATAGCCCTGGACCCACATCTGCCCAGCCCCAGGGCTCCCGCTCTCTCCACCAGCTATGCCATCTCCCTGGATGTGTGTGGGAGGGGGTCATGTGTTTTACTGGGCTGCATTGTATCGCATGCGTTTTCAGTCTATGTGTCCACATGCCAACAGGCCTGTGGGAATCCTGCTGGGTGAGTTGTAATGATTGTGCTTTGAGTGGCTAAATGGGTTTTTGCTGCCAAGGCCTGGCTCAAGGACAAGATGCAAGGAAGCCTACGAACCCCACTGTGTGGGAAGCTAGTCACAAGGTGTGAGGGCTGGTCCTTAAACCAACTATTGGGAAATGGGTCTGTTTAGCCCTGGGGAACTGCCCTTCATTAGGGCCCTGGAGTTTTTCCATGACTATTTGATTCCAAAGCATAATTCACTCCCCCCCTTTCTTGAATAAAGGGGACTGATATTTGTTTAGTACTCTCTGTGTGCCAGGCGTGGTGCTTGGTGCTTTACACCTGTGACATGGTTTAATTCTCAGAAAGCCCTGCCAAGGGGGCTCAGTGAGCACCTCTGTCCAGCCCAGGAAACACTTCCCAGAGGCCTGGTGGCTGGCTGTGAGGAGCAGAGCCAGGCTCCTGCCCAGCACTGACCCAGCAACAGCCACACTGGCATTTCAAGTTGATTGGTGGGACATTCTATTTTGCAATAAATTTGTAAGTTATCTCTAATTCATGAAGCAGGACACGAGCATACTGATCCTACCCCTTCTCTTTTAGAGAAAGAAGTGCTTTGTGTTTTCATTCCTGAGCTGCTGTGCCACAGAGATAGACATCTTCATTCCAGGCCACTGGAGTGTGATTATCAGGAGAGGACAGCATGTTATTCTTGCTCATTTGACTCCCACCCCCCCTCCCCCCCTTTTTTTTTTCCCTAAGGTACCCAGCTTCCTTCATGACACCTCCTACCTGTCCCCTGGTTCCTATCACCACAGAATGAGACTGTGGAGATGTACCAGTCCCATAAGGAAGGCAGGGGCCTCTACCTGGATGAGCCTGTGGTCAGGGAGACCTGGTCCACACGGAGCCTAGAGGGACTTCTGGAATTTGAGATAGACTCCAAGTGTCTCCCAGAGCCCCCTGGTCCCTTTTTACCCAGAGCTACCAAAGAAAGCAAACCATTTCCTCAGTGTTGTTAGAAGACATTTGACCTCTGAAACAATCACTGGGGGCCATCAGCCCCTTTTAAGAGTGGATGACAATCCTGAATGCCCAAATGGCCTTAATTTTGCACCCAGCACAGGGATGGACCAAATTTTCCTGAAGCAAAATGAATAATAAAGAGGAGGGTCTTTGAGACGCCAGGGCCTGTCATTTCATACCTCCTTTAAGGCTTGCAAAGCAGAGGGGGTCAGGCAGAATGAACGCTCTGTATGGGCTGTGGTGGAGAAATCCTGAGATTCTGGCTGCATGCCCTTGGCACACCGCTGCCCTGCCCTCAGCTGCAATGTTCTCTTCTGCCATTTGGCATTAACGTTGCTCCCCCTGTCCCATCATCGAGCTGCTGTGAGAATGTCATGAAAATATGTTTACGGTTTTGGAGCAGGGCCTCAGCTCAGTGAAGGTGATCGCCAAAGCCAGGTCCACTCCAGACTGCACCCCCCGCCCAAACTGGTCTTTCTTTCTATAAAGTGAGGGAACTTGTTTTTGTCTCCATGATTTCTCTTGACTCCAAATGCCATGAATATTTTGCCTAAATGGAGGACTAGAAGTAACTTTTAGGAGATGAATGGATCATTTAATATTTAGCAATTCAGTTACTGACAGATGTTTATTGAGGACCTACCTCATGTCAGGCACAGTACCACATAATAGATACAGGGTAGAAGACGCTGCTCTCATGGAATTTCTAGACTACAGTAAGACTGTCCAGCGGAAATTGGTCATCTCAGCGGAAGAAGGTCTAGGGCACCAAGGGGAACATCCTTAACTAAAAGAACCATATTAGGCCAGGCGCCATGGCACACGCCTATAATCCCAGTACTTGGGAGGCTGAGGCAGGAGGATTGCAAATTCAAAGCCAGCCTCAGCAATGGCGAGGCACTTAGCAACTCAGTGAGACCCTGTCTCTAAGAAAATACAAAAAAAGGGCTGGGGATGTGGCCTAGTGGTAGAGTGCCCCTGAATTCAATCCCTGGTACCACCCCCCCCCAAAAAAAAAAAAATATTAGGCATGTCACAGGGGCTCAAGTATTTGTTAGATGAATAAATCAGTGTGAGTACCTTAAGGAAGCTCTTGGGGTGACCCTAGATAGAGTTGGGAGCAGTTGCCCAGAGTCCAGAAAGACCGTGGGAGTTCCAGTAAAAGGGGTGTGTAATTGCTAAATAGTTTATTGAGACACCTGTGCATAGGAGGATCTGCCCCTACTTGCCCAGTTCTCAAGGGGGGGCATTTACTGGGAACAAGAATGGCTTCCCTGCCAGATCCCTTTCCCAGAGATGGAGCCATTGCAGATGCTGAAATCCAAGGAGAGAAGGGAATAGTGGCCAGAGAAAATGCCAGTATTAGTACAACATTTGGGCAAAGCCCAAAGGACCCTTAGAAGTTGTGAAATATCATCTGAATCCCATTGGAGTGGGAGCTGGCGTCCAGCTGGGGTGTATGGCCACATAAATATTGGCTTTAAAGCCATAGTCAGGAGGCTTCATGGGGGGCAGAAAGAACTTGGGCTCAGGAGATGAAGACTGAGTAGGTGTGAAGGCTGTGGAACTTTGGGCAAATCACTTAACCTCTCTGAAACAACTTCCTTATCTGCTAAAAAAAAAAAAAAAATCATCATCACAATGGTGGCCTCTCCAAGATGTCTTGAGGTATAATGTGTCTCAGGGCACCTAAAACCAGGACCTGGAACTAACTCTGGGTCTGACAAATGGTTTTATAATTATTACACTATGAGGACCCAGGTCCTGTTTTTGTGCAATATTGAGAGACAGTGATAAGACAAATCTGATGAGAGAGCTTAGAAAGACGTTGTATTATTTTGATGAAATGGTGAAACAGGGCTGAGTGGATTTGGGGAATTTAACTCTGGGTTATCTCAACCAATAAGTTACCTTACATAGTTTTGCCATCTTTAAGACTTGGTCTTCTCCTCTGTAAAATGGGAATAATTTTTATGCCCAACTTTTCTGTATCCATCCGTTAGATACTTACTGATGGCTTGTTCTGAGCCACAAAGTGCTTGGTGCTGAGGACACAGGAAATAGGACATAGTCCCTGCCCCTCAGGAGCTTACCACCTAGTGGAATAGACCATTAAGTAGATATTTAGGGTGGAGTAAGGGCAGAGTCCAGCAGTAGCCTAACCCTGAGTGAACCAGGAAGACTTCCTGGGAGAGGTGATGTTTAAAAACTGAGGGCTGAAGGATGAATGTGATTTAACCAAGTAAGTAAAAGTGTGGAAGGCTCAGGGCACTGGGCAGGGCATTCCAGGAAGGGAAATTGTACACCAAGGGCCAGGAGGCAGGAGGGTGCAGAGATGTAATGATGTGGCTGGCTGAGTACGCCTTCCTGCAGCCAGGGCTTTGTGAAGGCTGTGGGAGGCCACTAGAGATTTCAAGCAAGGGAGTTGGAGTAACATGATCATATTTGTGTTTTAGAAACGACTCAGCGTTCTATGTGCCTGTGTGAAGTTTTATTAGGGAAAGTGATGGAAGGAGTGGATTCTTTCCTCCTTCACTTTCTCCTCCTTTCCTGCCCACATGAGTTGGTGCACATAACATGAACAAACCCCCAAGAGCAGGCCTGGGGTAGTATTTGGCACGTAGTAGGTGCCCAATTAGCTGTTCCCCCTTGTAAAATATAGCTCCTGAAAGAGAAATTCCTAGCAAGTTGGGGCATACCTAGTGAGTGAAGGTGTGGCTGTCTGTATCCCCTGGCTGATGTTTGTGTATAGCCAACAGGTTAGGTTGGAGGAAGTTTCCCAGACGTTTGGCCCCAACCAGTCATCTAGGGTTTCAGAGGGCAAGTGAAAATCATAATATCCCCCCATTTCAGGTGGCCATCCCTGCTCAGCAGCCTGGCCTGGAAAACTTACCAGACGTGGGTCAGAGGGCTGATTTGTCTGGGTTGGAGTTCTGATCTGTAAAATGGGTATGAGGTTACATGCACCACCAACCACAGGAGTTGTCGTAAGGATTAGAAGTGAGTAAACCACAAGAAAACAATATGATGAATTACACTCATTAATGCCTATTTTGGGTCAGGCCCCATTCTATGAGGCAGATATTATCATTATTCCTATTTTATAGACAGAGAAGCTGAGAGTCAGAAAGATTGTGTGAATCACCCACAAGCACAGAATAAGTGGCTGTAGCCAGAGCTCTTGCATTTTAACCACCACACCATGACACCATGACTTGCTCTTCCCTGGAAGCTAGCCAGTGCTCACCGGGTTCTTAGCATGATGTTGGTGCTCCAACACTATCTGTGAAGGAGGGAAAGGGACGGAGTTTGAAGTGTGGGAAAGACTTTCTTGATGGCTCCAGACCATTGGCTTCACCTATTTACGGTCTTCTCCCAGATGCATCATGGGAAATGGCACATTGCCACATATTAAAACGACCCGGTATGGGGTCTGACTCCTCTCTAGGCTGGACTCCTGGAGGGCAGGGACTGTGTGTGTGTGTCACACTGGTATTCCCAGAGCCTAGAGCAATGAGGAATAAATATTTGGGAATAAATTATTTCTCTCATTTGCCTGGATTTTCTATCCAAGCTGTCCTCTTGAAGCAGCCCTCTAAAACAAATAAGCTGGGGCTTTGGAGGAAATTTTGGCAAGGTCGTTGAGCGCATGCGTGATAGAAGTCCAGGGACAGGTCAGTGTGACCACCTGGGGCAAATCCGAAACTGGCCTCTGGCGCCCTTCATGGCCGGAGGGATCCAGAACTAATAGAATACCATTCAGCCCACTTTCCAGTGGGACCTGCAGCTGACCCTCTGAGCACGCAGACCAGATGTAGCGGGAGGACCTCTAAGGAGCTGCTGGGTGGTCCTGAGTGCGGTAGTACGTCTGGGTGGCTTGAGTTGGGCCCACCTGGCTGATTGGTGGATAGTTCGCCTGAGAACCAGAACAGTCCTCAGGCACATTGAGCAATCAGCTTCCCTTCCTCGCCCCCGGCAGGAGTGGGGCCAGGGAAAGTGAAGAAACCTGTTTGGGGCCGCCGCGAGGGGGGCGTGGGCGGGACCCTGCTGGGAACGCGGCAGCTGGACCAGTTTCCAGGGCTCTCGGACCGGATGCGGAGCCGGGATCCCGGCGGAGGAAGGAGAAATGCACGCCCTGGGCACACCTGTATGTCCCCCAGGGCGACACTGGCTTTAGCAATACCACTATTAGGGGCTCTAGGTCAGCGGTCGCCGGACGTACAACTTCCGGTTGCTAAATCAGGCAAACGGGCGTGGCTACTGCGAATCAGCTGACTACTAGAACTGGAGGAGGTTTTGGCCATCCAATCGGTAGTTGAAGGGTGCTGGGGTGGGGGGGAGGCGGCGCCCAGAAACCCGCTGGGCAATCGCGCCGCTGTCCTGACGCCGAGCCGCTCATTTTCTGCCTTACGCCTGTGCCTTCCTTGGGCCACGCATTGGGGTAGAAGGAACCCGAGACAGAGCATGTTCGGCTTCAAGCTGTTCCGCTTAAAGGCCTTTGTGTTCTTGGGCAAATAACTTAACCTATATGAATGACCCAAAGTTTTCCAAGGAGAAAAATGGGAATACGTATTCGAAAAGTCATGAGATTGAAATAACAGAGGAGCCTGGCACATAGTAGGTGCGCCAAAAAGGGAGATTCTCTTCCTCCGACGTTTAGAATCCAGACTCCACCGGCACCCCACCGGCAGCCCTAGGAAGGCGGGGTCTGGAAGGCAGGTGGCCTGGTCTGGCGAATATCATTTAAGGCTCAGTTTGCCAGTCTATCGAATAGGATGGTGCGTGCGGGTGGATTCCGAAGGTCAACTTTGGGTCGCGGTTCTGTGATCACTGGAGGGAATTTCAGAGCAATCTTTCTTTCACGTATTTATTCGCAGATTCCGGTCAGGCTGCCTCTCCTTGCCTGCCCCAGTGGCCCGCCAGCATTTCATCCATACATGGCCAGCCTCCACCCGCAGCTCTTTGTGTAAATAAAGCTATAGCCTTCCGCCTGCAGGTCGCCACAGGTCCCGCCAGCAGCGCCTGGCCTGCGGGGGAGGCGGCAAGCGGTGCCACCTCTGAGCAGGAATCAGAGACTGGGAGCCGGCCACACCCTGGCTCTCACACTCGGGCAGGGAGATCTCAGGACAAAAAAAACCCAAAAAACAAAAAAAAAAAAAAAAAAACCCACCCCCCCAAACAAAACAAAACAAAACAAACTCCAGGTTCAGGCCGTCTAAGTGCGGACTTGGACTTGCTAGTACCCTGGTCCATGGATCACCCAGTATGTGGCAAACCCTAAACAAATAACATCCCGATTCTATCAGCAAACCCTGCAGGGAGTCTTCATGATCTTCATTTTACTGGGGTTTGGCAACTTAAAATGGTTTGGCCAAGGTCCTGTAGCTTCAAAATAAAATAAGAAAAATTGGAAAACGCAGAACAAGAAATTCTAACCGAATGTCTGGTTGCAAAACTCAAGTCTTTTCGTCCCACTTGTCATCAGTGAGATTGTAAAAGTACTAACGGGGAAGAATCAAATATGTCCACAACAGTCACAGATTAACAGACCAATGGAAGCGGGAAGGGAAGTTCTGGAGCTTCCTGGGGTGTGTCAAACTGGGAACCGAACCGTAGTATAAAGCACAGGCTAATTTTCCTGGGTGACAGATTAATCCTTTTAAAATCTAAAAATATAAAATCGAATTGAAACAATAACTGAGAAGATTGTCAAACTCTCAGAATTATCCTAGCTGAAATAGAAGACTTTCTAGAAATTTCAGGCAGTTCCCACACCCTTTCCTCGATCGTGCAGAAACATGCTTGAAGCCTGTGCACAGGTGAGCAATCTGAGGTCGGGACCGGGTCCACAGACAGAAGCAGAGCCGAGGAGAACGGAGATTTCCGGACTCCCACGTTGGGGTGTTTTCCGCTGGGGCTAGAGGTGTTGTTCTCCAATAGGTACGCAGCCAACCAAGTGGGGGCGATTCTGAGTAAACAACCGCTGGCAACCTGAGCTGGGGCTGATAGCGAAAGGGACGCGCGGGCGACGCGCTGGAGAGGGTGGTGGGCGCCTAGCCCAGGCGGCGCAGGAGGGGCATGCCCGGGTTCCCTGGTCAGGAGCGCACCATAGCTCCCCAGTCGGATGCCGCCACTCTGGACCACGCCCTGTCCCAGCCTGTTATACACGCAGTCAGGGATCTTAATCCCAGCAGAGGCTAGGAGTGAACCTCCGGTCTACAAATTTCAGGTTCCAAGGGTTAGTGACCCTCTCTTTGTGAGTGGGGCACAACCAGGTTCTCTGACCCAGATTTCTTTTTCTTTTCTTTTCTTTTCTTTTCTTTCTTTCTTTTTTTGGTACCAGGGATTGAACTCAGGGGCACTCGACCACTGGGCCACATCCCCAGCCCTTTTTTTTTTATTTATTAGAGACAGGGTCTCACTGAGTTGCTAAGTGCCTCGCCATTGCTGAGGCTGGCTTTGAACTCACGATCCTCCTGCCTCAGCCTCCCAAGTGCTGGGATTACAGGCGTGCGCCACGGCACCAGGCAAATATTTATTTATTTGCTTTAGTTGTACACAATGTGATTGTTTTTACGTGGTGCTGCTAAGTGATTGCTCTACCGCTGAGCCACAACCCTATCCCCATCTGACTCAGATTTCAATCCACACCTGATATTTGCCAACTCTATGGCTTTGAGAAAATTACTTAATCTCTCTCTCGGTCTCAGTTTCTGCATCCTTGAAATGGGGGTTAGCAACACTTACCTCATATAATTGTTTTGAGAAAAAAATGTACACTTATCTGTAAATGACCAGGACATTTAAAAAAAACTTAATTAAATGCTATGTTTTGCTGTTATTGTTAGACAGGTCTGAGTAGGAATCTCAGGCCAATTAAGAACTGGACGACCCGGGCAGGTGTACATTCTGCAGTTTCCCCACCTGGGAAAGGAAGCTTCATTACCCTTGACATCACAGGGTGGTGGCAGGTACCATAAGCTGTCCAGCATCAGGCAAATCCACAAGTGATGATGTTGGCAGCTTTTAGACTATTTGCCCACACTCTCTTACGCACTTTACACTTCCTAGCTCATTTAATTCTACAATTACGGTATGAGAGAGATCTTACTAATATCCCATGTCACAAGGGAAACTGAGGCACAAGTTAAGTGATTTATCTAAGGTCACACAGCTACCAAGTAGAGTGTTCCTAATCCCTTACAGGATGTATGGGTTACTATGCCAGACCATGGGGATGCAACCAGCACACAGGGTCACTTTCTCACAGAGTCAGGGGCTCTTTCTGAGTTTACTGGCATCCTTCACATAGGCTTAAGCACGGTATGCACCTTATTATGTTTCAGATGATAAGGCACCTTGTAAACAGTAGGTCTTCAACATTGTTATTGTCCCCCTTCCTGTGTTTTGTTTTTTTCCTTTTTTTTGGGGGGGGGTAGTCACAAGTAGAGTATGGAGGGGAGGTTTTTTAGGGGCTAGAGCATTTGGTTTCTAGTAAATGTTCCTTGTTCCTGGGCTCCTCCTTCTTTGGGCTTAGTGATCTTCCGGTTCAATAGACTGAAACAGCACATGCTTAAGGTCTAGACCTTTTAATAATAATAATTGCTTCTGCCTCTAAGAATTACTGTCTGCACTGCGGGGTTCCCAGAACCGAGGGTGAATTTACTGTATTTATCACTTAATCATTTCCAAAACAGCTCATGGCTATGGCATCAGAGATCCAGAATTCTCTCTCTCCTACGCTCCCTCTTTGGGGTCCTGTGATAATTCTTGCTGTTAAGTGGCTCCTGCTACTGAATATAGACTGTAGATCTTTCTGTGCCGTTACATTCATTGCTTAAATGTTATGATCAAGTTTGGCTTTTGCGTCTGCAGCATCGAGTTAATGTGGAAAGTAATGGGGGGTGGATAACGGTTGGAAATTAAAACACGCAGTGGGTAGGTTTCCAAAGTCATAAAAAAGGAGCTTTAAATTTTAAAAGATTCAAAAATCTGGTGTGGTTCCAGGCAGCATACCCTAAGTTCCCATCATTCACATGGCTGTATTCCGAGGGTCAAAACTGTCTGGAGGAAATTCAGGGAGCTCCACTGACAACCGAGTATTAAATCAGTTAGTGTCTCTTGTAAATGAGACAGCCCAGGAAGAAGGCCCAGTCTAGCCCAAAGAGTCACAGGGAAGCTGTTAAGATTAGGGCCTGGCATACAAAGGGAACATTGCAAGACTTTTTAAACTCAGCCTACACCTACTATGTGCCAGATGCTTGCAATCTATTATTTGAAATAAACCCACAATAATCCTGTGAGGAAAATAACATGTTATATGAAAAGCGGAAGCTGACACTCCAAGTTCCTTAACTCTCCCGGGGAGTAAGTGACAGAGTCTGAGGTGGAATTTGGCATCTGGTTCACCACACCTTTTTCTGCTTTTTCTGCAAGTCCAGATGTTGGTCATCTTAGAACCAGAGGAGAGGATCAGAGGGGGATTTTAGGATCACCTCAGCCAAGGTTTCTCTGCTGCTTTTATAATCCAAGTCACCCTAGATAAACAAAAACTTCACAGCCTCTTTTAATGAATTTCTAATTCAAAATAAATATCACGATTCAAAGCAAATCAAAGCAGGGGTACCACAGTTTCAGTATTTTCTCTTTAAACAAAACAAGCCTCCCCAGAGCTCTGGTTCCCGCTCCTCACCTCCACCAGCCCCACTGGAGAGCTGCCAGTCTTCACGCCCCTCCTCCTAGTCATTTATTTCTGAGGAGGCTGAGCCCAAAAGATCTGGTTGCTGGAACCTCACAGCCTGGTCTTCCATTATGCCCTAGCTCAGTGGCCGCGCTTCAGCAAGAGGTTAGCACCTCTAGTTCCCACAGCGTCATCCTTCCAGGCTTTGTGCAGGCTGAGCCTCTGCCTAGACTGTTCTTAATTCTCCCTCCCCCTGGTAAGCTTCTATTCATGGAGAGTCAGCTGAGACACTACTTCCTCAAGGAAGACTTTCTGGATTCCTCCCTATATCCAGATGAGGGGGCCTGATGCCTGTTACACACTGTTTATGTAAAATTATCTCCTGGCTTTTGCTAACATTTGCATGTTGTTTCCGCGTGTGTCTCTCTTAATCACCTCTGGCCTCCTTGGCCACCTCACCCACACACACACAATGCCCCTGTCAGATTATTTTAATAGTATTGAGTCTTCTTCTAGACTGAACCTCTCAAGGACAACAGTCTTCTGTTGAAGTAATAGGGAGCCACTGCAGGTTTGTGAGGTAGAGAGTTCCTTGAATCCCAGGTAACACAGAAACTGGCTCATGGGATTGTAGTTGCAGATCTCCCAGTTTCCAAGCCTTGCTCTTGTGATCTTTCCTTGGAAAGGCTTTATTTCATAAATAAGAGGCCAAGGGAGGTAAATTTTTATTCCTTCATTCTTTATTAACAAAAACATATCCAGCGCCTGCTATCTCCCAGGTGCTATTTTGGGTACTGTGGACATAGCAGTGAACTAAGTGGACAAAATATCTTCTCTCTAGGAGTTTATATTTTCCTGGAGGAGACAGATAATAATTAACTAATAAGTCTATTAGTTCAGATAGCAAGTATTAAGGAGGGATAAAAGCTATCTTCATCAAAGACAGGTGAAGTGAGAGATGGGCAGATCTTTTAGATGGCAAAGGTAGGAAGGGATCTTTGAGAAACAGAGCCCTGCAAACAGTTTGGGAGTGAACCAGGGGAAGATTGGGAGGAAGTGTAGTCCAAGCAGATGGAATAGTAAGTGCAAAGGCCCTGAAGTAGGAACAGCTGGGCATGTGAGAGGAATAGCAGGATGACAGTATAGGCAGTGGCTGGGGTAGATCCCAATTATTGTCAGGTAGCTACTGGGATGTGATGATAAGTTGTTAGCTGGGATAAGATCAGCCATAGCAGCTTGTTTTAAGTTCAACCCGTTTTTTTTTTTTTTTTAATATTTATTTATTTGCTTTAGTTGTACACAATGCAATGCATTTATGTTTACGTGGTGCTGAGGATGAAACCCGGGCCTCACACGTGCGAGGTGAGTGCTCTGCTGCTGAGCCACAACCCCAGCCCCTCAACCCGTTTTGACTGTAGGAATGCCTGAATGAGTGGAGCACAGGCTATCAGCTAAGAAGACGGGCAAAATGCTTTGATCAGATTTTTATTGCTTTTAGCAACAAAATGAAGGCCTGTGGAGCCAGACACAAGAACATTATGACCTCTAAAATGAATTAGAATGATCAAAATAGGACAAAGTTAGAGTGAGTTTAGGGGGCATTTTATTGCTTTTTTCCTAATAAGAAATTTGCAGAATCCTTCCCAAGGTTGTTTTAACTAAAGTGTAAAAGTTATTTTCACTCTAATTTGGGGGATGGCACCAAGTGCAGAGAGTGGCTTCTGCTCGATCCTGCTGGGAGGCTCTTAGTGCAGCACCAGGTCTGCCCCCCCCCAAAAAAAAAAAAAAAAAAAAAAAAGCTGCTGATCGGGTCATGGAAGCTGTCCCAGCTCTCTCCCTCCTCCCTCCCTACTGCAAAAGGAATCCCACCCAAATCTGGGTGGAACAATGACATTGTCCCATACAATCAGGAAGAATCAGAGGGGATGGTCTGAAAGTTGTTTGTCTCTGCCTTGTTCACAGAGCACTCATTATACTGTAATGATTATAGGACCCAAGACAGCTAAGGATGGCCAGGGGCCTGGCCTCTAAGCAGTAGCAGCCTCTTGGAGAGCAGACAGATTTACTCCAAAGGGGCAGGAAAGCAGTGTGAATGACCTGGATTCAGAGTCCACCTTCTTTTTCACCTGTGTGGAAAGCTATGCGACCTTCTTCACGTTACTTAACCTCTTTGAGCCCCAGTTCTCTACTTTAGGCCTCCCACCACACTGCCTGGTTTTTCTGGGGCCTCCCTGTGTGTCTACAAAATCTCTAAAGCAATGAAGAACGTACCTTCTATTTTTCCGGATCCAAATCAATTCCGACCAGATGATGTAAAATTGAAATTCTTGCTTTCTAATTCATTCAACTTTTTACTTTTGCGTGGTTCCTTGAAATTATAGGGTCTTGGTGCTGAAATTTTGAAATTCATTTGCAGTGGAGCAATTTTATACTGTTGAGAATTGGAGGAGAAGTTTAAAAGAGAGCAGGGGAGTGGAGACGTGTGTAATGGGGTCACCCAGGATGTCAGAGCATCAGGGTGGAGTTGGCTCTCTGATCAGTTCGTGTTTTTCATTGCAAAGCATCCTTGAGTGTCTGAGACAGTGTGTTGAATTATTAGGATTTGGTGGTGGCATTGGTGGAGATCTGAGGTGGCAGGAGGGGGATGTCCTGAAGGGACAGACCCACTCCCAGGTGCTTAGCAGCCCTGCCTGAGTTTGAAGGAATCAGTGTGTAATTTGTTTTTTGTCACATGATGGAGGGAAAGTGTGCTCTCACCTTGGCACCTGAGCTCCAGTCCCAGGCCCACCTTTTGGGTCCATCCCTTACCCTCTCCATTCCTTGTCTGCAGATTGGATGTAAGGGGTGGGTGGTGTCAGACCTGCCCAGCCTACTTCCCTGGGCTGTTCTAAAACTCAGGTGCTGTGCAAATGTACCTGTTTATTACCTGTGATGATGTGTGGAGAGGTATGATAAAGTCACTCTGTGAGATTTCAGGAACATCGCATGGCTTTACTAAACCCTCCAGTTTTATCTTCCATAGGTGGAAATAATCCCCACCATGCCAAATTCTACCATTCAGTGAGATTAACGGACGGGAAAGCATCTTGTAAATTGTAAAGCACCAAAAGAGCAATAAGGGATTCTTATTTTCTTCCTCCTGTTCTCTTGGTCATTATTAGATTCCTAGTCCCTAAGAAAACCCTAATGAGACACCTTTCTCGTTAGGCTTTTGCTGGGACAGAGCAAGGGCTTATAAGTCAGAGAGGCCTGTGCTCAAAGCCCTGCTTTACTAGGTGCTGTGTGAACCTGGGTGAGATACTTAACCTCTCTGAGCACTGAGACTCAGAACAATGAGACCTACCTCAGTGGTGTTTGTGGTAAGACTCAGACAGGAAAGCATGTGTTCGGTATCTAAAATAGCATGTGGTATAAGTTCAACAGTGTGAATTACTTCTCTTGCCCCCTCCCTCTCCGTGGAGTCTAAGGTGGTGGTGGTGGCGGCGGATGCTGGTCTGTTTTACTCCTAAAGCACTTGTCACATGCTAAGTGGAATCATGCTGAGCTGCATGAGTTTCTCTCTCCATCCATCTGTGCACTCCTGAAGGAAAGGACACGTACGTGGCTTGCTGTTCCAGCCCCTTGAACTGAGCAGACATGCTATTCCAGGCACAAGGCTGGTGGCTCATGGGGGAGGCGTTGCATCACAGAAGGAGCAGACTCTGGGTCACAGAGGCCTGGGTGGGAATGTCCCTCTTCTACTTCCCATGTTGGGAGTCTGGATGAATCAAGTAATGACTCTGAGACTCAGTTTCTCCTTCTGACGAATAACAGAATAGAGACACAGAATTGTGTGCCTGGGGTTCCCAGGAAAGGTGAGAGATAATGCTCAGGAATGGCAGGTATGGGTACCTAGCACACAGTAGGCCCTCAGTGAGTGACCATTGCTTGACCAAAGACTGCTCCTAGATTCCCTTTCATTTCTGGACCCAGGAACTGGGAATGTGCACACGAGCCCACCCCACCCCTGTCCCCGTCACAGTACCATGCCTGGGTCCTACACCCTGCAATGTCAAGGACAGGATGCTCCCAATCCCTGCTTGGTGTCCATTCCTGTGGACACTTCCCAACCAACATGGCCTGTACATGGTGACAATAAAGAAGACTCACTAAATCTTGTTTTCTTTTTTTTTTTTTTTTTTCAGTTTGCAGCAGATAATGCAACCTGATTCACCACTGGCTCAGAGAGGGGTGAGGATGCCAAGGTCAGGGCGAGGGAGTGAGAGGAGAGAAGCGGTGCTGGAATTACCAGGCTGGCCTTGCAGGCAGCACAGGGCCACACTAAACAGGAAGGAGGAGAAAGGAGCCTGCGAGGCCTGCATGCCCTATTCTGGAGCCTCGAGTGGGAGGGTTTGGTTGGGACAGAGCCCACAGGACACATTACTTGTGTTTAACATTCTCCCAGGAATGGCTTCGAATACCACCTTCTTGCAGGGGCACAGGAAGGTCCCCGCCTGCTGCATTGTTGTTCTCTGAGTCCAGTGCTTGGTGGAACCGTGGACTGGCCTACAGCCATTAGGATATTTCTCAGGGAAAGCCCTTGGCCCACTAAGTCTATTTTTTCTTTTCTTTGGAAACTATGGTGCTGTCTGTGAAAACAAAGGGATTTTGGATTCTGTTCAGGAAAAATGTAACCTACAAACAAATAGCCTTGGAAACTCGGTGCCTCACCCTCAGGCCAGGTCAGGCACAGGGGCGGCCCGGCCCTCTGCAGCTCTCTAGCTGGAACCGCCCCGTCACACCCCTCTGCCCTCTTCTGGCTGCGGGCTCTGGCTGCCCCCTGGACGATGCCTGCCGTCCTCGCTTCTCCCTTTCATGTTGTCCAGGCCCCCCAAGTTTTTACAAGTGTTATTGTGCTGCCTGGAATGTTCTTTCCTCCCCATCTGTGACCCTTATTCATTTTCTAAGAACCAGCTCCAACATCTACCCCTTGGTTCTTATTTCCCCAGATGATTACTTGCTTCTCTAGTATGTTACTTTAGATAATTTGAATTTTAAATAGTCTTCCCTTTGTCCAGATAACAAGCCCTGATTTTATTTAAAAAAAAAAAATAGTCAAAATGACTGCCAATTCTTAAGTTCTTGCTACGAAGCAGGCAGTGTGGTAAATAATGTTACCCACTCCAGATGCAGAGTGTTTAGGATAGAACCTTTCACATAGTAAGTGCTCAGTAAACGTTACTTTTTCTTAACCTTATTAACTTCATTTTCTCACGGCACTTGTGGAAGATGTGATTTGGCATGTCCATTGGACTTAGGGGTTTACATATCTGTGAGCTCTTTGTGGGCAGGACTCTTTTTTTTTCTCTGAGCTTATGCATATTCAAAGAGTCTCCCACGGGTGAAGGAACATCTGATTGTTACAGCTGAGAATTGAATGCTGGGATTTATTTTTAGTGTTCTTGAGTCAATTTGGAGTAGCCTGGCCTAAAGATTGTGGGACAGGAGATGGGAAGATCTGGGCTTGCTTCTACTCTAGCTGCCTACTAGCTCTGGGAACTTGGGCAGGTTAGTCAATATTTCTGAACCCTCAACACCTGTTTTCCCAAATGAGGATAATGGTACCTAACATGCCCTGACAGGTTTCTCTCAAGCATCAAGTGAACTCACACGTGAGAGAGCTTCATGAATTGTAAAGTATCTTACACATATGTGACAGCATTAGAATCACTTTGGACTCCACTGCCATCACCACTACACTAGGCAGAATGTGAGCCCTCAGGTAGCTCTAGCTGGGTGAATATCAAGTGTCATTTTTACTTCTTCAGTGTCCAAAAATGTAGTTCCTTAAAATTTGAGCTATTTCTTCTCCTCAAAGCATACACCCAAGGTGTTAGCCCCAACCCTTTAAAAGGTTTTTAAAAGGCTCTTGATTTTACTACTTGCCTGTTTCAAAACCTCAGAGCTTAAATTTCACAGTCACACTTTCTTTTAGAACACATCCTATAGGCACTGCAATCAACAATCTTGGGATGTGTTGTTTGATACTATTTATCAAGAGGTGAGAAGCTAGGGGGTATAAAGACGGATAAAACAAAGTCTAAAACGTGGTCTAACTCTCAAGGGGCTTGAGTCTAGTTTGGGAGCCAGAGACAAATTCTAGACTTCTGGGCAAAGTATATAATCTGAGAAAGCGGAGATTCCTCAGTGTTGTGGTTTGTGAAGATTTCAGAGAGATATTGGGCCTTTGCTAAGTTTTAAAGAAATACTGATAACCCTGGGGACATAATTCATAAGCCAAGGCCTTGACCATCAAGCAGTGGTGGTAGCACTTCCCCTTTCAGCAAGTTATTGAATTTTTAAAAGTTCTTGGTGAAATAGGAGGAAGACATGAAAACATTTCAGTGATTTTCCCATTGACAAATGTCTGAACCCCCCAAACTGCTGATGATCTGTGTATGAAGTTTTTATGAGGAGAAACATTGGGTAAGTTACAGATCTATGAGCTCCTTCAAGGCTCCCAGCCATTATGTATTTGTCTTGAAAGAGAGAAAGCTGCTTACAAAAATTTTTGATTTTCTATCTTCAGCACCATAATAAAAACAAGAATAGGTGCTCTTGGATCAGTAAGACCAAAGCGTAATACTGAGAGTATAGGATGCTATTAGTAGTAAATTAAAGAAGAATTTTTAAAAATACACAATCATAAACTATTTATGAAAAATAAAATGAGAGTACCATATATGACAATATGCCAAAGCACACACAGCCAAAGCCGTAGTCAGAACTCAATTCATAGCATTTATGTTTGCACTTAAAAATAAGAATAAATGAAAAAAATTAACTAAGTATATAACTAAGAATTTAGAAAACAAGCAATAAAACAAAACCAAGAAAAGCAGTACAACAACAGCAACAAAAAAAAGGATAAAAAATGGATTAGGCTGAGGCAGGAGGATCACAAGTTCAAAGCCAGCCTCAGCAATGGCGAGGCACTTAGCAACTCAGTGAGACCCTGTCTCTAATAAATACAAAAAAGGACTGGGGATGTGGCCCAGTGGTCAAGAGCCCCTGAGTTCAATCCCCAGTACCAAAAAAAAAAAAAAAAAAAAAAAGTGGATTAGAAAAATTAACACAGTAGTTGGTCCATTCATAAATAAATTCATAAGCTGGTCCTTTTGGAGGAAAAATAGACAAATCTCTAGGAAACAAGCTTAAGAAGAAAAGAGAAAAAAAATCAAATAACTGACATCTGAAAAGGTTATATAACTTGTACAACTTTCCCATTACTTGTTATTCTTTGTTCCTAAACTATCCTATGTGTTATATATTTGTAGTCCTATTTTGCTAATGATAAAACTGAGGATCGAAGAATTGAGGTTACTATTTATAGTCACACAGATAGTGAGTATTAAATTATTACATGAACCCAGGTCTTCTAACTTTCTTGAACAGTTTTCCAATAACCTCATGGCATACTTTCAAGATAAATATAAAAAAGGAAGAATGAAAATTTCATATGTGTGTATTGGTTTCCTGGGGCTGCTATAACAAATTACTTAGAAAGATAGAAATTTATCTTTTGGAGCTTGAAAGTCTAAACTCAAGATGTTGCAAGACCATACTCTCTTTGAAGGCTCTCAGGGAGAATCCTTCTTTATCTTTTCCCAGATGCTGGTGGTTGCTGGCATTCCTTGGCATCCCTTGGCTTGTAGCCAAGCACTAATCTCTGTCTCCATCTTCACAGGGTACTCTCCCAGTGTGTCTTCACATGTCTCTCTTCTGCACATAGTCTCCTCTGATTTTTCTACTTATAAGGACATTAGTTCTTAGCATCCACCCTAATGCAATAGAAGCTCATCTTGTTTATTATATTTGCAATGACTTTTTTTTTTTTTTCTCTAAATAACACTACATTCTGAGGTTCCAGGTGGTCATAAATTTGGGAAGGGCATTATTCACTCCAACAAGGTGTTTATTTCTTATGGTTTCAGCAATCTTTATTCTGTTCCCTCTGCCTAGTGAATCTGCACAGGAACTCATCCATCCATCCTGTCAACAATCCTTTGCCCAGTGGTTAAAGGAGCCAGATACCTGATTAGATGGACCATGACACAAAAAGAAAAAGATGTTTGAGATCGTAGGCTACCGTATGAGGAGTTTACTAAAATAGGGGCAGGGTGGGAGTGATAGTCCTAATCTACTAGTTAGCCCAATCTGGAGAACTGTTTAGATTCAGGAACTTTATTAGGGAGGTAAACTTGGACAAATTCAGAGGTCAATGACCAGAATCTTAAAATTTATTGCTTTGGCCACAGTTGAGAGAATTAGAAACTAAGAAAATCTCAGGTGTGTATATGGGTGGTGAGGTGAGGTAAGAGGAAGGAATTGGAGACTCTCTTCTAATACGCGAAGGGCTACCAGCTGTATGAGTCTTGGTTTGGTCTCTTGTGTCTCCAGTTACAAGGACCACAACAAATGGGTGGAAGCTACCGAGATTTATTTCTTAACTCTGTTAGCAGAAGATCTTTAGAGACTAGGAGTGTCTGAACACATCGCTAGGATTGGGTGACTCTGGTACCTGCCTGTGTGTAAATTCCATCCCGTAGGCTGCTGTGACTGCTGAGTGATGCCTTGTGCTAGAGGGGCTGCTGGGAGAACATGAGGGAAGGAGAGTAGTTGACGGATTTTGTTACTTGCTGACCACTCCAAACTTGGCATTCGGTAGAGATCTCTGTCTAAAACTGGGAGAAAAAATACTTTAAAACTGTTTTGCACAAATTTACAATATTTCTCAATATAAACATAGTGTTGGCATAAAATTAAGTTCGTTTCATGGGCAGAGACTGTGCTGGGGCCTAGCAATGCCAGGTTGAAAAAGACATGGGCTGGTGGGAGAGCTATAACACCAAATAGAAACAACTGACTGAAATGATGTAAGAATTAGGCACGCAATAAATATTTAAAGAATGAATGATGTTGTGAGTTTCTTCAAAGAATATGTTTGTTGTTGTTCTGAAATTGCTACTATAATAGTGGCGTGAGCAACTGTCCTGATTTGTCTGGGACTGGGTGATTTTTCAGGACGTGGTATTTTCAGTGCTAAACCCGGAAAGTCCTGAGCAGACTAAGACAAGTTGGTCACACTGATTTATAGACTTTTGAAAAAGGAAAAAGACATAAAGGCAATTATGGTAACAGCAGCAACAACAGTTATGGGGTGTGAGAGGGGACCAATATCATCTTTAAGGGGGAACCCTGGCCTACTGGAAGGAATTTAGGTCATTGAGTGTGTGTCTTTGAATGGAACACTGGGAGCCCAGCCCCTCCTCCTTCTCTTTTTACTTCCTGCCACCACGAGGGACGCCTCTCAACCTCATGAGATGCCTCTCTTGCTCGCCTCTGCATTCTCCACATCCAGCACAGTGTTTGGCTCTGAGTTGGAATTCAACCTGTAATGATCAAATGTATGAATTAATTAAGGCAAGTCAAAAAGCATTTGGGCTAAGCCGTGGAGACTCTGTTGCCTTTTGACTGTAGGAGGAAGAGGTGTGAACCAGGCCCAAAGAGAACCTGGGCCTGGTCATTGGTAAGTATGATGATTAGTGGAATCTAGTCTTTTCCTGTGGCTATTAATATATTTATTGGGGAAAGCCCTTGACACAATAAGTCCATTATATTTCCTCTATTCTCTTTTCCATGCTTGAGTCCCTTTTCCACCCCCTTTTTGCTTCCTTTTCTCTGTTGGGAGAGTTAATCTCTTTGCCATTAGATTCTCTTTCAAGGGGAAGCCTACGTGGCAAGAACACTGTTCAGGAAACCTTCCGTTGGCAATGCACTGAGGTGTGGGCGGAGCTGGGGGGCCAGAAGTGGCCGGGGAAGGACTGAGTATCTGGATGGTGTGGAGCAGCAGGGGAAGAGGGAGGGGGAGGAGTAGTAGGACTGGGGAGGGCACTTGGGGCCAGATGGTGAAGGGTCCCACGGCTGAATCACAGTGCACTGTGTACTAACTAGCCCGCCTCGGAGCACACAGGTGTTTCCTGCTGGATTCTCATTATGGAGGACAAAGTGTAAAATTACTCCTCCGAGGGAAAGAGAAGTAAAAGGGGAGAAATATTTATTGGGCAACTATCATGTGCCAGGCACTGTGATGCTTTTTTTTTTTTTTTTTTTTTTTTTTTTTTGTGGTACCGGGAATTGAACTCAGGGGCACTCGTCCACTGGGCCACATCCCCTGCCCTTTTTTGTATTTTATTAGAGACAGGGTCTCACTGAGTTGCTAAGTGCCTCGCCATTGCTGAGGCTGGCTTTGAACCCGCGATCCTCCTGCCTCAGCCTCCCAAAGTGCTGGGATTACAGGCGTGAGCCACCGCGCCCGGCTTGTGATGCTTTTATTATATGCGTGAACCACATCCACACATCTTGAATGATATTATTATCTTCATTTTACGAATGAAGAAATAGAAATAAGAGATTCAGTAACTTGCCCAAGAAGTTGATTAGTAGCCCATCCAAGCCATATTTGAACCTGATCTGGCTTTTCAGAGATGGTTTCCAACTTCCCATCCTTCCTTTTACATCTCAGCTGATGAAAGGAGAACCGTTTGCAGCCTCCTCCCTCTTTCTTCCTGCACCCATTTCCTTCTGGTGGACCCAGTCAACTTGCCCCTCTTAAAAGCAGTGCTGGATCTTGGTATCTCTTTGACATGAAATCTGATATTTTGACCTGGACACAGCTCTAGAAGCTCATGAGAGCCTCTTCCATTATTTCTTAGAAATATTTCCAGCACGTGTTAGTGTATAGTATAGTTGAAATCTTGCATGTCCCCAGAAGGTCAGTTGAAGGCTTGGTCCCCAGCTATGGTACTCTTGGGAGGAGGTGGGGGCCTACTGGAAGGAATTCAGGTTACTCTGTGTGTGTCTTTGAAGAGGAAAAACTGGGAGCCCAGCCCCTCCTCTTTCCGTCTCCACTTCCTGCCGCCATGAGGGAAATATGCCTCCTCCACCCATGCTCCTGCCAATATGTGCTGTGCTACCACAGGCCCAAAGCAGCTGGGCCCCGTGACCAAGGACTGAAACCTCTGAGACCATGAGCCTCCTTATACATTGATTTATCTCAGGTATTTGTTACAATAATGAAAAGCTGAATAGCATAGTATACTATTAAGATGTGCTTCTTAAAATGGCAGTGTTACCCAAAATAGGAAGTTGAGGGAATCTTATGAATCCAGCTGGCCAAACTGCCTCTCTTGGTGCTCATGGCCATGACTTATTAGCAGAACAGAGAGGAAATGTAGGCAAACCTAGATTCCAGCCAGGCTCTGCTGTTCCTTAGCTGTGGCCCAAGTCCCTCCACTTCTTTTGTCCTTAGTCACTTTGTCTCTAAAATGGGTGACTTATACTTGATTTGCTTAACTCAGAAAACTATACTGAGAGGTTACCTTGAGTGTAGTAAAAAACTCCTAAATCAAGGAATGTATGATAAATCAAAGATATTAGCTTTAAATCTTCCAAGGGACAAAAGGGCACAAATAAAATATGAAATATTATTGTTATATATCTCGGTGGCTAGTCAGTTCAATTAAAAAAAAAAAAAAGAAAGAAAGAAAGAAAAGAAAAAACCTAACACAATGTAGCTCAAGCCAGAAAGGGAACTTTGTGTGCTCAGATAAATCATGAGAAGCCAGCCAGCCCGAGACGTGGCTAACTCTGGGCCCAGCACTGCCAGCTGCCATGCCAGTCTGCCACCCCTACCTTATTGCCTGTTGGCATCTCTCTCTGCTGCTCCTCATGAGCTTCCTACATAGGATGAGCAATGTGACCACTGAAGCTGGCCTGCCTCCCAACTTTTGTAGGGTCTTTTGTTTGTGAAGTATGACTTATGTAGAAAGTATATAGTGATACATGCACCCTGTAGGCTTCTATTTTTACAACTTCAAAGAAAGTTTGTTTCTACAGCTCAAGGTAGGAAAGTCCCATGGGAGCCCCGTGGCTGGCCTGACTGGGGTTATGTGCATGCCTTGGCCAAATCACTGTGGCTAAGGGTGGAGATTACCTCTGGCCAAGTTTGGGTGTCAGGCTTACCACCCCTGTGGCCCAGGGGAGAAGTGAGCAAAGACAGGGCCAGTCCCATTATATTTGCAACAATGGAATTAAAATAATAAAGGATGATTGCAGGGGGCTCCTTCTGCAGGTTTCTGGTCCCTCTGTGATGTTCCAGCTCTGAGGGTGCAGGCTTACCTGGAGATGCAATTAGTACTTTTGCACTGATTGGGCAATCTTGCCAGTCCTTGCTCAGTTTAAGTCTGGCTAGGTATAAAAAATAAGTACTGCTTACTTGTCAAACTTAGTATAGAGAATGGAGTGACATGAACTAGCCTGTGGGTGAACTCAGACGCATGTCAGGAGACTTTCCAGGCAGCAGGAGGACAGATATGCAGTAAGTGTCTGTGCTGCAAAAGACAAGTCTAAAGCGCCCGCAGCACGGGACAGTCACAGAGGATGCCCTGACATCACCTCAGGGAAGTGTCCCCATGGGATGTAGGTCTTTTAGGACTAGCATGAGCAACAGTCCTGGGGTTGGAAAGAGCACATTGGAGGAGGTGTATCCTGATATAGAGAACTAGGGGGAGAGTGGCACAAGATGAGGGAGGAAGAGGCCAGATCAGGCATCTCGAGATCTACTCAGATGCAAGGTCCATGCTCACCAGTGCTCCCTCTATCTTTGGCCAAGGTTGGCCTGTAGCCTTTACATCAGGTGTAGGGCCCAACTTCCAACCTCCCCACATCCTACCATGATGTTGTCCCCTTTAAGAACAAAACTTAGCAGGGGAGGGAAGACTTGGCAGCTGGGATATCCTTGCAGGGCTATTTCCCCCTTTCAAAAGAGCTAAGCCCTGCTGCTAATAATAATTATTATTAATGCTAATCATCACATTTGACACCTCTATTGCCACAGAGCCTGTTGACCTTCAAAGCTCCCAGGAGCAACTATTACTCCTCCCAGCTCCCCTATGAAACAGGTAAATAGGGGGCTGAGAACAGAACGAGGAGCCATAAAGTCCTGAAAATCAGTCTCCTTCTCTTTGGCCTGAAGCAGAAAAAGGAATGTTTACCCCAAAGCCCCCACTTTGGCTCCCGACTGCAAAAGGGGAGACAGACAGGGGCAGGGAGGGAATCGCGGCTCCCAGGTGTGCTGAGAGGCTTAATTAGAAGGTTCAGGGTGCACTTTCATGAGAAAAAGGGCTTCTGAGCACCTCCTCTCCAGACTTCAAATGCCCCTTTAGGTAGACAGCCATCAGGGCGCAGCAGCCAGCACTGGATGAAGGAAGGGAAAGGGGAAAGCAAAGGCATCCCAGGAGATGGCACTTGTCTGGTCGACAGAAGGCCAAGCAGGGCCCAGCACTGCTGAGGCGAGGAGGACCAAACCCTGAGACCCTTCACTCCTACCTCTTCCTGCGCGAAGTGCTCCATGGGACCAGGAGCTGTTAGCTCTTGAGTGGCTCGTTAAACCTTTCGGGTCTTCGCTTTGGTTCAAATAGGACTTCCTGTGGTCTTGTGCTCCCGCCCTCTGTCTCTTAGATGCACGTTTTCAGCATTCTCTGTGTGGTGCAGGCAATAGGATCACAAAGATGGAGAAACATGGCCCCCAAATTTAGGATTTGCCGGGAAAATGGAAGCAGAAGCCCAGAATTTCTGTTCATGGCAGTGTGCTTTGGGAGAGGGAGGCACAGGAGTTATGAGACCACCAAGGGGAGGATACCCCCACGTTAGAGGCGACAGGGGACACCTCCTAGAGGTCTGAGTTGACCTATCCAAGTTCTTCGCAGTGACCCCAACTAGTCTGTGGAAAAGAAGCCTTTTCGGACACCATTAGCCCATGTGCACCACAGCCTCTTCTTGGGGAATCCTACAGCTCTGATCACCTGCCCTGATCCTAGATACTTCCAACCTGTTCTTGTGTTTCTGAAAGGCTTAAGTCTTATGTTCTGAATGACAGACTTAATGACAATAATTACCATTCCATATGTTTGTGGAACACTGTATAGTTTACCAAGCACATCCTCAGCCATCACCTTAGGGAGCTCAGAGTTTTAGGGATGGACCAGGTAATCCAGATCATTGCACCCACATGTTTGCTTCTCAGTCCTGAAATTTCTTTCATATTCCTGCTCCAGGTGGACAAAGAGGATAAGAATATTGATATGCCTGCTAACCACTGCACAGGTGTCATCTTGGCTGTCATGTTGATTTACTGAGGAAGTCTTCATTTGACTCCCTCTTACAGGTGGGACGCTGAAGCTCCAAGAGGTGATGTCATGTGTCCAACATCCCACAGCTCATCGGGAATGGAGCTGGGATGCCTCCTGGCATGGCCGACCTCTCACTATCCACTCTTGGCTGTGCCATGATACATGGTATTTGTCTTGGTACCTATATCTCAATGCCAGGCATATAGGAGGAGTTGAATAAAGATTTGTAGGTCTAATGTATTCATGTTTTCTTTTCTTTCTACCTTACCTTTTTTGATCTTGGAGTCAACATGTACAGGGGATGAAAGGAAGTTTTATCCTTGGCATACTGGCCTGTGGGCACTGAAGATATACCAGTCTGTGACTAGGCACCTGTTCCCCTCCACCACCACCCCAGAATGTCTCCAGCGAGGAGCAGGATGTTAAGATGTTGGAACATTGACTGCCCAAGGTGAATGGTATCTTCCTGTCCCCAACCCCTCCAAACATTAATGTCATTGGAGGCAGCTGCCCATCAAACCAGGAATAGCTCTGCCTTCCAGAATATCTTCTACCTTGGCCAAGATCGGGGACACACTGTCCAGGCCTTCCTCTTGGGCTCCCGTTTTCCCAATGTCCTTGCAGATCGGTGGTCCTGGATCCAGGCCATGACCTGTATCTTAAAGGTCCCTTTTCTTTCTTATTTACTAGTGGATCTTCTGTTTGTCTGCATTGTACGGCCACCTTCTAGGCCAGGCACCTGTGGGTCTCTGTGTTGTTGAACACAGCCTGTGCCCTGGAGGCACTCAGGGAGGCCTTGAACACTCTGCCCAGGGAAGAAGAATGGGTGGGAAGAAGTCCAGGGGCTTGTGGGAGCATGAAGGAAGAGCACCCATGTAGACAAAGAAGACTTCAGGGGAAGAATGCATGGACTTGAGCTTAAAGGAAGTACCAGGATTTTCCAGGAAGAGAGAGAGAAGGAAGTAATTCCACTGAGAGATATTTTTCTCCACTCATAGTCTTGGGACCCCCTAAGGAGCTGCACAGCTGTGTACCCGGGTCCTGTGGGACAGCCTCTAGCTGTGAGAACAGCTTGCTTGCTGCTCCTGTGGCTCAATTCCTCACTCCTGAGCATTTCTGTCCTCCAAACTAGTGCCCTGGTTCCTAGCTACCTTCTCAACTTTGAGTGTTTTCTTTGCACATGTTCCATTTTGACAGAGTCCCCCAGAGAGCAGCCACTAGCATGGTCCTCATGGCTCTGCATTTGAATCCAGCTTCGTCACTTATTGACTAGAAGAGCTTAGGCAAGTTTCTCTGGGCCTCAGTTTCCTGATCTGTAAAACAGGAGGGTCATGATGCCTCCTTGGTTTGTTGGGGTCCTTAAATCAGAGCATGAATGTGAAGTGCTGACACAGAGCTGGGCACACAAGTGTTCAATACATAGCAGCAGTGGGCATATCAAAGGGAGTGGGCAAACTGGGCACAAACAGACTTGGAGGAGTCCAGCCAGACTGGGGTTTGCCTTAGGCCCCAACACTGGCCTTCTCATGCAGCCGAAGATCTCTGGCCATTCTGGCAGACACACCCTCTGCTGACTCACCCCAGGCTGCCTGGTCCTTGGAAGCCTTCGACTTCCTTCTCCAGGGCTGCACTGCGAAGTCACGTCTCCTGCACCATTTCCTGGAGCCGTTGGTGTGGTGGAGTCTTGTCCAGGGCCTGACATTTAGGCTTGTGAAATTCCACCGTGGGTACATTTAGCCCATCCTTCAAACCTGCTTTGAATCTTAGTTGGGCCTCCTAATATTTGTCAGCCTATTTCCTAACAGGATTTCCTCTCAGCCCAATCCATTTAACAGACCACCGTCAGAGGAGCTTTTTGAAAATGCTGTTTTCCTTCAGCCTCCTGTCCTGTTCAACGAACTTCCAGGACTGCTGAATGCATAAAGTTCAAACTCCTTAGCTGGCACACAAGATGCTTTATGATCTAGCACCAACCTGCCTTTTTGGACTGTTTTATTTTCTTCCTCGTGCTCAAGGAGGGATAGTAATTGTTGCTTTATCATGGGATTTTGAGAGGATGAAATGAGCTCATACGAGAAAAGCATTTAGTTCATGATTTTTAAGAACTACGAGGGGGTCTGAGATCTTATACCACTTGCCAACTAACAGGTTAGCCTGGCACTGCGCCAGACCCCAAGGCTTTATCACTCACCCCAATGGCAAGAGCCAGAGTATCAGCGTTTTCGTATGGCCATTCCTTGAGCCCCAATTCCCAGGTGGCACATGAAGAGGACCAGATGACACCTGACGTCTGTGGGTTGTACTGTATGGAGAGTGTGGTGGTTAATCTTGATTTTTAACTTGACTGGGTGGAGGGATGCTGCTATATTTTAGATTTTGCATGTCCCACAAAGGCTCACATGTTCAAGGTTTGGTCTGCAGGGTAGCATTATTAGCAGTGGGTGGAAACTTTAAGTTGTAGGGCCTAGTGAGAGGTCATTAGGTCATTAGGGCTGAGCCCTCAAAAGTGACCGTGGGATTCCCCAGACCTTTCCTAATTCTCTATTTTTTGCTTCCTGGCAATGAGGCAAGAAATTTTGATCCACCAATCACTCCCTGGCATTGCTATCTTGCATCCCCACCAGAGCCCTAAAAGCAGTAGGTCTACTTTATCATGGGCCATAAACAACAACAACCCCCCCAAACAACAACAACAACAACAAACCTTTTCTCTTTGTAATATGATTACCTCAGGTATTTTGTTATAAGGACAGAAAGCTGACCAACACAGATGCCTGCCTAGAGAACTGATAACACATGCTTCAGGGTATGTCTGTGAGGGTGTTTCTAGAGAAGACTGGCATATGGGTCAGCGAACTGAGTGGGGAAAACCCATCCTGAGTGTGGGTGGCATTGTGCAGTAGGCTGGGGGAACAAAAAAGGAGAAGAAGGAGGAAGCACTCTTAAGCAGGTGCATTTTTCTTTCTGCTGAAGTCACAATGACCGTCAGACTCCAGGTTCTTCAGCCTTTGAATGTGGACTTGCATAAGCAACTGACTCTCCAGGGGTATTTGGGTCTTCAGCCTTGGGCTGGAACTTCATCATGATTTCTTTCTCATTCTGAGGCTTTTAGCCTCTTGGGCTGAACAGCGACTGATTTCTCTGGCTCTCCTGCCTGCAGGTGGCTATTGTGGCAATTCTCTTCCTCTATCACTCAAACCAATTAAAATATCCCCTCTTGTAATTATATATGTTCTATTGGTTCTGGTTTTGGGTTTTTTGTTTGTTTGTTTGTTTGTTAATATTCTGGAGAACCTTGACCAGTGCGAAGAGGAATCCTGAGCTCAAGGAACCCATATATATTTTAAAGGAATGTAGGCAAAGCTGCCCTCTGGTCTGGAGCTAGACAGTACCCCTTCTGTTCCTGTGCAGACATCCTTGAGATGTTAGTCTGGTGCACAGGCAGCCAGTGCTCTGGTCATAAAACCTGCAGAAATGCAAGATGACCGTGGAGAATCACCTCCATCGAGGGCCACGGGAGCTGAGGTGCTCTGCAGGTACTAGCTGTGGAGAGGGTGGTTGGTGTTGGTGTTGTGTGTGCTTCGCTTCCTTTGGTGTGGCCGGTCTGCTCTTCAGTGTGACCCTTTTGTGCTTGGACTTGTGTAGTTCCCTGTCCCTCCCCAGCTTCCTCCCATCTAAAACCCTCCTCCTTCCAGCTGCAGTTCTCCAATCTCTCTCTCTCCTGACCACTCCAATTCAAATGGACCTGCCCTCTCATAACTCTTGACGGTGCCACTTGTCCCATTCTCTCAGCACTTGACAAAAATACTCCTTCCCTCCCTCTGGACCTCAGCCGTGCTTTCCCCTGGAATGCTGTCTGTCTCTCTTCCAGTGATCTCCTCTACAGCCTTTGTTTATCAGCTCCAGTGACACTTCCTCCAGGAAGCTTTCCTGATTTCTCCTGTACCCAATCTGGATTAGAGCCTATGTTTGCTCCCATGGCATCAGAGGTAACCTCTCTATGGCATTTCCTGCCTTACTTCCCTACTAAACCAGGAGATTCTGGAGGATCCCTGTGTACCCAGGTACTAGCCATGGTTCCTGGCACATAGAGGCATTTAAGCAACATTTGCAAATGAATGTCTGGCTACATGAATATCAAATACTCCCATCATATTTTTATGCAACTTTAACAAATCTAACCATAATGGAAGCTCCTGGAGGGTGCCCAAAGGACACAGACATTTCAGTAGGTGTTCAGGATCTGTGGATTGATTGGCAAGATATGCAAGTAGCCCTTACAGCGCTTTTCTGATGTGTCAATTTCATCTTGCTTTAGCAGAGATCTGTGAAGCCAAAAATGTTTATGTTGTCAGAGGTACTATTCATTCTGACTTTATATAAGGGAAAATTCTGGTAAGCCTCTTCACAGCAATTTAAAAACCATAAACTTCATGTTCCTTCAACTTAGTAAATATCAAACTCCTTTCACCCTTAATAGTCTACAAAATCAACACTAGTTTAAATTAATGGTCTGTTTGTAGCTTACGTGGCAAGTTTCAAATTGCAAATGCGTTTTTACAGTGGCTTTTGAAGGCTGATGTTGGAAAGAATGACAGACCGAGTCCCCACCAAACCTGGAGCCGCGTTTGAGACTAGCTCCCAGTTTTCCATAATATGATAAAATTACACCAAAGAATGGAAAATCTAGAAACTCAAACCAAATAATGTGAGCCCTCATGAGACTTGGGGAAGCAAAGAGCACTGTGGTCAAAAGCTAGCCCTCCAGGTTTGGATGATCACGCATTTGAATTCTGTGTCTTTTAATTGCTGAGCCTCAGTTTCTTCATAAAACAAGTGGGGGAATATAATACACAGCATGGGACTGTTATGAGAAATTGATGAGGACACATCTTAAAAAACACTTAGCATCATACGCAGCACATAGTAAGCTCTCAACAAATGGTAGCTATTGTTATTATTATTGTTATGTTTGGTACTGGGCATTGAACCCAAAGGCACTTTACCACTGAGCTACATCCCCAGCTCTTTTTATTTTATATTTTGAGACAGGGTCTCGGTAAGCTGTTTAAGGCCTCTCTGAGTTGCTGAGACTGGCCTCCCACTTGGATCCTCCTTCCTTAGCCTCCCATGTTGCTGGGATCACAGGTATGCACCACCACACCTGGCCAAATGGTAGCTATTATTACTATTACTAATTTCATAGAAAGACCTGGCTTTGTATCCCAATGCAGGCACTGACAGCTGTGTGCTGGACCTCTTGAGTTGAGGGGCAGGGAGAAGTTTCTCAACTTGCTTAAGCCTGTTTATAAGATGGGGATGATAATAATACTTGGATCGTAGGGCTGATGTGATGATAAAATTGGAAGATGATTTGCAGCATGTTTAAGGACTGTATGGCACCAGGAAGGCCATAGAAAAATAATGGAAAAAAATCAATAGTATTTTCTCTTTTTTTAGTATTTATTTTTTAGTTGTAGTTGGACACAATACCTTTATTTTATTTATTTATTTTTACGTGGTGCTGAGGATCAGACCCAGGGCCGTGCACATGCTAGGCGAGCACTCTACTGCTGAGCCACAACCCCCAGCCCAATCACTGCTGATCTCTCTTTTTGCCCCATTTTTAAGTTTGGGAATGCCTGTGTAGGTCTGTGAGTGTAAGGATCGAAAATAAATTTTTGCCATACTCACAGGCACACAGAAAGTAGGCACTCCAGAGATGGAAGCTATTGTTTCTATACTCCTTCCTGCCTCTTCTAGCTCTGCATGAATGGATGCGATGATTTTGATTTTGGGGGCTTCTTTGACAACACCGAAAGGGGTGAGGGGCAAGAGGGGGGTCCATCAACTGTAAACCGCAACCTGGAAGTGAACTTCCCTAATCAGCGCAGCAGAATTCCAACAGCTGGTTCTACTTTGGAGTCAATTGGAAACTCCTGGGCCCCTTTGCTCTGCAAAGAGCAAATGCCATCCCACAGCTAAGATTTAGAAATTTGCCACACTGTATCAGAAACAGGTCCATCTGCCACAAGGTCAAGGTTCCTCAGGCTGAGGCCCCAGCCCTGCAACCTCCACAGCTGCCGGGTGGCCTCCCTCCTGGGGTCAAGGCAGCCTGTGGCACTACCGACAGGCACTGTCCTGTCGCTGGCCGGTAACCACCCAGATTTCCATTTCAGAGTGAGTCACGCTCGGATGTGGAGAGCACGTTAAATAACAATTTTTAGGATGTGAGTGTTAAGAGTGCAGCAGCAAGAATGCATTTGATTTGGAAATGAACTGCTTCCTAAATGCCCACCTTATAATTTCTTCCATCTGTCCACATTTCTGATGGGCCTTTGAGGGTGTCCAGGGCCCCCAGAGTGGCCACTGCTGCCCTAGGTGCTGCAGGGACCAGGGGATGTTGATTGAAGGGCTGTTCCAGTGCCCGAGGCCTGATGAGTCATCAGGTGAAGAAGAGTCCTAACTCTGAGCCTACTGGCTGTGTGGCCTCAGGCAAATCCCTTGCTTCTCTGGACATCTGTTTTTCATTTGAAGAATGAGGAGTGGGGCTATATGCTTGAGAAGCTCCCTTACAACTCTTTAATTCTCGGATCACAAGGTATTAAATTTCTCAATGAGCAAAAAATAGCTGCCACAATCAGACACTTACTGGTCTTTGCTCTATTGAGGGTCTTTAAGTTACCAGTTAATGAACTGAATGAATAAATGCAAATGTCTATTATCTCTTTGAGTGCCCACTATGAATTGGACACTACCCAGGATACCTTAATACACACCTTCTGGTTTCTTCCTCTTCTCCAGCTGCAGGTCTTGTCAGAGCAATGTGTAGAAGAGAAAACAGGTGCTTGAAGAGTTGAAGTCACTTTGGACACGAGCCACACCATTAGCTCTTCTGCCTCCCAGGTCTTTGGACTTGGACAGCAGCTACACTATGGAGTCCCCCAGGTTTTCAGCTTGCTGACTCATCTTGCAGATTTTAGGGACTTCCCCAATTCTGTGATCCCAGGAACCAATGCCTTATGATACATTTCTTTCTTTATATATATGTACCCTGTGATTTCTAGGGAACCTGGGCTAATGCAACCTCCGTGGTCATCTTTGCCGTCTTTGTGCTTAGCCTGTTCATCATCCATTATTTATTTCAACCCATGGAACTGTGGAGTAGGCAGAACAGGCACTATGGAAATCCCCATTTCACAGAGGAGGAGACTGAGGCCTAGGGAGGATTCCCTCTAACTGCAATGCCATGGCGCTGATCTCTCTATAAGAGAAGCAGCCCCATATCCCACAGCCAGAGGACCTATATGAAGCTGGGTGCAAAGGTCCCCTGGTCCCTGCAGCACCTAGGGCAGCACTGGCCACTCTAGGGGCCCTGGACACCCTCAAAGGCCCATCAGAAATGTGGACAGATGGAAGAAATTATAAGGCGGGCATTTAGGAAGCAGTTTGTTTCCAAATCAAAAGACCTCCTTAAGGAGGGAGCAGTATTTTGATTGGTATTATCATTTTTCTTTCTGTATCCAGTGTCAATGTCCAGGGTTGAAAAACAATTACTCTCCTCTTTGATTTTTAATATAGGCTTGGTCATCTATTAGAAACCTCTTAAGATTCCCTTGGGGAGAAATATGAGACTGCTAAAATGTGGGCTAGGCAAATCTTGTAAAATAACACATAAGCAAGATCTTCTAGAAAAGCCTTGACTAGGCTTAAAAAAAAAAAAAAAATGCATAGATGAGTCATGGAGACTCAGGCTTAAAACAACTGTAGGATGTGCTCATTCTGGTCCCTTCTTCACTGAAGTCCAGAGAGGATAACTGGCTTGCCAGAGGGCAGCGTATCAGAGACATAGATTGACATTGTTGCTACCCCTGGGCTTCCAACCCAGTGCTCTGCCCCCTAGTTAATGCTTATGTAGTAAATGCAGACTGTCCCCCGCCCCCAGCTCTTGGGATATGTTCATGCCAACCCCATGGAGTGAATTTTTCTCCATACTTCTGTGATTGTGGATGATCCTCTGAAATGCAATTTATTGCTCAGGGCCCTGTGTTTGTAAGAGAAATGTTTTGGAATTAAACAATCCTGGATTTCAGGCCCAGCTCCTTTCTTGCTAGTTGTGGAAACATGGGCCAGTCATGTAATACCTCAGGTTTCTGTTTCATCATCCATTAAATAGGCCTGGTACCCAGCACTGCTATACGAGCTTCCCTGTGAAGACCACGAGACAATGCATGGGAAGCACTCAGAACCATGATGGCCTAGCAAGGGCTCAATAACCGAGAGCAGTTATCACTCAGGTGAAATCGCAGCTTGGAGGGAGGCTGGGGAAGGGACCAAAAGCCCATAGGGGACAGCAGCCAGCAGCCAGCGCTCTCTGATTTGCACAGTAGTCTGTGGGCCCCTTTGTGGTACTTATGACATGTGTTATGGTTTGGATGGGAGATGTCTCCCAAAAGCTCACGTGTGAGACAATGCAAGAAGGTTCAGAGGAGAAATGATTGGGTTGTGAGAGTCTTAACCCAATCAGTAATTTAATCCCCTGATAGGGATTAACTGAGTGGTAACTGAAGGCAGGTAGGGTGTGGCTGGAGGAGGTGGGAATTAGGGGTGTGGCCTTGGGATGTACATTTTGTATCTAGGGGAGTCTCTGTTTTCTGACCATCATGTGAGCCACTCCCCTCTGCTACACTTTTCCACCATGATGTCCTGCCTCACCTTGAGCCTCGAGGAGGAATGGAGGCAGCCACTTAGGAACTGAGACCTTTGAAACCATGAACCCCTAAATCAGCCTTTCCTCTTCTACAGTTGTTCTGGTTGTTCTTTCAGTCCCAGAAGGGAAAAAGCTGACTAAAACAATATGTGTGTCTTACATTGTCCCTGCAGCACTGTCCGAAGTCTCTTTCTTTTAGGGCCCAGTTATTTTTGATTTGTAAAATGGATCATGTACAATGGAGGATACCTACCTCATGGGAGTTTTGAGAGATTTATATAAATATGGAAGGGCTTGGCAAACTGAGCAGTGGAAGCATTCATTCATTCATTCATTTCCTTGCTGCATGTCTAGTGAGGAAAACACTGGTAAATAAGATCCTGTCTCTGTTTCCTAGGACTTCAGAGTTAAATAAATAGGAAATTTCAATGAAACCATAAGATGAATTATTATTACCTTACTAATTATTGTCATCAAATTTCCTGGGAGAAATGGAAGCTCTTGGATGGTGAGGTCCTTCATGAATATGATTGATGGAATGTGTCAGGGTTCCACCCAGGAAATGGCACAAATGAAACTTGCAGATTCTGATTGTGCTATCCTCCTGGGTAAGGTTCTTCAGTGTCTCTGAGAAAAAGATCCCAGCGTCTGAGCAGAGTGTCTTCAGGGTCCTCTGAAGACTCATTGTCTCTGCCTTATTGCTCAGTCCTCTGCTAATCTCACTTCATGCTCCAACCATACCAAACTCCATCTAGATCCCCCATGCCATCATGCCCTTCCACATGCTGTTCCCTCCCCTGGGGGTGCAATTCCTTCTTTTCTTGTCTGTCTGGCAAACCCTTGCAGTCCTCAGGGACACCACCTCCTCTCAGGGGCCTCCTCACCACTCCTCTAGGGAGGATCAGGCACCTGTGAGCTCAGAGGCTTCCTGTAGCCCCTCCCATTAAAGTGGCAATCTCTACCTTCTGTATCTTTGTCTGTGACCCCATTAGATGGTGCAATCTATGCCGGTGACTCCCCAACGCTCAACACAGAAGCTGGGACGGAGGAGGGCTTATTGTATGTTTGTGGAGTGAATGAGTGTCAGTCAGTCTTAACCACCTTCTCAAATTTGGGGGTTGAATTCATTCCTCAAGCACCCAAAGTGGGCTGAGAAACAGAAATTTGCTTCTTTGCCACTTTCAAGATGGGAAGTTTGATTTTGACCCAAGGGTTTACCTCTGTTGTTGCCATAAATGTGGGTGTAGGTTCCATGGATAGGAAGAGAAGATGGAGCCCTCCAGGGAAAGGAGAATTTGTAACTCTTCTCTCTCCCAAGAGGGCTCAGAAGTGATCCTCAGGATTGCCAATATTAGGGAAGAAAAAGAATGTCCATGTCTCTAAGTGTTTTTAACCCTCAGACTAAAGATTTCTCCCTCTTGTCCAAGAAGTACCCCCTTTGATTAATTTTCTCCCGGGAATCTCCATGGTGTAATTCAAAGAATTTTTGATATGGGGGTCAGAAAAATTGGTCTGAAATCTTATTTCTTCCACTTGCTAATGATTTGGGGTCCCCTCTGAGCTCAGTTTCTCCTTTATAGGACACCTGCCTCACACCATGGTGTGACATGCGAGGGAAAGAATGACATCTCTACTGCTCAGCCCTATGGCCAGAACTGCATAGACATCACTAAAGGTGAGTTCTCTTTCTTTCTTTTTTTTTTTTTTTTAATATTTATTTATTTGCTTTAGTTGTACACAATGCATTTACGTTTATGTGGTGCTGAGGATCGAACCCGGGCCGTGCACATGCTAGGCGAGCGCTCTACCGCTGAGCAACAACCCCAGCCCGAGTTCTCTTTCTTGTCCAGCATGAAAACTCACTCTGAGCGTGCTTCCAATAGCCATTGTGGACCAGCCATATTCAAGTCCAGGAAGGTGTTTGCTAAAATCCGGCCGCAATGCCAATGGCAATGGAACTCCCAGTAGGGAAGGATTCCTCTGGACCAGCAGCCATCTGAGTGCTCTACAGATGATTCTTCACAGAAGCCCTGCGGGGAGACACTACTGTTGCCTAGCTTTTCAGATGAGGAGACTGAGACACAGGGAGATTGCACATTATGCCTAAATGTATCCAGTCGGTAAAGGGGAAGCCAAGGATTCTGTCTCCAGAGCCCCACACTACTAACAGAGCTGGTCAGCCACCTCCTGCTCAGCCAGGTGGAGCTTTGGATGAACAGTGGTTAACGAATAGTGTCACATCTGGTCACTAGACTCTCAGCCTAAAGCATAGAACCTGGTCTTTCAAGAAGCTCGTGGAGTCTGCATTATTGACAAGTCTGCAGTTCTCATACCTTTGGAATATTACTACTCTAGTTCTCATGAGAGGAGTTCTCCTCTCTCACTGACTTCACCACCCTTCCAGTCCATGGATCTGAGGTTGAAAATCCCAACCTAATCTCATGAACAAGAACTCAGAGCAAGTGTTTCCGTCTCACTGTAGTACTGGAAACTGAACCCAGGGGTGTTCTACCACTGAGCCAGATCCCCAGCCCTTTTTATTTCTTATTCCTCTTGAGTAGATGGGATTAC
Source organism: Tamias sibiricus (assembly GCA_025594165.1). Lineage (NCBI taxonomy): Eukaryota > Metazoa > Chordata > Mammalia > Rodentia > Sciuridae > Tamias > Tamias sibiricus. The sequence goes on from CM046658.1 coordinate 51,889,649, forward strand.
AGGTGTGCACTACTGCGGCTGGCTAGCAAGTGAGTTTTTTGCCCTCTTAGCCCAACCCGAGATTCTATTATATGAGGAAAATGTCAGTTATAGTTATATATAGTTATATCCTATTTAGATCCTTGTTTAGGTATAATAAATTATGTGTTTTGTCAAATACAACACCTTAAAACTTACCAATAACTTTCCGTATATTGACTCATTTGATGAAAATAATAGCAATCGGAATTCACTGACAACTACTGAGCATGAGATAGTTTGTTAGATCATTTTTAAGTGTTAGTTATTCTTCAGAACAACAAGAAAAATAAATACTATTTTTCCTGGTTTATAGGTGAGGGGGTGAGTTTATTATCTCATATAATCTTCAAGGTTGATTCTTTTCTGATCCTCATAACAGATGAGGAAACTGAAGCTCAGACAGACAAAGAAACTTACCCACGCTCACACCGTGAAATAGAGGCAGTGCTGGGACTCAAACCAGATCTTCTGGACTCAAAGTTCTAATCCAGAATTTTGCTGCAGTTTTTTAAAGTGGCCCATAAGGTGGGCAGATAGCATCCACATTTTGCAGTGGGAAAATGGAGGTAATGAGAGGGAAATGGCTTATTCTTCCAGCTTTACTGTTCTCCAGGGATCACAATGCTTCATAGCTGCACCTGAGGTCTTTGAGGCCAGCTTTCACTGAGCACAGTGAGGGCACCTGGTGAGCTCTCAATGACTGATAGCTGTTGTCATTTTCAGTGTGGGAGTACAGCAGTCCACGACCTTACGCTCACACCTGCTACCTGCATCCCTGCCTATTTGTGTTCTGCTTCTGTGTAGTCTGGTGCTTGGACCATAGGGCTTTCCCACCATCCATGCAATGCTCATGATGACGCCCCCCACCCCACGGGGGGCCACCTGAGTCTGCAGGATGTAGCTCCCTTCGTGGGAGGCCCATCTGAATGTTTGTAGCCTGCAGGGACCCTTGGAGCAGAGACCAGGCCCCTGACTCACACTGAGCTGTCCCCCATCCGGCTGAGGCTGGTCCAGGAGCCGCCCACCTCTCCAGCAACCACTGCCTTCTTGGCACAGACCTCCGGCTGCAGCCTTTGGACTCCAGGCTGCAGAATTACTCACTCCCTGATTCTTCCTTTGGCATCTGCCAGATCTAGGAAGAAGGCTTTGTAGTCTGTCTTTCTCACTCAGCTTTTTCCTGCCTCCTTTATTGGTTGAACTGCAGAAGCCAAAGCTGAAATGCGCTCCCATTTCCTTCGAAGACCAGTATCCGGCAAGAATCATCTCTGCACTTGAGAGACTAGGAAGAAGTCAAACAGCAGCTCTGGCTTCTTGCCGCTGGAGGAAGAGTTAGTCACTGGGTTACTGCAGGCTGAAATGGATGGGAGATGTCACGGGGAGGAAATGCACTTTGCATGAGTTAGCAGAGCAAGGTTGCCACAAAAATCGCCTTTTTGTTGAACTGAGAAATTGGCATGCTGCTTTCCTTTACTGGGATTGCTGATTCGAATCCCCCTTAGCAACCCTTGCCCACCCAGAGCACAGAAATCGCAGGAGGCAAAGGACAAGGCAACACGTTGGGGAGAAGGAAAATCAGATGTTTTGCACTTATTGTTTCATGTTATCCTGGCAAGAACCTTATTGCCATTATCTTCATTTTTCAAAGACTTGGTGGCTAAAGCTTGTCCAAGGTCATGCAGAGCCTACACGTGGACCCCCCCCCCCCCCACAGGCCAAAGTCAAAGCAGGGGAGCGGCTCTTCTGCCTTTCCCTCAGCCTCCTCTTTTCCTTGGTTCCTTTGGTCATTTTCTCCTACCCCCACCCTGTAAAGCAGCAGGAATTTTCCAAAGGATTAAATGACATAACACAGCCTTGCACATAGCATGTGCTCAATAAATACTAAAAGCTTGTCCTTGCCTTTAAGGACTGTGTTTGCATTTTCAAAAAGGACTCCTGGAAAAGATCATGTCTAATACCGAAGACCAAATGGTGAGATTTCAGCACCATTTCTAGACCTCTGATGGAATGTTTCTCCCCTCCCTTCCTTCTTTTTATTCCTTTCTTCTGTATTGACTCTTTTAAAACAAACACTGGCAGTATCCTAATTGTTTTATAAATGTTTATTTATTTCATCCTCATTACTCATTATATAGGTATTATTGTTATTAGCAACATGCCATTCTACAAATAAGTAAATGTGCCCAGGAACACAAAGCTTATCAAGCAAGAGCTTGAAAGTGGGCACTCAGGCTCTTTAACCGTGGCTACTGATCCTTTCAAGTCAAGAATGTCTTCCTGTTATAGCCCTTACACTCACTGGATGTCATTCATATTCCAAGGTATATTCACGTCTCCCTCCAATTTCTCCTCACTCATTGATTGCTATTCCTATTAACAACAAAGTGAAACTCAAGCTCAGAGAATTTAAGTGACTTGTTCAATGTCACATAACTGGTAAGGGAGCAGAGTGTGACAGTCAAACCAATGGGTGGGACATTAATTTCTATGAATGGAACTGGTACCCAGGAATTAGAGCTGTCACAAGTAGAGAAAAAACTTTCAACAGGAGAAACAAACAAATAAGCAAAGAAAAAAAACAAAAACAAAAACCTCAATGTGTTCATTTTCCCCCTATTGGACAGGGATTATGTGTGTGTATGTGTGCGTGTGTGTGCACACGTGTGTGCACACACACGTAATAGTTGTAAAAGTATTTCTCAGACCGTGAGGTTTTAATAAAATGTGAAAAACATTTTTTTCCCAGCACTTTTCCTTCCCTCCCAGTTTTTAGGTGCTGCATAATTTAAGGAAATGTAATCCATATGTTTGATTATTCATACTTCCATCATCAAAAAATATTGTTGATTCTTTGAGGAGTGTTTGATGTTCTGGAAGCCATTTTTTTTTTTTTTTTTTTTTGAGGGCAGGGAGGAAAAAAATTTTTTTGAAAAATCAACCTTCCTTTTTCCACTGTTTTATTTCTCTTTAAAAACACTTTTTGTCATTCAACTGGAGGATGAATAAGTGGTCCTCGCACTTTTTCCTATAGATTTTTTTATGTTTATAATCTTTATATTTATTCTTTCTATGACTTTTCTTCTATGTGAACATTTTCCCACTTTTTTAAAAATATTTTTTTTTAGTTGTCAATGGACTTCATTTTATTTTATTTTTTTTATATGCGGTGCTGAGAATCAAACCAGTACCTCACACATGCTAGGCAAGCACTCTACCACTGAGCCACAACCCTAGCCCCCTCCCACCTTTTTTTATTCGTGCACTATATTTGTACATAATGATGGGGTTTGTTGTTACATATTCATGCATGCACACAATGTGACAATATAATTTGGCAGTATCACTGCCCAACACTTCTTTCTCCCCACCTCTACCCCTTGGTCTCTTTCCTCTACTGATCTCCCTTTGATTTTTAGGAGATCCGCCCTCAACTTTCTTTTCCTTTTTCTCTCTAACATCAGCATATGAGAGAAAACATACAACCCTTCACCTTCTGAGTTTGACTTATTTTACTTAAGATGATGGTCTCTAGTTCCTTCCATTTTTCCTGCAAATGATATAATTTCATTTTCCTATAGATTTTTAATATAATGATAAACCCAGAAATGCCATTTTCAGCTTCAGGTCCCTCTGATGTGGTAGGCAGGACAGTTAATATTTATGGAATTCCTACCTCATCTAGGACTTTACCTACATCTTATGTGGTGTGTACAGCACCCCAGTGTGGAGGGTCAACGGCTCCATTGTACAGGAGAAGAGATCAGAGAAACTTCCCAGCAATCCCATGAGGTCTGTGTTACTATTCTCATTTTACAGATGGCACTGTGAAGGCTCTATGAATTGGATTTTCCTAAGCCTAGGACTAAGACTTGGATTGCCCCATGCCCACGCTGTTTCTGCCACCAGCTAACATTCCCACCAAGGCTGGGAGAAGGGCATGATGCCACTGTACCTGTCTCCACTTCTCTGCACTTCAGGGGGTGAGGAAGAGAGAGTTCTGGTCACTTGTCCCCAGCACTGAGGCTGTTTCCAGGGGAGAGTGTCTGACGTGGAGAGAGAAGGCAGAGGTTGGGGTAGGAGGGTGGATGGGGGCATGGGTTGAGAGAGCCTGTGGAGGAGGGGAGGGCTGGAAGAGAGATGGCAAATTGTTTCTGGATGGAATTTTCCAGGCAAGGCCTCAGTCAGAGAACAAATGTGCCTTCTAAATTTTCACTATAATTGTGATTGACCTTTAGTGAGATGAGCAAAATTACTCTCCCGTGCCCCCCTCCACCCCCACCCAGTTTCACAAAACTGTTTTCCCTGACTTTTCAAAAATGAAGTTTGGCAGGCCGGCCAGACTGTGGGAAAACAACGCATCTCCTTATGGCCCCGAATGGAGCGTTTGCAATTAATCCATTGATCTCAGTAGAAAACCCTATTGTATCAGGGCGGCCAGGAGAAAGCTGCATCCTGCCCCTCCCGGCCCTGCACAGAATGTTCATTGAAGTCAGCCCCCAAATTGATGGCAGGATATGGCCCTAAAGCCTGCAAATGAAAGGGGCACAGAAAATAATGTCTACCGGGAGGTGGAAGCTGGCAGGGCTGTGATGGCAGGGAGAATGGGGGAAGGAGGGGTGTCCTCTGGGGTCTGTGGGTAGGAACAGAGTGGCAGGGTCTGCCTGTGTTCAGAGAGGTTTGCAACACAACAACAAGTTTCTGTCGCCCTTGACCTTGAGTTTTCCTTAGTTTATTTTATGGTTTCAGAATTTAGCTGTTTAGTTTGCTGGTTGTTTTGCTTTTTATGGATGCTGCTGCAGATACCATACGACCCACTGGGAATTATAGTGCATTGTCTGGGAACCACCCCTCTACCTCACCTGTTTCACTTTTCAAACCATCTTGGGGAGAGATGGAAGGAGATCATGAGGACTATTGCATATGGAGTGGGTCCCAACAGCCAGTTGCTTTCTGTCAACTTCTCCTGTACCCTTCAATCCCTGCAAGAGGGTGGAGCTAGATTACACTATGGTCTGGCCCATTGAGCAGTAACTCGGTTCACCAGTGTTCATGAGCAATTCAGCATCACCAGAAATGAGATGCATATAAGAGTTTATCCAAGATGAAGCATTGGATGTGGTTGGAAGAAAGAGGTAGATAAGCTACTTGGGCACCTGAACTGTCTGCCATGGGGACTGGGTTGGTCTGATTGCAGGACTTGGATTCATGAGCTGAGTGGAGAGCATGTGGTAGGGCGCCATGCGTATTTGTGTGGTTGTGAGTTGTGTGCTGTACAACCCCAAGGATCTCTGGGACTGACACTTAGTGGACCTGTGTGGCCTCCCTTTCAGTTCTTTCCTCACCCAATATGCTTTTTGCCTTCCAAATAAATATTAAACTAATATTCAGGGAATTATAAGCCCTCGAGGAACACCTACTATGTCAGCTCTGGTAGTGGGCATTTTTATCATTTTCCAAGTGAAAAATAATTGAGAGTGAGGTGGAATGATATGCTTGGAGATATACAACAAGAATATGAGCTCTGGGAGATCTGAGATCCTTTTAGTTTCATTCAGAGATATATCTCCAGTATCTCTCTTCCAGCTCTATCTAGTGTGGTATCTGACATGTGGATGATGCTCGATAAACATTTGTTACATAAATGAATAAAATTCTATTTTGTTCTTTGCTAGGATATGTGGAGCCTGAACTCCTCTCTGTCTGCCTGGTTGCTTTTCCACTGTTGCTTGGGTCCTTATGTTGTCCAATAATCCTTCTAGAAGGATCTTCTGATAAGATTGGCTTAACCTACTCCTCCTGCCAGACTGGTCTCCCCAGCTCTGTCTCACACTGGTCCCTCCTCTCCCTGTTCCTCTCTGTCTCTCCCTTACTTGTATCAATCCTCTTTTCCAAGACCAAGCAAGAATTTAAAAAAATAGAAATGTGGTGGACCCATGGAATTGGTGAAAGTTTTGTAGTCTAAGATGTAAAATTTTGTAAGTGTGGTTCCCAAGGGCTCAGCTTGAGGTGAACTGAGCCAATGGCTTCAGAGTGCTCGCTCTGAAGGCCTCTCCTTCCTCCTAGAAGATGGCAGAATGGGGGTGAAGCAGGGGGGCAGAGGGCAGGCAGAGTTGGTGGCCACCTCTGTCAACCTGCTCCAGCCCAAGCCCAAAAGAGACCAGCTCTGGATGCCCTACAACAGGACCCGGTATTTTTTTGAATCCTCACAACAGCTTTCAGGGGTAGATATTACTGTCCTCATTGCAATGCAGAAAAGACCGAGACTGGGATGAACTGAGTCACTTGCTAATAAATGCAGGAGCCAGGATTCAAAAGCTGGGCTTTTCATGCAAATCCTCATATTGTCTCCTTTTCTTAGCACAGTGGAGAGACTCGGTCACTAGAGATGATCAGATCAGAGTCCCTGTCCCATTTTCCCCTGGGGCTTGCTCTCACAGAGCTGCTCGGGAGATGAAGCAGAACCAGAACAGAGCTGTGTGTTTTGTTCCGTCACACCTCTTTTCCTCAAGATTTCAAAGGCCAGGGCCTCATTTATCTCGATGCTCATGGGGCCGGAGTGTGGAATGCTGTTTGCAAAGGCCAGGATGACACCCGGGCAGTGTTTGTGTTCAATTCCGGAGACCTGGTTAGAAAAATATTTTTAAAAAACGGAAGGAAGACTAACTATGCACTCACAAAACGTGAGTGGGGAACGGTTTGTGGGGGACCTTTGCCCTCCGATTCTGTTCCCAGGAGCGGACATGCGCAGCCCCACGGCACCGTTAGGAGATGACAGGGAATCTTTCAACATTTCCTCCCATTGTCTGCTTTGTGGCCATCCTATTTGTTATTGGAATTCCATGGTTGGGGGTTTTCCCTGCCCCCAGAAACAATTAAAGGAGAAGTGCTGGCAAAGCCCAGCAGGAAAGATCTGCGGCCCATTCCTGTCTGTCTTGGACTGGTTTGCTGCTTCCAGTTGAAGAAGTTCAAGCTTCAAAAAGGAAAACATAAACACCAAGGGAAGTGAAAGATGGGCTGTCCCCCAGCTGTAGGAGGTGGCTTGGACTCTATGGGGAGGCACTGCGTGGAGAAGACTTAGGCTCAGATCCTCATCACCCTCATTACTAGTTGCATGACCTCAAGCAAGGCACTTAATTTCTTTGACCTTCACCAAGTTCAAGGTGAACTCGGGAATTCCACGTATGTTCTGTGAAAATTAAAGAGAGTTAGGGTATATGGAAATGCCTGGTACATGGTCACTTTCAAATATGTCATTTTCCTTTAGACCTGTTCTGTCTTGGGTACTGTGTGACTATGATCTTGTTTGGTCCCTACAACATATTTTTTAAGAATTATTACCCAAATTCCCACATGAGGAATTAAGGCTCAAAGAACTGGTCAGTAGTGGAGTCTGGATTTTAATTTTGTCTTTTCTGACTCCTCCATTGAACCTCAAAAGCCCTCGTGCTCTCTGGTGCTTGTGTTAGTATTTAGCACGAACAACCTTGTACCCAGATGTTCAGTCAAGGAGCTGTAGTGTGTTAGGGACTATTCTAAGTGGTGGCATTTCAAGTTGTAGAAGGTGGTCTTGACCAGTCACCTAAAAGATTTGGATTTCAGGTATCTTTTTATTTTATCCTGTCAACAGAAATACGAATATTTGCCTGAAGCTTTGGGAAGACGACATGGAAATCACTTTAGAGTGTGAGTGTCTTGACATAGGACAGGTGCTCATATGAGAGTCTTAAAACACTCAAACTGGGTCATTGAGGAGAATAGTGATTTAAAGAGTCATAGGTAGGTTTAGAGAAAGAAACCAAGAACGATGCTGGGTCCTAGGGCTAGCAACAGAAGGGAGCTGTTGTCATTCCCCGGCCCAGAAGGGTGAGAGGAAGGAGGCATCATGGCACCTGGAGAAGGGAGTTGTGTAGGGAGGGTGGCGGGCTTTCAAGAGCTGTGGCCATGGTAGAAGAAAGCAGTGGACCTGGAACACCCTGATGGAGAAGGAGCCAGGAGCACCAACCCCCCAACCTCATCTCCTCTCAGTTTCTGATCCCCTGGTAGTTCCACTGGACCGACTCAACTGGGATCTGGGAGCAAGAGAGCCCATTGGCATCCTCTGTGAGACAAGCATCTTGGAGCGCAGAGCTGGTGCAGATGTACAGGGAGCAGACGTGGATGGGCAAACAGAATACCCAGCAGAGAAATCCATAAATACTGAATCCAAGTGCCCACTCTGAACTTGCTTACAGACAAGAAGGGAAAATCAGATTTTCACCCAGTGTTCACAGCACAGAATAGGGCGTGATGAGTCTGGTGTGTAGGATCGAGCTGGACTCGATGCTACTTTTTATTTGTCACAGCCTGCAGTCACTGTTTCCCTGTGGTTCACAAAGCCTGGACTCTTCACATCAGGTAACAAAGACTATGCTGGGGTTTGGGTTCTATAGCCTCCTCTCACCTGACGGGGTAGCCTAATTAGATGGCTCATGGTTGAGTCTCTTCTTGAGTACTGCCTGCCCATGCGTTTTGGGTACAGTGCCTCCTCCTGCCTGGCGGGCAGTGGCCTCCCACCTCTCCACTCAAGGCACATCCCACCAGCTCAACGAGTCCTGTGCTCACTTCCACTCTGAATTTTAGCATGTGTTTTCCTATGCTGTGCTGCGTGGAGCTTGCTTGCCTGGGGAAGGCATACGTCATTCAACAAACATTTCATTCAACCAACACGTACTGAATGTCTATTGAGTTCCTGGCGCAGTACAAAGGAGGGCTACAAGGGATTGAGGGCTGGCTTTTGCTCTCAAGAAATACATATTCTTTCTGGGATTAAAATTCTCCTTTACTTGGCTATTTCCCCTCTAGAATGTGAGTGTCCGGAGGACAGAAAATCTGCTTAGTTATCTTTGTCCTCTCTGTGCTTAGCATCGATTGGCTCAGAGGTCCTTCAGAAAATGTGGGATGTAGAAGAAACAGAGAGGGAGGGAGTAAGAAATAAATTGATCGGATCCACAATTATTCGCTACGTACCTAAAATGGGCCAGGCTCAATGAGTGGCATGGATTATATACATCCAGGTGTGTGTGTGTGTGTGTGTGTGCATGTGTGTGTGTGTGCGCGTGCGAGCACGCGTGCATGAGCACGCACGTGCACTTGCAGGCATGCACACATGTGTGTGCACACGTGTGTTCCAGGTTCACTGCTTTCTTTTACCATGGCCACAGCTCTGGAGTTGGTGGTGAATGTCTATAGCGCTCTGAGAATAAATCAGATGATGCCCATCTTGACCAGCCCTTTGAACTGATGAACCATGCTGAACCCAGAGGAGAGACAAAAAGAGACCGGTTCAGATGCTCAGCTGAGCTGCCTGGTAGTTAGAGGAACTCTTCAAACAATTTTTGAAAGCAGGTGATTTTTGCAATTGAGGGCTTGTAGGCATATGGTATTTGGATGATATAATTTCTTTAATTGAAAGTGTTATCTTAACCAGAGAGTTTTGCAAAACCCCCCAACAAAGACATCTGTTGCTGTTTTTGTTCTTTTCCCCAGCAAACAATCTGGTGGTGAAAAATAGGAATGACTAAATGGAACGTCAGGGAAAATTGAGGATTTGAAAAATAAATCCCTACATCTTTAAGGGGGTGGGGGATAATTTATCAAAGCACCAGGTAGGCAGCTTCTGAACAGTCTTCTGATCTTGGGCCATTATAATTCAACTTCTTTTTAGATCAATAATTATTGGCACAGAGCCAATGGGAGAAGCCAGTGGCAAGTTTAGTGCATGTCTCTGTGGTCCATGGACCCTAACTATGACCTCTGTACCGCTAATGGCTTGGCTAGATTTTTAGGCCAAACCCTTAGATCCTCCTGCCTCCTGAACATCTCATAATGTCCCACAAATACCTCAAATCCAGCCAACCAAAACTGATCTCATGTCTACTAGAACCTCTATCTTTTCCTGAAGTCTGCATTTTGGGGAGCCTCTCAGCAAGTCAGAAACCTCTCAGGACCATCTCTCTCCCGGAGACCCTGCAAGAACAAAAGCAGGTACTCTTGCTTCCCCTCAGAAGGATTTGCCACCCAGCTGTCCCTTCTTCACTCCCGCGACCTCTGCATCTCTTTCGCCGATTACTGTGATGGCCCTGCCTCTGTCCAGAACTCTGTCTAACCTTGACCCTAACTAACAGTTGGAAGCAGAATTTTCCCTCACATAGTTCAAATGTGACGTTAATAAAAGGACTACACAGAGAGGTGAAGGCAGGCAGGGTTAATGGGTTGGGCAAGGGATCTTGAAGCACCCAGAGAATAGCAACAGCTGGAAGCAGTTATCACCTCTAGGACTTAAGGACAGGGGGAGAAGTAGAGATATGGAAGGCTGGTGGGAAGTGGTTCCATGGAGGAAGGGCTGCCCAGGGGAAATGTGGAAGCAGGGAAAGAACAGGGAAGAACTCACGAATGCTCTCTACCTGCCTTCTCCCTGTGGTGCTTCCCACTGCTTGAATCTGGACGCCTACCTAGTATCCAGAGAGCCTTGATGATGTGGTCTGCAAGGATCAGCCTTTTGGGAGCAGAAAGGCTGAGATGGACCTGGGGACATGGACAAGGACAGAATAACCAGCTTCTCCCCTCTTACCTATTCTACATGCTGGTGCCTGTGTGCCAGTTCTAAAAACCCTCTCTCCTTGGTCTGAACCGTCTTAGGAACTCCCTATTGCCCGCAGGATAAAATCAGAGCTCCTTATGCGGGCACTGAGTCTTCTTGTCCACCCCTGCTGACCTACCTAGCTCCATCTCTCACTACCCCCGGCCCTTACTTGACACACCAATTCTACTACATTACTTTCAGGCCCCTGAATACGCCATACTCTTCTACATCTCCATGGCTTAGCAAATGTCTCTTTCTTTCCCTGGAATACCCACATTCCCTGCCCCAGCAACATCTGCCTGGTGAACGGCAAATCTTCCTTTCAATCCACTTGAGATGTTCTTCTTCCTGGGAAGCCATCTCTAACCATCTTACTCTTTGACCTGAATTAATCACCCAATCTCTGAACAGTGTCCATTATGTACAATTCTATTTTTTTTTCAGAATTGATACACTTTGTGATTTTGGTGTGGGGAGGATGGAATAACGTTTATTGTGTATATTTGAGGTTTACAACAGATTATAGGGTACATTTAGATAGTAAAATGTTACTCGAGTGCAGCAGATCATCTCATAGTTACTGTGTTGTGACAAGAGCAGCTAAAATTTTCATATTTAACCAAAATGCCTAATATAATACAATTTTATTAACTTTAGTCCTCATGTTGTACATTATAGCTCCAGACTTGTTCATCCTGCATCTCTGCTATTTTATGTCCTTTAGTCTATAACTTCCCATTTCCTCTGTCCCCCCACACCACCATTTCACTATTTCTGCATATTTGAACCCCTTTTTACATTCCACACATAAGTGAAATCATGATGCAAAATACTTTCCTTTCTTTGATTTATTTCACTTAACATAATGTCCTTCAGGTCCTTTTGTGTTTGTGGCAATGGTAGAGGCTCCTTTTTAAGGCTGCATAATATTCCTCTCTCTCTCTCTCTCTCTCTCTCTCTCTCTCTCTCTCTCTCTCTCTCTCTGTGTGTGTGTGTGTGTGTGTGTGTGTGTGTGTGTGTGTGTGTAATCTCTCAATGGACATTTGGGTTGTTTCATTATCTTCACTATTCTGAATAATGGTGCAATAAACGTGGTAGTGCAGATGTCTTTACAGGGTGGTGGTTTCATCTTTTATGGGCATGTACCCAGCAGAGGGATTCCTGGGTCATATGGTAGTTCTGTTTTAAATTTCTTTAGGGACCTCTATAATACTGTTTTACATGAATGCTGCTCCAATCTATGTTCCCACCAACTGTGTACAAGTGTTTCCTTTTCTTCCCACTCTCACCAACATTTGTTATCTCTTGTCTTTTTATAATAGCATTCCTATGGTGGAAGGTAATAGCTCATAGTGGGTTTAATTTGCATTTCCCTGATGTTGAGTGCCTTTCATAAATCTCCTGGCCATTTTTATGTCTTCTTTGGATAAATGTCTTTTGCCCATTTTTTTTTCAATGTTTCTACTTGCTTTTCTGCTACTGGGCTATAATTTGCCCTTAAACATGCCTGTATCCTCTAGTCAGACTGGAAGCTCCCTGAAGGTGTAGAATGTGGATTATTCAGCTTGGCATCACAGCTAATTGTCATAGTGCCAGGAACATTGAATCTGTTCAGTAACTATGTTTAAGGAAGAAAGAAAAAAAACAGAGGGGTGGAGGGGGAAGGAAGGAAGGAAGGAAGGAAGGAAGGAAGGAAGGAAGGAAGGAAGAAGGAAATCATTCCAACTATTCAAAGCATTTTCAAATACTTTGTCATTTCAGACCTTTGCAAGCATACTAAGTGTTGGGATGGATGGTTGCTTAGGAAAGGGACACTGAGTCTCAAAATGGGATGGTGAGAGACTGGGGAGAGACTAGTGGAAGAGCTTGAGATTGAGAATCAGAGCATTGGGTTTGAGCTTAGGGTCTCTATTTCACTGTGTGTGAGTTCTTTGCTGAACTAGGAACTTCTCTGATTCTGCTTTATCTCTATAATTTGGAGGTAATAATAACACCTCCCAGAATTGTGGATGAGGCAGTGTGTGAAGATGGTTCACATACTATAAAAGGTTAGGCAAATGAAAGGGACATTGGGACTGCTTTTCAGCCTCACTTTGCCAGTTTTAGTAGCTCTGATTAATTGATTGACAGGTTCCAAGCTGTCCTACCTTGTGTGCTCAAACTGACATAAGGCAGAGGAGGCTCTTCCCACACACAGAAAGTTGCTTAGTGGATTTTTAGAATTGAAAAGGTAGGTCCAGAAACACCTGGAAAACACCCAACCCACTCTTTGATCTCCTACTCAGGTCACCTCCTAAGGGGCTCTTGACCAGTGGACACAGCTTTACATACCTGGGACAGCTCCCTCTAGCTGAGCTAGCCCTTCCATCTTGGAAAGATTCCAGCTGCCAGAAACTTCTTCCTTTGAGCTGAAAACTGTCTCTATAACTTTTTCATGCTGGCTGTGGGACCACCCAGGAAAGGGCTAAGCTCATTCCATGTGACAGTTCTCTTGCAACCAAGTCAGCTCCATTGTCCTTCTGATTCAGTTCTCTTCCAGGCCAAGCATCCTCCTGTCCTCCAGTTGTTCTTCATTACAGAGATTTTAGCACCCTGAAGGGTGCATCAGAACTTTTCTCTTTGCTGGTATTTCTCATTTGAGCCTATGATAATCCACTCATGTGCCTCATTTGATTATGCTGACACCATAGGAAGCCTTGTACATCTAAAACGAGGACCACAAGTTGCAGAGGTCCTGTGTGCCCAGAAAAGGAAATCAAGTCTCTAATTCATTCTGATGGTACGGGAAGTATACCCAGAGTTGCCTGAAGGATTTCTACAGCTCTTGCATTTTCTGCCGACAGCAATATTTTTCCATAAGTCTGGTCAAGGATGTTCAAACACATGACCTAGAGTTATGGGGTGTAAGCAATGCAAGAGTAAGGTCAAGGGCAAAAAGAATTGAGGAGTGCCCTTGTCTGTCTCCCTAATTTAAGAGCAATCTCTTCAATGAAAAGGTATGATTAGATTAGTTCCAGGTCATTGATGGTAACTACCATATAGAAAGCACTTGAAAAATAAATATTCTTATCATCATCATTAAACTCCATAAGACTTGCCAATTGATTACTTTTCCCATTCACTCTGAGATTTCCAGATCTTAAGGTTTTGGAATCATGCAGGCTGGAGCTACTCCAAATGTGGTCTGTGTACTGGTGTCAATCTGCAAACTGTCATGGGCTCTTGCTGAGGTCAGTACAGAAAATAAGAGTGATGGCTGAGAAATTGCATGGCAATTCGACATCACCATGGGATTCAAGCATGGGATTTTGTATTTTATAAAAGTATTAGTTGGTTATAGATTGAAAAGAAGGACCTGGTTCTTCACCATCAGTACTTCAAGAAGCACTGATGCAGACCATTCACCCGATGATTAACTGGTTCTATTTTATTTTGACAAGAATTTGGACTCCATTTCAATAATGAGAACAGTTTGACTCAGCTGGGGAAGTGAGCAGCTGTGCAACATGCACTGTATGCTCTATACTGTGGGAGACTGTAGGGATGAGTAAGGCCTCGGAGTGCATCAAGTAGATGCTTGGGGAATGTTGTTGAAGTTGAATTGGTTTGCTTGAAGTTCTGCAGGCTGCCTAACCTTTAAGGCTGGTCAAGAACGTCTGAACACACAGCCTACAGTTGTGGGCCACAAGCAGTGTAAAAGTATGGCCCTTTTTTTGCAGCCCTTCAGTGCTCAGTAGAAAAGGAAAGACTGAGATCTCCAGTGTTTATTCTGCAGTATCTAACCATGTGCTATTTATATATTTATTTTTCTTTTTCATCCATGGAGTCTTAGCTTGCCAACTGGACTGCTTATTTTTTGAGGATAGAGGTCATGTCTTAGATCACTTGTCCTAAAATTCAGAAGTACTTTTTTCAAATTTAATTTTCTGAAATCAATACAGATCTTACCAGTGATATGTGCATATGATGTCATCTCCCCACTTCAACCTAAAAGTTATTAAATCAGTGATGCTTCTTGAAATTAATGGTATCTTAGAATTTAAGAAATATTATAATTCTACAATACCCAGAGTGCTCTCAGCACTCTGAAGGCAGATATAGAATGTTCCATAAATACCCTCTGGTCAAATTATTACCTTTGGTCTTTCAAAACTTATTTTGGTTTTACTGGGCACAAGAGCATTGGCTGGAAACTGGAGATTTTTGTGTCTACAGTTGAAATAAATGTTGGGTAAAACAATCCTTCCATGCTGGTAGCTTTATCCTACCTTAGAAGTAAGAAAACTTATGCTAAGTGGTAGAGGCTGCTGTCTGACCAGCATCAATCACTGGTCAGTTGCTGAACCAAGAATTCATGCTCTTTCCACTGTACCAAATCGGTAATCTGTGCCCGTTGCAAAGCCTGGTTCAAAGTTTGCTTTTTCAGGAGGAATTCCTTGGCTCTCCTCTCTAGATATGCCTTCTGCATACCTCCCTAAATCTTTCTCTCTGTCAACTTAATGCTTTGTGCCTTAAATTATGGTATGCACATCTTGTTTCCCACCACTAGACACCAGTTCCTTGGAAAGAAATGAAGGGAACAGCCTCTACCAGGCAATGCTGACAACTTGACCCAGATCTTATACTATTTCCTTGGGGGAATATAATGCAGGTTTTGGTTATATACATGTGTGATGGAAAAGAAGAGTTTTGTCACAACTGAGGTCTTATCAGTCTACATATCCTGGGGTGATTTACTTTTAAATTCCTCCTAACTTAATATGGTTGTTTATTAGAAGTAATGTGGACCCCACATAAGTGATGAGGATTTGAAGTTGTAATTAGAATGACACACACACATTTTCTGAGGATGATGGAATAATGTCATGAAGAATAATAAAAACCAACATTTCTGGACTGTGGCTCAGTGGTAGAGCTCTTGCTTAGCATGTGTGAGGCACTGGGTTCTATTCTCAGCACCACATGTAAATAAATAAAAAAAAGGTCCATCAACACTTAGAAAATATGTATTTTTTTTAAAAAAAGCCAACATTTCTATAGCATTTTATTAAATAACAAATGCTTTCACATCTGTTAGGTTATTTCATTTCATAACAACTCTCTAAGGTAGGTAACCTCATGCCTATTGGCCATAAAATGAAACTGAGGCTAAGAGACACTCAAGATACTCACTTAAGGCACCATAGCTGTTAAGTGGAAGAAGCAAAACTCAGAATGCAATTATTGATCTTCCTGTCCACATAGTCTTTAACAATACAACAAATGCTATCATGGCTACTTTGGTTATTTTCATACCACTGCCTGATGTAAACTCATTATAGTAATGAACTCCTTGTTGGCCAAATATCTGATAGAAATCTGTTGTGGATTTAGAGTTCCTCAGGTGACATCTCAGGTAGGTAGGTTATTATGATTAACAGGTAGGCAGGAGATGCTGTCAGTCATGCTTGCCCTAGAGGTAAACTGACCGTGAAGATGAAGAGTTATCCAAGAATGGGAAGGGCTGTTTCCCTAGAGGTGAGCAGGGGTCGTACCTTCCTCATGGGGCAAATGAACAGAGCCCTGGATAGGAGGTAAGCCACATATATTGTGATCCTTTCTGATTGGCACAGCCCAGCACAGGTCTTGGACATGCTCAGGAGGATCTTGCCGCACTGAACTTGCCAGCTGATTGTGAGGTCCAGATGAGATGTATTCCATAGTCCAGTGCCTAGAAAGTATTTCTATGGTATGGATCATCTCTGGACTCCTGGCTGTTTTCAATTCTGGCCACTTGTGAACCTTGGCTCCCAGGTTTCTATCACTTGTTTGGGAAATCAGTCTCCACAAATGGTTCCTTGTGACACACAGTTCCCATTGGTGGGACTAAATCAATTGAGTGTGAAGCTTTTCAGCCAGTCAAACTTCCTTGAGAGCCCAGGAGAGTGTGTGCTTTTCTTTACATATGTTCAAGTCAGCCGTGTGATGGGAAACTCTCAACCTCACCCTGTGGAGTCCTCCAAGTGACTGCTAGCTCTGCAAAGCCTCCCTTGGCCCCTATAGATAGAATTCAGCATTCTGTACTTTGGTTCTCTGTATACACTTCCATTCTTTTAATCATCTTGTGGTATGGTGGAATTTGTTTCCTTGGCAATCTTCCTCACAAAGATATGAGATCCTGAAGCCAGGACCTGTAGAGTCCCTAGGGTCTAGTTGGGGACCCTGTATAGAGTAGAATGTGCCAGGATCTAGAAGGGAACTTTTTATATATATAGAGAAAGATGTATAAATAGATAACTGAATAACTTAGTATCAATAGACTTGGGTTTGAAACCTACATGGCCAATTCTCTGGCTGTGTGCCTTGGGAACACCAGAACTTACTTGAGCCTAACTTTCCCTTTTGGATATAATGTATACAACAATACTTTTCTATTATGGTTAAAAGAGGTGATGTGAATGGAAATGCTGTGAAACACTCAAGTCAAAGTAATATTCTATACTCCAACAACATATATCAGGCAACCTCTATAGAGTGGAACAATACTAGGCAATTAATGGAGAAGCAGGTATGTCTCAATGTGATAGCCTGAGAGTGTGTCTTTATCCTATCTCTTCATTTTGATGAGAATGTGAGTGGGGGAAATGGATTATTGGTTATCTTAGAATGAAACATTTAGTGTATTCACCAGGCTGGAACTTGAAGCTTCTTGGCAGTGTTTCCTCCAGTTCCTATCTTCCTTGATAGGAAACTTGGGCCCAGGCTGGTGCAACTATGCTGTCACCCAGCATGCCTTGGGTAAAGCTCTCTTGCCACCATCTTGAATTCCTTAATAATTTTGAATATGGGGTCCCACATTTTCATTTAGTACTTGTTCCTGCAAACGAAGTTTAGGGTCCTGCTCATTCTCTCTGGAGGCAGCTGTTTGCTTTTTTACTCACTGAGCAGACATCTCCCTCCCTGGCACCCATTTTTTTTCTCTTTTTTTTCTGATTCTGTCTTTGAAGCTTAAATTGGGAGGATTTCTCTTTCAGCCAAGGAACCTAAGGTACTAAAAGATGGCTATCTTCTCCTTTCCTCCTGACCCAGATCTCATTTCTTTTCTTTCCACAATGATTTGTGATGTTATTATTACGATACATACTATTTAAATGAACAAATGGTCCATTTCTTCAGTGTATGGCATTCCATTCATCTGCTTGTATTTTTGTGTACTGATATTACACTATCTTAATAATTATAGTCTTGTGCTGTGTTCTAAAATTTGTCAAGGGTAGTTCATCATTATTATGTGTTCAAATCAACTTTGAATTTATCCCCTCTTTCTTCATTAAGATGATACTTAGAAACATTACATTCCTGGGATAAGCCCTACTTAGTCATGGTGGACTATTCTTTTTAGTATACTATGAATTCAATTCAATACCATTTTACTTAGAATTTTTACAAACATAGTAATATGTGAAACTGAGCTATAGTTACCTTTTTTGGAATTATTGATCAAATTTTAATGTAAGGATTTATGATAGTTTTATAAAATAAATGATATAACATTTCATATTTATCTATGTTATAGAACACTTTAGATATCATAGAAATCTCTTTTCTTAGAGTATAAAAGAATTCACCATATAAGGCCTGAACATTGTGAAGCTGAGAGAGAGGGTAATATTTAATTAAAGACAATTTTCTTAAATTGTGCTTTGAACATGACTATATTTAATTCTTTCTATTTCTTATTGAACCAACTTTTTAATTCACATTTTCCTACAATTATCCAAATTAATAACATTTTAAAAAGTATTGGCACATGGTTATGCAGAACATTCTTTAATCATTTGTATCTTCTATATGTCATATTCCTTCTGCATTTTTAATTTGTTTCCTTTTTCTTGAATAAACTTGTAATAGGTTTGTAAAGATTTTATTTTTACTTCAAAAACCAGTCTTTAGGTTTATGTGTGAAGTCACCGTATACTCTATTTCTGCTTTCAAATTAATTTTAGTCTTTATAGATTTAGTCTTTATATCATTCTTTCTTTGGCATTGAGGGCTTATTAAAAGTTTTTTAAATTCAAAATGTTATTTATTCTATTGTCTTACTTAAACCTAATAAATTATCTAACTAGAATGGAGATGAATGGAAATTGTCATTTTCCTTACTATTTTTAAAAGTTGTTTGCAGCATTGTAATTTAAATGAGCTTATTACCCCTCTGTCCTCATTTTAGATTATAAATTAGATCAATATGAAGTGATATCTTTACCTTTCCCCCTTTTAAAACCTGTTTTGCCTAATATTTAATTTTTCTTGCTTTCTTTGTACATTTATCTGACTTGTAATGTCCCATCTTCATACTTTAAATTTCCATGACATTTCTTATGCTTATATTTTATAAGGACAAACACTGGTTTCTGTTTTAAAATCTAACCCAAGTTTTCATTTTCTGTAGCCTCATTTCTGTTTGGCCATGTAGATTTTACAGCTCCTTTACCATCCTCATGTCTTTTTAAGTTTTAACTTTCGTCAAACCCCATTTTATTACTGATGACTCCTGTCTGCCCTTCCTTCCACTTCCAAATCTATTTTCCCAAGGAAATCAGCACATTGGGGCAGAGGCATTAAATGATACGTTTCCATAATGGTAGTAGTTATTTATCTAAGAAACCTAAAAGGAGCAGCATGTAAATGGAATGCCAAAAGAAACTTACAAGTATAATGTATATTCAGATTAAAGTAAATCAGAATGAAAATGAATCAAAATGATCAATTTTGATTCATATCTTAATACACAGCAAATATTGAATAATATAAAAATACATGATGTTCTTGTAAGAAACATGTAATATAGACTAATAATCATCCCCCCAAACCCAATATCCATGAATTAGTTACAGCTGCCTATTCATCATTTTATCACGGAATGTTCTAGGTTCATGAATCAGAAATCTCTCATGAAACCACCAGGCATTCTAATGTAGGGTGTGCCATTTCCCCATTTCTTTCTTTTTTTCATATGTATATGTATATATATTTGTCAATGGACCTTTACTTTATTTATTTATATGCAGTGCTGAGAAGTGAACTCAGTGCTGCACACATGCTAGGCAAATGCTCTACCACTGAGCTATAACCCCAGCCCTCCCATTTCTTTTGTTGCAGCATCATACATCATATGCTGTAATAATAAACAACATATATACACTTGTAATGTATATGTGCTGAATTACATCTTAGGAAAAGTATCCCCAAATTTATTTATTATTTTTTTTTACTATTTACTTGTCAATCATTCAGCATGATAGGTCTCCAATGAACTGGTATATTTTACAGAACATGATTTGAAAAAACCTGCCTCAAGAACAATTAGGCTGTTATATTTCCAAGAAAGATAAAAATCACAGTGTGCTAAAACTTAAAGATAAACTTAAAGATGACATTACTCATCCATTTAGTCATCTGTGCATACAACAAATGATTATGAAGTACCTACTTTGGGTTGAACAGTGTACTCACTTCTCGAACTGTGATATTGAATAAAACATTCTCATACCTATTGTGAAATTCACTGTTACTAGTGGGTGGTCATAAGAAGGTGGTATCATGGTTGAGGTACTCACAATAAATTAAGGGAACATAGAAAAACAAAGTCTTCCAATGAGGGCAAGAGAAAGCAGTCTTGGAGAAGACCTGTATGACTGGGGAGGAGTTTTCCATAGTAGAAAACACCAGAGCCAGCTCTCAAGCCCAGAGGGAGGGCCTCTAGTTGTGCAGTCTCTGAAGGGCATACTAGGGGGCTGTGGACCCGATGGCATATAGACTCCATGTTGGAGAGTCCCGTCCCATCAAAGTGGCCATCAATGTCTCAGACTGACATTTATGGAGGTATTTTAAGAGCTTGGGATGTGGTCTTAGTGGCCTCAGGAAGATTGCAGTACGGTATTGTTGATTTCTATTTATTAAACTTCAAATAGACTGAAAAAGGCTGTCCTGTGGGTGGCATGGTAGGTGGCAGCCCAATTCAATAGGGATGTATTTTTTCAGGAGATTGGCTCTGGTGAGGTGTGAGGTGTGGAATCTCTGCTGCCTGAGACCCTACATGCCTAGGAGGGATGGCTTTACTGAACCCTGTAGATTGAATATCTGTCCTCCAGCTCATAAAACTGGCCTAATAATTATGTCTACACAATAACAACCCTTTTAAAAGAAATCCTCTTTCCAATCTTAGACTACTAGCTCAACTCTGGGTCTCAGTTTTAGCATTTAAAGTTGATCCAGGAACAAAATCAGGGATGGCAAACAACGGTGTGTGGTGTGCTACTCTTCTTTATTTGTACATCCAGGACAAACATCTCCACTCAACCCCTGTACGCGTTCTGGCCGAATCCAAATGTGGCCTCAGAATCCTTCTCCATGCTGTTCCATGTAGTCACTCCCAGTAAAACACCTGTGTTTTCCCTGATAATGGATGCTTCTTTTGGGTTTAACATTTTTATATTAAAGAAAAATAGAAAAACTCTCTGCTTCCTCGGTGCCATATCTGAGCCACTTTCCCCAGAGCTATGGAGGTGATTGTGTATGGACGGAGACCTCTGCAAATGGGAGCCAAATAAACTTTTACTCCTGAGAGAGAGAGAGAGAGAGAGAGAGAGAGAGAGAGAGAGAGACTGATTGATTGATTGATTTAGTGTATATTGTTTGTATGTGAACAGAGAGAAGTAAAACACCATTGTGGCGTGTTAAAATCTTAAAGGTAGAGGTGATTTGATTCAATTTTTTATATATTCAAGCAATGACCAGTAGGTATTTGTTTGTTTGCCTGACATTGTATTGTGCAATTATGGGATATCTTAGACATCCCTGGTCCCCATTGTGTACTTAGTGATTCTTGAGAGTATCACAGTTTTTGAAATCCAAATGTTTCCAAGTTTGAGGTTGCTTCTATTTAAAGGATGGCTGTGATTGTTCCATTTCCAAACAGAGAACTCCTCTTCATTTTAGGTAAGCATCTTGTGACTTTTCTGCAGTGTTTTCCAGGCCTGTTTTCTCCTAAAAGTGTAACATACTAAATATTAGCTGAATTGAATGGTTTCCCCACTGAGAACCAGAAACATTTTGGTTTTTATGGTATGAAGTAATCTAAAAAAGTTCTTAGGATCCAGAGATATCAACTTTTGGTAATGATCTTGCGGGTATGGCAAGCCAACATTTGGGTCTGGGGTTTGTTGTTGCCTTTCTCAGTGGAGTTTGAGCTTTTTCTTGCTATGGTTTGAAAGTGTTCCTCAAAGTTCATGTG
Source organism: Tamias sibiricus (assembly GCA_025594165.1). NCBI lineage: Eukaryota > Metazoa > Chordata > Mammalia > Rodentia > Sciuridae > Tamias > Tamias sibiricus. The sequence goes on from CM046658.1 coordinate 51,911,563, forward strand.
TTGGAAGCTTAGTCTACCTCTGCTCTCTGTCCTCATGATGGACTAGTGAGTTATCACAGAAGTGGATTTGTTATAGAAATGTTTGCCCCTTTTGTCCTCTGTTGCCCATGTAATGCCTTCTGTGATGTTAGAACCCAGCATCAGATGTGGCCCATTGACCTTGGACTTCCCAGCCTCCAGGCAAACAAACTTCTATTATTTATAAGTTACCCAGTCTAAGTTAATCTGTTATTGCTTCTCATACTGCTCAGTAATCCAAGCCCAGAGCATTGTCCCAGCCATAGCATCGTGCCCAGCCAGGAAGAGTGCATTGGACCAGCCCCTCACAGGAAACACCTGGCCTGCCTGGGAACTCTTGAAAACACACACTGGGCTTTTCTTAAAGAGTTACTTTCAGATTTCCAGAAGAATCACAATGGTGAGGGAAAACTGCAGAATATGAAGTTCTTTTCTTTTACTCTTTTGACATTATCCCACTCTTCTGGTGTTCATGTTCTTCTAGCATCCTGATTTACTCCAACATGGCCCTGCCCACAGGATGATAAACTCGACTTGGAGAAATCTAATCCTATTAGAGGAAACAGGGTACTCATTTGTTCATTCAGTCCACACAGATGTATTATAGACATGCTTCAGACATGGAGGAAAGTATAGATGACCAATTCCTTCTCTGAGATCAGCCTAGAAAGGGAGATGAACAAATAAAAAAGTGGATGCTGGGGTGGGAAGGCTTGGAATGCAATGGGAGCCCAGATAACGACCAGGCCTATAGATCAGTGCTGATCCTGGGGAGAGGATTACAATCTGAGTTTGATAGATATGTTAGTCAGTTTTTCATTGCTGTGACCAAAATACCTGATGTGAACAACTTAAAGGAGGAAAAGTTTATTTTGGTTCATTGTTTCAGAGGTTTCAGTCCATGGTCAGCTTGCTTTACTAATATAGATCTGAGGTGAGTCAGAACATCATGGTGTAAGGGTAGGGCAGGAGAAAGTTGCTCAGCTCATGGTAGCCAGTAAGCAGAGAGAAAGCAAAAAGGAGACAGAGGGAGGAAAGGGCCAAGGACAAGTTTTCATCCCCAGGGGTACTTTCCCAGTGACCTGCTTGCTCCCACCATACTTAATCTGCCTGGTTGCTACCTCCTCCCACTAGTTCACTGAAATTATTAATCCATAAAATGGATGAATTCACTGATCTGAGTAGAGACCTCATGATCCAGTCACATCCCAAAGTGCCACCTCTGGATATTGCTGCTTTGGGACCAAGTTTTTAAGTACATGAGCCTTTGGGGACATTCCAAATCCAAACAATAACTTTTCTAATAATGGACAAGTAGGACCTGGCTGCTGTAGGCATGTGGCAATTATAATGCAAATGTGGAGATGGAAATTATTAAGACCTGCCTCCAGTCTTAAGAAGCAGTGATCTTCTATTTGCAGGAATAGACTTCACTGTGCAGCTCAGATGGGTCAACGGACATTTGTGGAGCTCTTGTTATATACAATCTTCACATGAAACCATTAAATAATAACACCAGATAGTGTCTGACTAATTGCTCATTATAGGAATAAAATTGATTCTTAAGTGAAGGGAAACAGCCCAACCACTGGATCTTTTTTTTTTTTTTTTTTTTTTTTTTTTGTACCAGGGATTGAACTCAGCGGCACTAGACCACTGGGCCACATCCCCAGCCCTTTTTTGTATTTTATTAGAGACAGGGTCTCACTGAGTTGCTAAGTGCCTCGCCATTGCTGAGGCTGGCTTTGAACTCGCGATCCTTCTGACTCAGCCTCCCAAAGTGCTGGGATTACAGGCGTGCGCCACCGCGCCCGGCTACCACTGGATCTTTTTAACCCTGGTGATGCAGGCCATGGGTGGTCAGGAGATGTGGCCAGGAACATATGGTCTATTTCTATTGGTGGAGCATCCCATGATGAAACTCAAACCCAGCACAGATGACCAACTTTAGGACATCAGAGAGGCTGACTCTTCGTTCTTGGAATTAGTTCCTCTCTCCTGCCAGTATATGTTTTCATTATTTCAGGAATCACCATGTATTAAAAGTTTTCATTTCAATATCTGCTTCTCCAGGAGCAGTGGGTTCCTTATGCTGCCTGCCTGGCACATAGTGAAAGATCAAGGCAAGTTTATTAAACAGGGAAAAGCAGGGTAAGTGCACAGCAGCCGACAAAAACATGGCAATTCTGATTTTTATACATTGCAAAGTTTAGACTTTTTCCTTGATTAAAACAATGGCTATGAAAATTCATAGCAACACCATGAACATCAACAACAAAGAACAGTGAAGAATGTTGAATTAAGGGCCTGATTTTCCTACCCTACCCTTACACCATGATGTTCTGCCTTACCCAAAGGCTCATGTACTTAAAAACTTGGTCCCAATGCAGCAATATCCAGAGGTGGCACTTTGGAATGTGACTGGATCATGAGGTCTCTACTCAGATCAGTGAATTCATCCATTTTATGGATTAATAATTTCAGTGAACTAGTGGGAGGAGGTAGAAACCAGGCCGACTGAGTATGGTGGGAGGATGTAGGTCACTGGGAAAGTATCCTTGGGGATGAAAACTTGTCCTTGGCCCTTTTGTCCCTCTCTCTCCTTTTTGCTTTCTCTCTGCTTGCTGGCTACCATGAGCTGAGCAACTTTCTCCTGCCCTGCCCTTACACCATGATGTTCTGCCTCACCTCAGACACTGAGCTCTTTGAAGCAATAAAGTACCCGTGGGAGAACCTGAAGTGTCCAATTGATTCCTAGACTTGTGCATGAAGCAGCTGGCTTTAAACAGGCCTGAGCTTGGTGCTGAATATTGACTGAGCCATTAGGACCAGGATCAAGAGGGCACAATGGAAGACGCTCCCAAGGTGCTTGACAGACTCAATAGCCAGCTATTCATCAGCATTTGCTATGAGCTACAGAACTCTATAGACGGGAGGGTTGTAAAGCAGTATATGTTTTGGCTTGCTGAGAACTCAGTTTGTCAAGGGTGCTAGCAATTACTGAGGGCCTACTGTGTGTCAGACTCTATATGAAATACATCTTTATATCTGTTTGCTGTCTTCCTTCTCCTAACCACTGATGGAGGAGAAGACAGTGATAAGGGGTGAGTTCCATGGTGTATGTTAGCAGCAATGACTTTGACTTCTGACCTTTCATCTCCCCTCCCATGGTGGTGAGGAAGCTTCTGGTTGTATCAACTATAGGAGTTGAGTGTGAAGTAGGTGGGGCCTGAGAGAGGTGAAAAGCAACAGAACTTTGGGCTTTAGAACCACCATCTCCCTTAATACTCATGCGATGCCCACTGAGAGATGAAGAAACAGCCCCAGTGAGATTGGGAGACTCACCTAGTCGTGCTGCCTCAAAAACTATATGGCGTTGGTCCACCCTTTCATCTTCTATCATGGTAGCAGCGGCCCCAGGTCTCTCTCTGAGGGAAGCTATGCTCCTCATCTTCACTGCACCAGCTGTCTTAGGACAGCCTGGCTTAGATGCCCCTAAATTCTCTCACCTACTGTGAGTGCAATGGTGAGCACTAACAGCCTGAGGTTGCTGGCTTCTCACTCAACAGCTGCATGGGTTTGAGAGTCACACAACACTCCAGTCTGATTAGTGTTCTGCCTCACCTGCGTTGCAAAAGAGGAATAATGATACCTGGACCTTCACCTTGATTCCATTGCCTGCTAGCTTTGTCTCCTTGGGCTTTAGTGTCCTTGTCTTTGAGATGGAGCAAAACCATCCTGGATGGGTTAAATGAACAAGGGTATATGAAAGCAACTTGTCCCAATCCTGGCACTGAGTTGACACTCATTAATTGTGCTGCATTTCTCTCTTATTTAGGCATCTGGCCCTTCAGAGAAGTTACCAGAACATTCAGGAAGCCTTTGGGCTAAGGGTATCAGTCTTTTCACTTCCCTCCCATTCTGTTCCATCTCTAACTGCTTTACTCTGGAGGTCTTTGTTCCTTATCTTCACTGTAGACCGAAACATTGATCAGGCAAGGCAGGGAGTGGAGCTATAAAGAGAAGTCAGAGAGGCAGTGGGCCTGGGAGGAAGGGGGCGGGCAGGTCTCCTTCTATTTGTACAGGTGCATTGTAATGCTGCCTGTAGTGTGAACATTTTCCACTTCATTACTCCTGGCCCTGGCCCAGGCCCCGTCTGCTCCCCTGGCCCCTGCTTTGGTTTAATTTCAGCAGTTTCTGGCCTTTGGAAGGCAGCAGAAACAGAAAGGAAAACAAATGAGGTCGCCATAAACATTTTTGCACATTGCCCAGCTAGGGCAGATGGAGCAGGAAGGGAACTAGTTTGGCTGGGATTGCTGGTACCCCATCAAAGTAACTCAGTCCCCAAGGGCTTCTGTCTGCTGAGCCCAATCTTTCTAGTTGGAATCAACTCTGGTGTAATGTGTTACAGTGAGCCAAAACAGATACCCATGGGTCCCAGGGTCCCATAAGAGGTGGCTGAACTGAATAAATAATAGCTAACATTTACTGAGCATTTACTATATGCCAGGTGCTATTTTAAAAACATTACATAGATTTTTAGAGTGAGTATATCTTGATGTTATTCTCATCTTACAGATGAGGAAACTAAGTCACATAGTATGGTTTGGTTCATAGCAGAGCCAGATTTTGTCCCTGGCAGTCTGACCTCAGCACCAGCATGTTCAAGTACTATGCTTTCTATCATCTTAATAGAATATGTCATATGTGCTTATATTTTGATGATGTGAAACCTCAAGCTATCTATTATACAGCTCAGGAATGATATAATTCAAACTCATTGAATCCCAGGATCATATGGGACCATAAGGTGTTAAGGCCTGATGATCATTATTTGCCAAGTTTCCCCATAGACACTACCTAGATTCTGCTTATGTAACTCCATTAAGAGGAAACTCACTCTTATCAGAGGTATTCTGTTCCATTATATGACAAATATGTTACATTATGTGCTAATTTAACCTAAAGACAGTACTGGTGACTCAGAATGCAGAATGAAGCTTTTTCTTAATTGGGTTGGTTGACTATAAAAGAGTTAACTCACTGTGATCTTGCCTAGCAGAGTACTGAGTCTGCTGTGGGTACTCAGTCCATCTCATTTCTTTCCTCCTTTCTTTCCCCTTGTCTTTCACAAATGAAAAAGAAAAGAAAGAAACTATATGTTCACTCAACTGTTAGGAAGATATTTTTGCAAAATAATATCAGGTTCGTGCTTCATTTGAACAGTAAGAGGTTCAGTAGGTCCAGTCTTTACCTTCTTTCTTTTTATTCCCTTTTCTCTTTCCTTTCCCAAATGGTTTGTGAGGACACATATGTTGATATTTGCTAAGCAAGGGCTGGGGAAAGGAACAGAACACAGTCCCTGCCAGTGTGGAGTTCTTACCTTCTGTGGGAGCCTGCCATACAGGTAGCCTGTAATTTGAGGGTGTACCAGTGCTGGGGAATTAGCAGGAGGGGGTTGCCAACTCGTATTCACTAAAGTAACTCTTCAGACCTATTGGACAAATTTTTGCCACCACCGAGTAAACTTACTTTGTGTAATTGAAATAAATGTTTGCATTTAAAATTATTCCCAGATGTCTGATTTTATTAATGTGTAGCCATATCGCTATAGTAAAAGACACCCTAGAGGTTGAAATCAAACCCATCTCTCTCATATTCTTGAGGGCAATCGCTCCTATTCAAGTCTCCTCTCTCCTGCCTCACCAACTTATTCGTCTAGAGCAGACCATTCCCATCAGCACACAAACATGTTAGGATGTCAGTCATCATTAAACATGAACTTTGTATGGATCCCATCTTCTTCTCATTTTTCTGTTCCTCTTTACAGAGAAGCCCTCCAAAGAGTGCAGCCTACCTGTAGTCTCCACGTCCTCACTTCATCTTCTCTCTTGTACTTATTCATCAGGAGTGTGTCCCCACCACTTCACTGAAACAGATGTTGCCAAGGACACTAAGGATCACACCTGGCCAACTCTGAAGGTCGGTTTTCAGTCTTCACCCTCTGGGACCCTCTGGATCACTCTTATCTTAAATAACACTCTTCACTTGGCTTCTTGGAAGGATCTTCCAGGTTTTCTTCCTACCTAAACAGGCCCCTCTCCTCTTTCTCTTACTAACTCCAGTCATTGAAATGGTCCAGGGACTGGTGCTTTTCTGCAAGTCCACTCCCTTCCCTGGGGATTTCAATCCAGCTGTGGATTTAAATAATATGGGTTCTGAAGAATGATAAATGAATATCTTCAAATTGTCTCTCTCCACCTTCCTGGCTTCTCCATGGAATCTCCAGCATGCGTCTCAAATATAATATATTTAAAACAAAACAAAAAAAAATCTTCATTTCACCCTCTACTCTGCTCCTCCCCCAGAATTTCCCACCTCTGAAAATGGCAGCTTCATTCTTTTCAGCCCCAGAGTCACCATTTACTCTTCTTGTTCCCGCCCACCCCGCTTCTACCATCAGCAAATCCTGCAGCCTTTTCCTGAGAAAGAGTTCCAGAGTCACACTCCTCGTTGCCCCGGGGCTACCATCCTCTTGGGGACACTCTTATTCTTGCCTGTATGATTATAATAGCCTCCTCCCTGCTAACCCATTTTCATCCTTGCTACCCTCCAGATTGTGGTTTATGTGGGAGCCAGAAGGATCTTTGAATATGCTAGGTCACATCACGGCCACTTCTTTGCCCGGAGCCTTCCAAAGAATCCCATCTCACTCAGGGTAAAATACAACATTTGTTCCACCCACTCTGAGGTCCTCATGAGCTGGGATGCTCATTTCTTCTTGGCTTCATCTTCTTCCAGTGTCCCCATTTTCTCTCTGCTCTAGCAGTGTTGGCCTTCTTGTTCTGTACAACACCAACACACCCCGGCCTTGGGACCTTGCCCCTCGCTGTCCCTCCTGCCTGAACTCGCCCACCATAGCATCCACCTGGCCAGTTCCTTCTCAATTCTCTCAGGACTCTTTGACAAAGACTTCCCAGGTGACTCTATATACATTAGTATCCCACATCACTCTGCTAACTTTCTTCAAAGTGCTTGCCACTTCCAGAAACAGTATATTTTTTTATGTGTTTGTTAGTCTACTTCCTTCTCCTGTGCTCCCTTGCACAAATTTGTTGGTTTATTGCCTCTAACTCCAGTATCTAGAAGCTGCTCAAGAAATATTTGCTGAAAGAATAAGTTGGAAAATGCTTTTGAATCCAGCTCTGCCTCTAATTCCCTCTGTGGCCTGGGAAACCCATTTCACCTTGGTGCCTGATCACCTTCAGTCTGGAGTGGACACAGCCATTCTTGTCCTCTACAAATCAGAGGATGGTTAGGTCCAATACGATAGGGACTATGGAAGCCTGCTGCCACAAAATCAGATGGACAAAATTATTAAGAGATCAGCCCCTCCCAGTCATGTCCACATTGGTAAATTTATCTTGGTTACAAGAAGAATGTTATAAAAGTACCTGGGCTCTTGCTCATCTTGGGGCTTTCTTTGGCATAACCCAGTTTGAAGAGGGAAGGAATAAACTTTTACTGTACAACCAATACCAATCGATGCCAGGCTGTGAGCACAGGGTATATGACCCAACCTCTATTCAACACAGTTCTGCCTAGTAGGCTCTATGAGCTCCCGAGGGCAAGAAGCAGGTGTTTTCAGCTTGGAAACCCCAGCATCTAGCTCAGAGTGGGCAGCCATATAGTTTTATTGAGTTGAACTCAACTTCAACAGAAGGGGCTTAGTGACAGTACATGAGTTTCCCAATGTTGCACAGGTAGTGGGTGGTGTTACTGGCATGGTCTTGTGCCAGAACCAGAGTCAGTACACCAGGCTGAAAGAGCTCTGTAGACAATAAGCAGGCTGCCCAATTAGGTTTAAGTTTCCTAAAACCTATCAAGGCCAATTGGTATAGTCTTGCACATTCCTTTTCCATCAGAGCAGCCGTAGTCTGCATGAAGCCAGCATAACAGCTTCTCTTTAACACCCTTTGAAAGGAGCCTGGAAAAATCTTCAGTTTGTGGGAAGGGAAAGGGCCCAGAGAAGGCCTCCTCCCCATTGGGCTTCACTTTGCAGCACCTCCCATTTCCATGTGCAGTTTCAGGGGTTTTGCCATGGCCACTGTGGTTGCTATGGAAACAGAGCAACAAATATTTGGAGGCTGGTAACACCTTCCCCCCAGAAGCCCCGTCAAGAATGTTTGGGACAAGGCCCCTGCCCGTCAGGCTGCTGTAGCTGCAGCTGAATGAAGCCTTTGTGACCAGCCTCCTGGCCTGCCACCAGGCTTCAAAGAGATGACTTGGCCCAGGGCTTTCTAAAGAGTGTTTGTGTTTCAGTTGTCCACAAGGAGGGGCGGGTGGAAGCCCGACAGGACTCTAAGAAAATCGCCCAGTCTCTGGCTGATTGTCAAGACAAAAATGATGCTAAGTGTCACTTTGTGAGTATCGTCCAGGGGAACCGTGCCAGGTTGCTGTGCAGTGGGCATGAGGGGCCTGTCCCAGGGTCCTCATAGCAGCATGGACAGACAACTCTGTGCCATCCTTGTCATCTTGCTGGTGAGAAGAGATGATGAACATTCATGGAAGGAAACAGAAGAATTGCTTCAGATTCTATCCAATTAGTAAGGGGTGAGCTGGTGTTGAATATCTGATTGTTGTGATACTATTGGTATTACTGTAAGGTTCTCCAGATTGAGTGGGACCACAGCTGGCAACTTTTTGGAGCCTCTCACCTTGCACTGCACTGAGTCAACCTGTCAGAAAAAAACATGCAGTGAAATGGAGAGATTGGAGGTTCAATTTATTTGTTCATGGGAACTCAATATGCTTGCTTATCATTGCAGTCAGGCATTGTGTGATTTCACCAGAATGTGAAGGCCCATGACCTGAGAGTCTGGCTCCAGTTCTGTTTGGGAGAGAGGAGGCGTTGAAGGAAATTGGACTTAATGGCAGGTGTTACTTGGAGGGTTAGAAAGGTACCATTGTCTCCTCTGCAATAAACTGCCTGGTTTTCACCTGCTGTCAAATTGCAAATTCACTTACCATTAAAACACTGGGTCACCGCTTCATTAATTTAGTAAGTCTTTATTAAATGCCTACTGAGGGTCAGGCACTGGGCTGAGCACTGGGGATAGAGAAATGAATAATATTTGTTTAACAAGCATTTACTGAGTGCCTGCTCTATGCCAGGTACTCTGTTAGGGTTTGAGGGTGACACTTATTCCATCCCCTCATGGGACTTGCTTGTGGATAAGCTAAGTGAACAGACACTTGCCACAGAAAGGATTGCTTCTTCATTTGCAAATGCAGGTTGCTAGGGGAGCACCCAGAAAGGGCGCTTATATTAGTCCCAACCTGCCCAGTCTAAATCTGTAGCCTCCGGGGCCTATTGAATGATACTGACTAGTCTGAACTGAGATGTGCTATAAAACACACACTGAATTCCAAAACCTTCATATGAAAAACAGAATGTAAAATATCTGGTTAGCAACTTTAATTGATTACATGCTAAAATAGGATTTTGGATCTATTGGGTTACACAAAATATATTATCAAAATTATTATTATTTTTTTTTTGGATTTATCATAATGCCACAAAAGCTGCCCAGCAACCATAGGTTGATATTATTCTTCTCACCATTTTAGCTAATGGAGAGTAGGATTACAGTGGTAAAATGACTCTCCTAATGTCACATGAGTCAGAGAGGGTAATTCATTTGCCTAAGATCACACAACTGGACCTTCCCAGAGAGAAAGCTCATGGAGGATTTGGTTTAGAAATTGGGTCTCTAATGAATAGTTAATTGTTTTCCCTCAGCGTGTATTGATATCCTCTACAGAAGGCCCAAGAGGTGTCAGAAATGAGACTTACCTAGTTTTGAATCTGTTTTAGACAGCAGGGCAGACACAATCTGAAAACAAATCATTCGTATCTGTGACCTCCTTAACAACAGAACTCCTGCTTTTTAGCGGGGCATGTGGCTGTTGGAAATGAAGTCCACCGTGTTGGCCTCCATTACACCTGGGTGGTGCTCTGTAACCAAGTTTTTGCCCATGGGATGTAAGCAGAAGTGGTATGCGCAACCTCTGGGAAGTGTTCCTACATGCAGGGGACTTGCCCTTTGTTCTGTCCTTCCTTCTTTTTGCCAGATGGAGCCAGAAGATGGAAAACGCATTGAGGATGGTAGGGCAGCGTGTGAGATGCAGCCTGTGCCTCTGCCACCATAGATGCAGTTTCAGCCCAAGATCACCTACCTCCCTTTGGTCTTCTGTTATATGTGAGAGAATTAAGCTTCAGGGTTATGGTGAGTTTTCTGTCATGCACAGCTGACATAATCCTTGTAATAGCACTACTTTGGTTTGGGAGTGTTTTTTCCCTGGGGTTCCTGTGTTGCAAGCTTGGTCCCCAGTGTGGTGACGTTGAGGGATGCTGTGGAGTCTGTAAGAGGTGGGGAGGGGTTTAGGTCCTAGGGGAGGCTGCTCTTGGAAACGATTAACATGGTACTCATGGAACTCCGGTTCACTTCCACAAGAGGAGTTGTTAAAAGAGCAAGCCTGGCTCCTTCCTTCTCTGGCTCTTTGTCTCAACATGGGATCTCTCCTTCTGATGTGTACTCCACCATGCGACCGGCTGCCATTTGTGACCGGCAAATTACTCAACTTCCTTAGAAGGAATGTTCATAGAGCAGAGGCTGGGAGCCCAGTCAAAACCAAAGATGAGCAGGGCAGACACTGGGCGTGGAGAAGGGAGGCCTCTGACTTAGAACCCAGCAGATACAGTGACTAGACAGACATTGTCCTTTGACACTCTTGAGGGCGTGGGGAGTGGACCCAGTGAAACATCCCTGTACCAGTCCTGTCCCCTTTGCCCCACTTCCCTCCACAAAGGGATGGGAATCCCTGGCCTGAGGGATGCCTGGGCACACCTGTCCAACAGGTGCTCTTGCCTCAGGTCCGAAGTTCACCCTAACTGTGACTCAGTGTGAGAGACGAATGGATTGGTTCAAGGACCCACAGGAAGGTGTGAGTCATGTGCAGTTGTACAGTATCAGTTGTACAGTATCTAGCAGAAAGTCACCACAACGGGTCTGACAGTCTGGCTGGGTCATTGATTGCCCATTGGGTCATTGAACTTGGTACATGTCTTTTTTTTTTTTTTTTTTTCCTCCTTCTATCAAATAGGGATATCTCTCTAGGCTCTGAGGGGAATGAAATTAGATAATAAATTTTCTTGTCAGATTACTCAACTGATGTCGACTGGGAACAGAGGAATGAATGGATTCGAGGCACTCTATCAAGGGGACAAAGTTCTCGTGGGAAACTAGTCTAAGTGGAAACACCAGCATAGAACTAAACTTTCCAATATACTTGCTGACTCATCTCACGTAAGGTAGTAGCCAATTGACAGAAGAGGAAACTGAGGCAACCTGGCAAAGTGACGTACTCTTCCTGGTGTTCCTTAACCTTTTATGCATATTTCCATCACAGCCCTTAGCATGTTCTATCAGATATAATGGCTCAAATGTTTATTTTCCCCACTAAACTTGAAACTCCCTACAGGAAGGTCTAGCTTTTTACAATGTCTGACCACCAGTATCCAGCCCAAGCTTGGCACATAGCAACAGAGGGATGGCTGGTGAGCACAGGGTGCGGGGGATGGAGCTAGAAGTCTATGCACCACATGCCAGGCTTGATTGGGCCGTCCACATTCATTATTAGCTTATCTACTACAAGGGCTTGGCCTGGTGTATCATTATCTGTCTTATAGGCTGAGATGAGTTATGGGATTTGCCCAAGGTCACATGGAGAGTGATCTGAAAAAATTCAAACTCAGAAATGGCTGAGGAGATGGTGTGTGTGTTAGGGATGGGGGGTGAGTAATGGGGAACCCTGTGGTCCAAATGCAGAACCCGAGCAAATCCCTGTAAAGCACTTGGCTGGGCCGGAAACCTCTGCATCCACCAGAGTCCCTCCCACATGTAGGCTGTTGTGAATGTCTGGGTTCTCTCTGCTGTAGCACCCAGCTGCCCTGGCAGACTCTTGAACATTGGCCAAACAAATGCCTGGCCGGGAGAACAGAGCCCCGAAGCAATTACAGCCAAGACTGAGCCCTCGCTGTGTGCCAAGGCCTGGGGTCAGTGGTTGACTTCCACCTTCTCTCTCACCTACCCACCATCACCATGAAGTAAATCCCACCAGGGCTCCGGTTTCCCAGAGAGAAATTGAGGCCTAAGGATGTTGGGACTTGGTCTGAGGTCACAAAGCTGGTGAGTGGCATTGAATCTAGGCCTAACTGGCTTCAAAGCCCAAATTACAAACCACCATTTGAAAATGAATGCTTTGTGTGGCTGAATTGTAGCTTCCAAACTCTTCTGAAAGTGAGCCTCCGTCAAGGCAGCCACAGCAATTGCTCCTGGGAAGGGCATTTTCCTGGCCCGTGTGGATCAGCTCTGGCTCTATGAAAAAGCCCTCTGTCTGTGGTTCTCCTGGAGGGGTCAAAAGGCATTCCCAGCCACCCTCTGGATCCTGCTGTCTTTAGGGGCTTTGAAGAGATACACTTAGAAGGTATGGATCAACTAAGGTAACCACTGAGGGAATCCCTTTGGAGTGCCAACATAATGTGACTTAGGCCTTGAGAAATCAGGCCATGTAAAGGAAAGGACAATAGACAGGAAATTGGGACACGAGAGAGCTGTGAGTCAGCAGAGTGGTGGTAGTTGCTAAAGAGCTAAGGTATCACCAGGAGCATGGTGTGTCAAATAACGAAGGTGACTTTGCACTTCTGGAGCTGGGATGTGGGGTTAAAGGCTGGTTCTGCCTTTTCAGACTCTCATAGTCAAGCTAGAGCTTATTTAAAAGAGTGAAACAGGAGCCTGGAGGGCAAAGGTGGAAGAACCTTGATTCTTTTTCCCCAAGAAGAGCAGAGGTAAAGAACTTGAGAGAATGGATCTTGGCTGTCTCAGAGGTTTTCCTGTGAACAAGGCCAGGGTAAATAGGATAAAGGCGAGGAAATGATAGGAAGTTAGCTTTGGACTCAAGCTGTGTAATGCCTTTGACAAGTCAAAAAGATAGCCAAAGAAGGAAATGTTTTAGAAAAAAGAGAAAGAAAAGAAAGCAAAAAAAAAAATTTCAGTGAACCCCCTTCTCTCCCCTCTGTGTGAATCCTCTTCTTACCTCTCAGTGTGGCCCCATGCAAATAACCTAGTTTTTCTGAGCCTCGGTTTCCTCATCTGAAAGATGCAGATGTTACATGAGAATCCAACAGAGTGCAGACTGTGGAAGCAGTGCAGAGATGATCATGCATGCAGTCTGATTGCTGGGATTTAAATCTTAGTTTAGAGTGACCTTGGAGATGGATCTTAACTTTGCAATGCCTCCGTTTCTTCATCTGTAAAGTGGAATAATATATTCAAAGCACTTGAATCTATACCTATCACACACAATAAGTACTTAAGAATTTTAGCCACCATTACTATCATCTCTGCATATCTGAAAATGACCGCCACCATATCTAGAATATAATAGGTATTTGGAGAATGTTTCTCCTTTCTCTCCTGCTCCCTTCTTTCTTCCTGTCTCTGGCATACCAGTTTCTTCTAACCTCCAGACTTCTGAAGAATGTTTTCAAATAATGCAACCTCTTCATAGATGGAGGCCACCGGCCTCCACATCTAAATCCCCTTTTAGTGAAGAAAGAGGCAGAGCGAGGAGGAAGCCAAATCCTTACTTTTAGAAGTTTCTTATTCTTCTAGATCACAGAGTTTTTCTACTTTCATGACCTCATTATCCCTGCAGCATGTGACTTGAAGCCAGGGAAGGCTCTGATTTGAAAACTGAAGCTCAGAGAAGTTGAATGCATCCTAATACTTGAGTGGCTGAACCAGAACTTGCATTGAAGGCTTCCAGACTCTGAAAACCAACATCCATGTAGGGCATTGCCCGGCCTCTTGCTCCTCTCCCCACATGTCCTCCTGCCCTGGGATTCTGCTAAGGGAAGCCTCAGGAGAGCACTCAGCCAGCTTCCAACCTTGAACCCAAATCCTGTAGTGTAGAGAAGACTGAGGCAGAGGGGACAGGTAGGAGTTCTGGATGTCAAAACTGAGCCCTTAGGACTGAACTGGCCTGACCAGTCCTCTGTTTCCAGGTAGCTGCAGTTGGTGAGCTCTAGAACCAATGTCAGGAGCCCAGAACCCCCAAGGGCATTGCCCAGCAGGATTTTCCGTGAAAATTCTAGATCGGCACTGTCCAGTACAATAGCCACTAGCCTTATGAGGCTATTGATCACTTGAAATGTGACTCATGTGACTAAGCTATCTCTCTCCCGGGTTCATAGCTGAGGAAACTGAGGCCCAGCCAGGGAGCTCATTGAGGTTTGCAAGTAGATCTCTGGGACTGAACTTTCTTGTTTGGCCCCAAAGCGAAGCCCTTCGCCAACATAGTCGCCTCTCCTCCTATTCCCAAGGAAGTTCTTTGCACCCTTCCAACCCAGACAGGTGATGGGGTGATGTCTGCCTATGTGTGGGGGTCTTGCTTCCTGCCTGGCTCCACCTGGACCCAATTCTATGAGGCACCTGTGTTGTTTTACTGATAACAGTGTTTGCCCTTCCAAAGCCAGGGCTATAAAAGGCAGCTTTCAAAGTCACTGCTGCAGAAATGTCAACATGGGGGCAGGGGAGGGAGTCTAGTCATAGTTTCTGAGGGGAAATGTCACCTTTGGGTTGCCTCAAAGACTGCTAGAGTAATCTTCCAAGACCTGGGTCCTGGGTCTAGACTTGTTTCATTTTACTTTTTCTGGGCTTTATTTGTATCATCAGTGTGAGGAGGGGTTGGACTTGGAGCCCTTAGAGGGCTCTTTTATTTCTAAAATGGTTAATGTCCTCCACTTGGGGTCCTGGGACTCGACACCCAAATGCACCATTCCATGACCAAAGTGCTTTCTTTATATAGCAACGTTCAAAACAAAACCACCCCTAAACCTGAACCTGCATTTTTTTTTTTTCAAAACCTCCAACAATGTCACCATTGAAGCAGTAAAGGTACTCATTAATATCTTGTAAAAGGTGATTTTGTATTTTTGCTTAATGTATGAAAAAAAGTCCCCCAGGCTTGACACTGGGCCAGGGCCCCTGAGTCTAAAACCACAGTCAGACCACTAGGATTCTACAGAGCTCAGGTGTTTAGACAAATTACCTGCACTTTAGAACGCAGGGTAATTTTCTCAACTTTTCAAATGTTTTCTCCTCCCCCCTCTCCTTTCTGGGGTTTTCGCCCTTGCTTGTAACTCAAACCACAAATAAAGCTTTAAGCCTCTGGCTGCGAGGTGCACAGCAGTGGCTGCCAAGAACAGCTTGGTTCACGTGGGCCCTTTTTCTGCCTTTCTGGAAACCAGCTCTCCAGAGGACAGCTCACACACGCTTTTCTCTTTCTTTACTAATCATTGAAAAAAAAAAAAAAGAACAAAACACAACAAAATATTGCCTTTCACAAGGTCTAGGCAAGGGGCAGACTGGTATTGATGGGTGGTGGGCAGAGAGACCTGGGCTGCTTAAAAGGAGTCAGAAGCCAGCTATGGAAGCCAGAAATATTTCTGTATCCTTCCCAGATGAGTGTTATATCACTGGCTCCCACTCGAGTCCTTTACCCTAAAACCTTGGCCGTGTAGGTGTCCAATACCTATTTGTGGTTGAAGGGATGAATTTCCACAAACCTGCTTTCTTATACTTAATACTGGGTTAAGCATTCATATCCTCATCTGTAGCCAAGGAAAGAGAGGCTCCAGCTTATTCAAGATCATGCACACAGTTACCTGGTGGGGCCGAGGAGTGAGGCAGGGCTGGCTCCTGACTTGGCCTCTGAAGTCATGTTCTTTTTGCATCTGCCTCTCAGCCACACAGAGCCAAGCAACACTGTTCCCCAGCCCACAGATGAAGCCTAGGCCTGAAGGACAGGGCTGTGGAACTACATTTCTCCAAGTGTTCTCTCCCTTAACTTCCAAAATTGTCTCCATGGGGATGACAGTTACAACTGAAATGCCAGCCCACCCCTCCTTACAGCTTCTTGTGGACATCACTGCTAGACATATGTACAGTCAGTTCCATATCCAATGCCTGGCCCAGAGTGGGTACATCAGTCAATAAGGGCCCACAGACTTTATCCAAGTCTGAACTCACCTTATCCACTGCTCAGTCCTCAGTGTCCAGATGCAGGTTGGTGAATAAATTAGTAAGTGGTAAAATGCATTTTCCTTTCCTCTAGTCTAATATTTTTTGGATTGCCTATTTCTGTCAAAGACACCACCACCTCTTTCCAGTCTCTGAAGCAAAAAGCCTAGGACACCCTGCTTTCATGTGACTCATCAAATTGTTCGCTGCATCCTTTCAGTTCAGCCTCTGATCTATCTTTTATGCCCATTCTCTCTTCTCCAAATCTGAACACGTGAACTTCTCTTGTTTAAGACTGGATTGGTTACAAGGAGCAAAACCCAACTTGAACTTAAGCAAAAGGGCAGAAGTTAAATCAGAAGAATACAGGGACAATCACAGAATTAAAGGAGAAACCCAACTTTCAAGTCCCAAGAAGGACAGGGGTTGTTGAAACAGGGAGCTCTGATTCTGACAGCTCTTTTTCTCTTTCATTTCCCTCTTCCAAATTCATTGATGTACTATTTCATTATCTCTTAGTTGTTTCCTCCATATCCACATGGACAGGGATAGCTACAAACTCCTATCTATACAATTTTAGGAACCGAGGGGAAACATTTCTTTTCCCACGTATTCCAGTAGAATCAATTCCAGGTGAATCCAGTTTACCTAAAGCTAGCTTATGTGGCACATGGGCCCATCCCTGGACTAGTCCCCAGGGGCCGGCAACACAGTTAACACCTCTGTGAAATTTAAAGAAGGTGCCATCCTTCGGGTATCTGCAGCTCCCCAGAGGCATAGCTTGTCCTGCAGAACATGGGCTGGATTGTAATCACCACTCATCCTTGCTAGACAGGCTTGTCCAGAGCACAACCAACATAGCAGTATGCAGTAGACATGTTTGGCAATGGATATGGGACTGGGCACTTTTATTAGCTCTGACTGGATCAGACACCCACACCTGGTCAATCACTACTGCTAGGAAAGCAGGGTCATACAAGTGATCTCACTTTCCACTTGGAAAACATGGTCAGAGCAGAGAAAGGGTTGGGTAAAGAGCTTCTTCTCCAAGAAAGGAAGGTGACACACTCCTGGACCCCTGGGAACTCATCTGAACTGTGTTTATATTTCCCAAGCCTGCTTCTCCTATTGGTTCCCTTCACTGATATAAGGAAACATCTGCCTAGTTAAGCTGGCCAAAAATCTGGGAGGTACCCTGAATTCTTTCTTCTCTCTCACAATAATCTTCTGAATATGTCTCAAATATATTCAGATTATTTTTCCATCCATTCTTCCATCTCCTAGGTTAAGCAACAGTTATTTTTTTGCTTGGCTTTTCACAAAAATGTTCTCCTAACAAACTGCCCCAAATCCATCCCATCACTATGAATGCTGCTTAGTTTTTGTGACTTGTCTCTTCTTTCTATCAAGAAGTGGTGTCTACATATAACTTGTCAAAATTGAATTGAAAGGACATAAAAAGCCTACACAAACCAATAATGAGCAATGAGATACAAGCACTAATAGAAAGTTTTCCAAAAATGTAAAGCCCAGAACTAGATGATTTCTCAACTGAATTCTGCCAGACCTTTAAAGAATAACTAATTCCAATGTTCCTCAAATTATTCCATGAAATAGAAGGAGTCAAACACTTCCAAATCCATTCTATGAAGCCAGTGTTACTCTGATACCCAAACTAGATAAGGTCACATCAAGGAAAGAAAACTACAGACAAATATCCTTGATAAATTTAAATGAAAACACTCTTCAAAAAATATTAGCAAATCATATTCAGCAAATCATGTAAAATATAGCAAATCATATTAAAGATTGTACAACATGACCAAGTTGATTTTATTCCAGAATTGCAAGGATGATTTAACATACACAAATTCATAAATGTAAATAAGTACAAAAATTATGTAGTCATCTCAGTAGATGGAAAGAAATCCTTTTATAAAATTTAGAGCACCCACTTATGATTAATACATTGAAGGAACTAGGGATAGAAAGAACTTCTTCAACATCATAAATGCTACATACAAAAAACCCCAAACCAATGTCATGATGAAAGGGGAAAACTGAAAACATTTCTTTAAAATACAGAATAAGACAAGGATGTTCACTCTCACCTCTCCTATTAAATACAGTGCTAGAAATTCTAGCCAGAGCAATTACTTAAGTGAAGGAAGGAAGAAGGATACAAACAGAAAAGTAGTCAAATTATCACTGCAGATGATATGATCCTATACTTAGAAGGTCTACAAAGTTCCACCAGAAGACTACTAGAGGTATTAAACAAACTCAGGAAAATACCAATTTACAAAATCAATATACAAAAATCATTAATGTTCCTATACATCAATAGTGAATCTGCTAAGAAAGAAATCAGGAAAATAACCCCATTCACAATAGTCTCAAAAAATAAAATAAAATAAAATTAAATTAAATTAAAATAAAACCTTGGAATAAATTTCACTGAAGAGGTGAAAAACTCTGCAATGAAAACTACTGAACACTGAAGGAAGAAATTGAAGAACACACAAGAAGATGGAAAGTCATTCCATGTTCATGGATAAGCAAAACTGATATTGTTAAAATGGCCATATTGCCCAAAGCAATATACATATTCAATCAATCTTCATTAAAATACCCATGACATTCTTTACAGAACTAAATAATCCCAAAATGCTTTCGCAATAATAATAGACCAAGAATAGCCAAAGCAATTCTAAGCCAAAAGCAATGCTGGAAGCATCACAATACCTGACTTCAAATTATACTGCAGAGCAAGAGTAACAAAAACTGCATGGTAGTGGCATAAAAACAGACACATGGACCAAGGGAGCAGAGCAGAAGACAAAGTGACAAACCCACGCTGATAGTCATCTGATCTTTGACAAAGGTGCCAAAAGCATTTTGAAGAAAAGACAGTCTTTTAAACAAATGGTGCTGGGATAACTGATTATTTATATACAGAATAATGAGACCAGATCCTTACCTTCCATCCTGCACGAAAGTTAACTTGTAATGGATCAAAGATCTAGCAACTAGAACAGAAACTGTGGAACTCTTAGGAGAAAATCTAGGATCAGGACTCCAACATATAGGTACAGGCAACAACTTTCTCAGTAGGACTCCTAAAGCTCAAGAAATAATACCAAGAATTAATCTATGGAACAGCATCAAATTAAAAGTCTTCTGCACAGCAAATAAACAATTAAGAATAAGGAAAGGAACCTACAGAATGGGAAAAAAATCTTTGCTACCTACTCTTCTGACAGAGAATTTATATTAAGAATATATAAAAAACTCAAAAAACGTAACACCCAAACCCAAAATAACCTAGTCAATAAATGGGCAAATGAAATAAATAGACACTTCTTAAAAGAAGAAATACAAATGGCCAACAAATATATGAAAAAATGTTCAACATCTTTAACAATGTGGGAAATAGAAAGTGAAACTACACTGAGATTTCATGTCACTCCAGTTAGAATGGCAGCCATCAAAAATACAGCCAGGCCGGGCGTGGTGGCGCACGCCTGTAATCCCAGCACTTGGGAGGCTGAGGCAGGAGGATCATGAGTTCAAAGCCAGCCTCAGCAATGGCGAGGCACTTAGCAACTCAGTGAGACCCTGTCTCTAATAAAATACAAAAAAGGGCTGGGGATGTGACCCAGTGGTCGAGTGCCCCTGAGTTCAATCCCCGGTACCAAAAAAAAAAAAAAAAAGAATACAGCCAGCCAGGTGTGGCGGTGCAAGTCTTCAATCCCAGTGGTTTGGGAGGCTGAAGCATGAGGATTGCAAGTGCAGAGCCAGCCTCAGCAACTCAGTGAGGCTGAGGCCGTAAGCAACTTAGCAAGACCCTGTTTTAGAATAAAAAAGATGGGCTGGGGTTGTGGCTCAGTGGTTAAGTACCCTGGGTTCAATTCGTGATTTAAAAAAAGAATACAGACAATAATACTGCATATTGGAGAGGATGTGGAAAAAGAGGAACACTTTTACACTGTTGGTGGAATTGTAAATTAACCACTATGGAAATCAGTATAGAAGTTCCTCAAAAGACTTGGCATGGAACCACCAAATAAACCAGCTATACCACTCCTTGGTATTTATCCTTAAGAATTCAAGTGAGCATATTATAATGATATACATGCATACCCATGTTTATAGCAGCACAATTCACAATAGCCAAATTATGAAACCAGTGTAGGTGTCCATCAATAAATGAGTGGATAAAGAAAATGTGATGTATATATATACACACACACACACAACAGAGTTTTATTCAGCCATAAAAAAATTGAAGTATTGCAAGAAAATGAATGGAACTTGAGAACATTATGTTAAGTGAAATAAACTAAACTTAGAAAGTCAAGGGTCATATGTTTTCTTTCATATTGGAAGCTAGAGAGGAAAAAGAAAAAGAAAGGGGGATCTCATGAAAATAGAAGGTGACTTGAACGGCCTGTCTTCTGCAGACACACTCCTCTGTGCCTATTTTAGTTTCCATGATTGCTTGTCCATCTTCCTTCCTGGATTGGTACTCCTTGAAGGCAGGGACTTTGGGAACTTCTTTGTGGCTTTCTCATACAGCACCTAGGACAGTGTAAAATTGAGCACATAAAGAACTTCCTAGTAACCATCCAGAGTTGGACAAGGTGGGCATGATCGGTTGTAGGAGAAGATAGACAGGTAAGAGAGTAGGCTTTGAAATCAGGCTATGCAGGTTTGAGTCCTTATTGCCAGTATGACCTCAGAAGTTTATCTAATAGCACCTCAGTTTCTTCATCCATAAGTTGAGAACAGTAATTGAACCTAGATCACAAGGTGGTAAGCATTTCTTAAAATTTAATTGCCATAAAAATGATGGTGGTGGTGATGTGGTGGTCTGGACTCAGGCCCCGATGATGGTCTCTGGTCCCTTACAAGCAGGATGACCAGTCACCCTGCCTCACCATGAGACCACTTCTGTGTTGGCAGAATGGTGTGTGTGGAGAGCACAGGCTTTCACCTTCGGAGATGTGGGCTCAAGTCCTTGGTCTGCCAGATGAGTGATCTTTACCAAGGTCCTTCCCTCCTCTTTTGTTTCTTCATTCATAAAATGGGTGTGGCCCTTCTAGGTTGTGGGGAAGTCATGAATGAAGAAATGCTAAAGGAGGAGTAAGTTTTGGAACACCATGTTCCTCTTGGAAGGTGACTAGCCCCTACTCCTGGACTGGGTCATGCACCATGGGTCTCTGTGTTCCTTCAAGCCATGCTCTTATTCACAGATATTTCTTGAGCTTACACTGGGGCAACTCTGAGTTTTCATAAGTGAGCATCTACTATGTGCTGGGAGTTAAGCAGTGGGTGAGACAAATCCCTTTTTGGAGATTTCATTCTTGTGGGAAGATAGAACATAGGTCATTAAATAATGATATGATTTTAGTTTGGTAAATGCCAGAAGACTGGGGGTGTGCCCTCCTGTGGGAGCCTCTCCCCCAGTCCTTGGCACACTATTTTCATTGCCCGTTTGTGTATCAATCTCCTCTCTCATGACTTCCCTGGAAGTCATGGGCCCCTTTCATTTACCTCTGTTGCTCAGGTACCCTGCGCAGTACCTGATCTCTAGTAGGAACTCAAAGTTCGTCATTTTTTCCTATGTTTGCATCTAGTGATCAGTAATTTTCTAATCACAATTTTTTTCAATAAGTGCTAACTAAAAATTTACTGTATGTGAGGTCACACAGTCTTGCACTGCCAAAGAAAGAAGACTGTGGCACAGTCCTATTATCAATGAGCTTTTGGTCGAGTGGAGGAGACAGCCACACAACCAGCTGGGTGAGTACTATGGGAAAGGTTTGCATAGAGAGGCCAGAGGAGTCCCAGGGGACCCACCCTTTATGGTTCTTGAAACTTGCAACAATCCTTTTAGCTCAGACCTCACACAGGGTGAACAAGCTTCGGCTTTTCCCAGAGACTGAGAAAAACAGAGGGAGTGGCAGGATTTTTACACATGCGTGCTGTTGATCAAACAGCAATGGCTTAAAAATAAGACACATTTCCAATGAGCCTCCATACTGCTTCCCAGTCCTGCTCCAGATCAGGCCGGTCTTCCTGGAGCTCTGCCAATTCTCCACTGAAAACAGGGACTGTGTCTTGGGACAAGACTTCCCAGCCTGAGGCTCCCAGTCCCTCAATCCCACCACTCACTCATATCCATGCAGACCTGCTATGGACTCCTGGCAGACCTTAACCTCTCCAGCCTCAGCTTCCTTATCTGCAGAGTGGAAAGAGACACCAACCGATGGGCCTTCACCCCTTGCTCGCTGTCATTCACTCCTGCTACTTAATGCTCATTATCCACTGGGTGGACAGCAGGTGCTGGGAATGCAGAAATGAATGAATGAGATCAATTTCTCACCTTCATGGAGCTTACATGCCAGCAAAGGGGGAGGAAATAAATGAGTAAAACTCAGAAGCACATAATATGTGGGATGGTGATGAGTGTTAAGAAGATAAAGCAGGGGACAGGGACAGGGCCATCCTGAGACGGTGGGGATGGAAGGGTAATTTTAAATACAGTGCTGACAAAGATCTCCCTGAGAAGATGATCTCGGAGCAGAGAGGTAAAGAAGGCAAGGGGTAAGCAATGGAGTCTTCTGAGTGAAGGGTAAGTACAGCAGATGGTCTTTGAAGATCAAATTGACTCCCTTCCTCCTTCCTCCTCCTTTCCTTTCTTTTTGTCTTCATTTGTTTACTTCAAAATATATTTTTAGAACTATAGTAGGTGATAAGCATTGTATTAAATCTTATAGGTTGGAAGAGGGGCCTCTTGCTTTCAAGGTGTACATAAACCACCAACAGAAATGTCCAAGATCAATCTAGAGTTTCGGTGGAAAGTATTTGGGGTTTATGCCAGAGAAAGGGTAACTGTTCAATGCAAAACCCCCAGGTGGTTTGGGGAGCCTATGGGTCTCTTCTCAGAATAACATCTTAAAATATGTAAAATAAAATGCAGGTGATTGCAAAGCAAACCAATTATATTTAAGAAGTTCACAAAATATGTAGTAAAAATCCAAATTGGTAATGATTTATATGCTTTTTTTACTTACACATTCAATAATAGATCTACAGATCTAAACTATTATAATTTTAAAATACAGATGAGTCAAGACATGTCTTTGAGAAAATCTGTAACAACTGCAAAGTGAATGAAAAGAACTGATTTTGGAGGCAATGAATCTCAGGTACCCCTGGAACCACTGTGAATTGTGCCTGCATTTGTAATTGAAGGAAATATTAAATCTCAGCTAGAAGAGAGTGAACATAAATATGTGTTTCCCCCAAGCAAATTCACAAAACTCCTGGTCTGGCCCTAGGGTAAGAACCCCAGTGCTAAAGATCTTGTATGGTGGACCCTGAAAGCATGGAGGGGGGCGGCAGAAGAACATCTCCAGAGCAGGTGGTGTCTTAGCAGGGTTGTGAGAGAGAATGGGCACAGGGGATTCGAGGAAGAGTAGGTAGCTTGGTGTCATATGTATCATTTGGGGGACTGAAGTTTAGGATGGCAGGAAAACAGGGTTCGTGTAGGTTTTGGTGGAAATAAGGCCAGGAGCAGCAGATGAGGGAGTTAGATAATGAAGAATCATGGGTCCTGAGCTACAGCATCGATCCAGAATGTTGTGGGGGGGGAGTCTTTGAGGAAGTAAAGACGTGCACATCAGAAAGATCATATTAACAGCTGTGAGGTGAAGGATTGGAAAGTGGAGAGGCTGGAGACCAGCTAGGAATTAGCCTAGAGCTTGACAGAGATGGGGATGGATCAGGCAGAGGGAGGGATCGCGGCCAAGTGCAAGTCATCAACAGGTTCCCTGTGCTCCGGGATTGCTGCATGTGCTGCAAACCTCTTTATCTGTGCAGGAGCTCCCTCTTTTCCTCAGGCTCCCTCTCCTGTGCCTTACTGGATCCCAGGTCACCTCACCTAGTCTCTTCTTCCATCTTGCTTGGAGGCCTTTCTGGAAACGGCAGCTTATCAGAGCTTCAGCCTGAACATAAGAAGCCTTGGTCTAAGTTGCCCAGAACCCTGAGCTCCTTGGTCTTGAGCAGAGGCCCCCTTGGATGCCTCTGGGTCTTGGATAGTATCAGCCTGAGCAGCGGCTCTCAATTTCCCTGGGGAAGAAAGGGAAGACATCAGCCCTGTGGCTGGCAAGTCAAAGAGAACTGCGTGTCCCTCTGTGAGCCCACAACAGTCACACTGGAAGTCAACAAGGGAAGTGGAGAGGGAGACGCAGCCTCCACAGGGGCTCACGCCCTGGGACCTGCGCCAGCGTGAACAAGGTTTTCCGGGTGAGGATTTCCCCTTGTAGAATGAGAATAGCAGCTGAAGGCAGAGAGAGAGAGAGAGAGAGAGAGAGAGAGAGAGAGAGAGAGAGAGAGAGAGAGAACGGCCTGTGCTTTCCAAAGAGCTTTCTTTTCACTTTGTCTTATTTATTAAAACTTTGTGAAAACTCTTGCAGGGTGTCTGTATGACCTCATGCACACACAAGCACACTTAATTTCTGATTTACAGATGGAGAAAATAAAGCCAGAGAGGCTAAAGGACTTGCCTATGGTCACCCAGCTAGTCAGGCATGGAAGTGGATTGGGAATGAACACACCCCTCCTGACCCTTAAGGTCGCAGTCAAGAATAGTTTCAGAGAAAGAATTGGGGATTAAAGAAGTTCAACAGGCAAGAATTGTCATTATTACCCACGAGGTCTGGCTGCTGCTCTCTCCCTTCTCCAGCCCAACCTCTACACCTTGCTAGAGTCAACCCCTGTGGCAGAACAAGAAGGGGCAGTGGCTTTCCTTGGTTCCTGCTGGCATGATTTGTCACAGACTATCCAAACTCTTCTCCTGACACTGTCCCTCGCACATCCTCTACTCTCAAGCTACCCTTGTTGAAGCTGGCTCCTGGATTTGCTCAGACTTTTGTACTGATAAACACACTGCTTCTCCTTCCTGGGGGGCAAGAGATGCAGAGAAAGCAGGGAGGACACCACTTTCCATAATCACATATTCCCAAAGCAGCACCTGCTGCTTAAGGTAGAGGTAATCCATTATTATGACAGTTGATGAGACACAGTAAATGTCACTAGAAAGAGTGTGAATGCAAGATCTTGAGACGGGAGAGGTGGTCAAAGGTGACACCCTTCTCATTTGCAACCTCCCAGCTGGCCAAGACTGCTACCCTGGCCCTACGCCCCTGGCCCAGTGCCTGGCACACACATCAGAGGCCACCAGAATGTCTCTATGAAAGAACCAAGAGGAGATGTGGAGTCACAGAGAAGTGCATCCCTCCCTCCTCTGCTGGGACTCCCCCTTAGGAATTGAAGTAGGCTGTCAGTTGGGTCAAGAGCACAGCTGTGGGGAAGAGGAGGAGGAGAGACCCAGGAATGAGGAAGAGGAGAAGGAGGAAGTGGAGGTGGAAAGGAACAGGACTGGGGAGGGAAGTTGGAAGCAGGAGGGGAATTGGAGGAGGAGGAGGAGGCCCAGTGGGAATTCAGCTGCCTGCAACCTCTGGCAGCTGCAGGAGGAGAAGTCTAGCCTGCCCACAGGACAGAGGCGGGAGGGCACTTCCTCTGAGAAGTCTGGAGGCCTTATAATCTGCATGCCCCATCCAGGGCAGCTTGCTCAGTGATGCACTGCCCGGGCCACCTGGATCTGGCTTCCTGCTCAGCATTGCCAGCTTAGGGTCAGACCCTGGGGAGGCTGGCTCACCTGGTCCAGGTAACAAGACACTAGGTCAGGATGATGCTCTTAGCAGCCAGTAAGGCTAGGGTGAGGGCATGCAGTCTGCCCCAGACTGAGATGGACAAGGGAGTCCAGCATCTTCTTTAACACTCCTGCACCATAGGAGGACCAATGTGTGCGGGGCTGGAGGAGAAGGAATAAGTACCTAAGTTTTTAAAAAAGCATAACCAGAGAGAGTTTTTGTGTAGACCTGGAGGTAAAAGAACTCTGAACTGCAAAAATAAAGAAAAGCATCCTTCTTTGAGTGCCTACTTTGTGCGGGACCCAGGAGAAGTGTTGGAGATAGGAAAATCGTCACCAGTGGCCTTATGCTCTCCAAGTTCACCAAGTGCCAGGGACTTTGCACCACTGTCCAACGAAACACTCACCTCCACCTGCATGAGGTGGGTCCAAGTGCTCACATTTCATTATCAAGAAGCTCAGACAGCCGGTGCAGTGGCACATGCTGTAATCCCAGCACTTGGGAGGCTGAGGCAGGAGGATCGCGAGTTCAAAGCCAGCCTCAGCAATGGCGAGGCACTTAGCAACTCAGTGAGACCCTGTCTCTAATAAAATACAGAAAAGGGCTGGGGATGTGGCCCAGTGGTCGAGTGCCCCTGAGTTCAATCTGGTACCAAAAAAAATAAAATAAAATAAAATAAAAAAAGCTCAGACATTCAGTCACTGGATGGAGATACCCCCACCCCACCCCAACACACACTAGTCAAGCTGCCTTGCTTTGCAGCTATGGAAAATGAGGCAGGGGAGGATAAGCACCTCTAGAGCATTGTCCCATGGCCAGATTTGGGGATGGAGCTGAGCCCTCCTGCTGGGGTCTGTGGCTTCTTTGTCCCCACAGCCATCCTCTTGAAGTGTTTCAGGGAGGGAGTATACCCCTTTGCAGGATTTCCACTCATCTCCTCAACTGGTGGCAGCTTCTTTGTTTTCCAGGGCCAGGTCACAGTGGGTCCTCCCCAGGAGGCTCCCTGGGTGGTAATGAGAGCAAACCCACATTCTGATGGAGTCCAAGAGCTGAGGGAGACAGGAGAGGAGTAGCCGGAGGGAGGGAGGGAGGGAGGGAGGGAGGGAGGGAGGGCAGGTGGCAGGAGCTGGCCCCTGAGTGGGGCTGGAAGCCAGTGTTCCCTGTAGGGAGAGGGCAGGCTCAGGGGACGGCTTCCTTGTAAACAGTGTGCAGCCAGCTCTAAAAATACCCCTGCTCTGGACAGGGCATGCTGAGCTCCTGGGGCCTCCTCCAGAGCCTTCCTGGGGGCCTTGTCCTTTTCCTGAAAGGTCAAGGGGATGGGAAGAAAGTCCACTGGAGAAGAGTAGGATTTCCTCAGCAAAGAAAGTAGAACAATACTTCCTTCCTCTGCAGAACAGGAGGAGGACACTCCGTGGGTTTTAACAACAACACTATGAGGCAAAACACAGGTTCCCTGGGCCCCAGTTCCTGCTCCTGTAAAATGAGGCCTGGACCTCACTCAGGTTCACAGACTGGACCTGATTCATAGCCTGAGCAGGGAGCTGGGAGGGGACGACTGGGCGGGAATCTCCAGCTGTTCCCTCATTAGGCCTGTGACCCATGACTCAGCCACTCGATGCCTCAGTTTCCACAATTAAATGAGGGGACAATAATAGGGTTTACCACACCTGGCTGTGGAGAGGATTAACTGTGATGCTGTACAGAAGGCTCTTCATGTGGTACCTTATACATAGTAAACACTCTAATGCTGATTATTATGGTATAGGGAGGATATGCCTATTTTCTGAACAGCTGGATACTTAGTTTAATGGGGAATTTAGTAGGTAGGCAGAGAGTGGTGTGGAGAAGAGGCTGGAAGCATCTGAATCAAAGAAAGTCAAGCCTGATATTTGACAGATGGGGAAACTGAGGCCCAGAATGCAGCAAGGAGTTGCCTCAGGTCAGATCTATGTTAGCACTGTGATAAGACCACTGACCATCTCACGTAGCTCTAGGTCTGTTCCACTGGGAGCCAGGAGAAGGAAGTCCTTCATTTATGTGGCACATTAAAGCTTGGAGAGCACTTTCTAGCAGACAGACTCAGCAGATAACTACCAGAGGACTGAGCTCCATGTGGGGGACACTTGATGGGCAAGAGCAAGGATACAGCCAAACAGAACTCACCCTGGGGATGGGTGGCTGGGGTGTGAGGCATCTGTAGACCATGCCCTTGGACCAAAGGACCATGGAGAAGAGGCACAAGCAGGAAGAGCTTTGCTCTACCTGAAGAATCTTCTAGCTCTGTGCTGTCCAATTTGGTAGACACTAGCCAAATGTGACTACTGAACGCTGAGAATGAGGCTAGTCTGAATTTCAGAGACTTCATTGTAAAAAGAACGTGAACTATCTCATTGATAATTTTTAACTGGTTACCCATTGAAATGATATTTTCAGATCTATTGGGTTAATAAGGATACATGATTAAAATTTTTCACCTGTGTGTTTGTATGTGTGTGTGTGTGTGTGTGTGGGTGTTGTGTGGTACTGGGGATTGAACTCAGGGGCACTCTATCACCTAACTACATCTCTAACCCTTTTTAAAATTTTCTTTTGGGACAGGTTCTTGCTAAGTTGTTGAGGTTGACCTTGAACTTGTGATCCTCCGGCCTCAGCTTACTGAATAGCTGTAATTATAGGCGTGCTGTATGGCACCCGGCTCACATTTCTTTTTATGTTCTAGCCTGTGGCTCCTGGAGAAATTTAAATCACGTACGTGTCTTGCACACAACTTTCTGTTGGGCAGTGCTGTTCTAACCACTGCATTAATGTGACAACAGAACAGGCTCTCTCCAGGTACTGAGCCTTTCATTTCTGGAGGTATCCGAAAAAGCACTTGTAAATGGAGTTCTCATAGCTAGATGGATAAACTCTAATCCCTCCAACTCTGACTCAACGACAGTTTCCAGACAGTGCTCTGAGGAGGACTTGTTTCTTGGAATATGAGATGTCATAGGAAAAAAGGCTGGTGATCGATTTCATAGGGGAAATTCTTGCTTAAAAAAAAAGTTAATTCCTTTAATCTAAGACTTCTCAGAGCCTTCAAGCCATGGAAGTAAATTGTGGGTCTTTCTGAATGCTGTCTGCAGCATTCCTCATTTTAAATGGTAGGTCTTCATGAATGCTGTATTCCCCTGTATTAAATTGGACACAGGGCCTTCTTTTCATAGAGCTTGACCAGGAAATAATTTATTGTTAAGTTCATTCCTTGAGAATTGCTGTCTTTAAATTCTCCAAAGAATGTGGATTCTGTTGCCAGACAGCACTGAGTTCATATTCTGGCTGTTTTGTAGGTGACCTTGGACATGTTACTTCACTTTCATCAACTGTAAAATGAAAGGAAGAATATTTATCACTCAGGAGAGCTTTAGAGATTATATTTTAAAAGGCATATAGAAAATGCAGTGTGGTGGCTGATATATAGTCATTGTTCAAAGAACAGTGGGTCTAATTTTAAGTACAGCTCTGAGAGGGAAACCAGCTTTGCCAAATTCACACAGGAGATTGATTAATGATCATGTGAGGCCTTGAAGCTGGGTCTGTGGGCCCTCTAGTTTACCTCATTCTCTTTACCATGCAGTAGCATGTAAGAAATCCAGTTCACCGGGACAGACAAGGAGCCTCCCCAAGTTTGGTGTGGTTTCATAGGTCAATTTTAAATGGGAGACAAATATTTTCTTCTTTTCCTTGTTGTCCCTAGTCTGGCCAAAGGAATCTGCAACCAAAACTGGAAGGCTTCCCCCTCTCCCCTCAGGCCTGGTTCCTGTTCCTGCAGGTCCTTGGAGCCCCCAGCAGATGGGCTGCCCTTATCAGCCGGCTCCAGGCCAGAAGAGGAATCCTCCGGTCACATGTGGCTCCCTGGAGGGAGGGAGACCTTGTAAATAAACACAGCCCACACAGAGGAAGGGGGAGGGTCAAGGGAAAAGAAATCCTTGACATTTTAGTGACTGGGCTAGGATTAAAGGCCACCAGGCATAGCCCTTATTGGCCATTTCTGCAAGGAATGACAAATCCATGCAGCTTCCCTGGGTGACGGGGCTATCTTTAAATAGCCCTGGGAGCTGGGGCATTCCCAGTGCACTGCTGGCTTGATCCAGCCCTAATCCCTTGCCCAGGACTGACCTTTCACAGTTTACAGAGCACTTTATCTCCTGGCTCGGTGGAGTTTCCCAGAACCCTCCTGAGAGAAGGGAGCTTTATTATCACCCCCAATTTATAGATGAGGAAACCGAGACCCCAAGGGTGATTGACAGCCTCCTGGCTGCACAGCTAGAAGTGTTGAGTCTGGACTGAGGACAGTGTATATTCTGGCTCCAAATTCAGAGATCTGCCCATCCCCTATGGTGTCCTTTGCCACCGTGTTCCTTTGTGCCCAGCACTCACTCCATGCCCGGTGTGAGCCACAGTTCAGCACAGGGAGGTCCACAACCCAGTGACAAGAGAAGGTGGCATGGATGGATCTCAGTGAAGGAAGCCAGTCAAGAGGAGCTGCCCTGTATAATTCCCCTTGTGAAAACTTTAGAAATGGAAGCAGATATCTCCAAGGACAGAAAGCAGATGACAGTTACTCGGGGAAGGGAGACAGGAGGAAAGGACACTTTTGGGGTGGTGGATATGTTCACTATCTGGATGGTGGGGAGTGTTTCACAGGTCTGTACACACCAAATTGTACATTTCAAATACGTGTGCTTTATTGTATGTCAATTACACCTCCATAAAGCTATTACCAAAGAGGAAGATAAGTTGGGGGAGATTGAAGGAAGTTGGCTGGCATGTAATTAAGTAACCATAAGCAGTTTTTTAATGGGAGCCTAACTAAGTACTATGGACTCATGCGAGAAGAGGAGAAAAACTCATTCCCAGATGGAAGAGGAGAGCTCAGCCCCTGTTTTTCGATTAGGGGTTCAACATGGCTGAAGGGTATGGATGGGAAGGATAAAAAGATAGAAGATGTAGGGAGAGTCTGTTAGGGTAAAAGAGTAGAATATTACACACACACACACACACACACACACACACACACACACAACAACCCCTTTCTGCTCAATTTTTGGAGGCTGAGGTTAAAGCCAACAGCTGCATCCTCTCTTTTCTTGGGAAATTCAGACACACGCCCTACTTGGCAGCAGCTGGTTTTACTAATAAGATTTCTCCCCTTCTCCTTCCCGCTCTGTGTAGCTCATCCCTTCAGGTCCAGCCTAGGCCCCTGCCCTCTCGGATTTCCTCTTTGAACTAAACTGCCAAGTGCTTGCTGGCTGCGTCCCTGACAGCTTCAGCTCCCAAGGCTCTGGGCACCCTCAGTGCCAATGGCTTATTTCCTAGGGCCCTGGGGACCCCCATAGCAGCCTCTTCTAAATCCCACAGTAAGAAGGAGATTTGAGGAGATTGATGTAGGAGTGTGATGGGATTCTAAGTTAAAATAAAACTCTTCTTGTCCTTGCTCTTCCATATCATTTGGCTTACTAACCGACACATAACTATTTGAGAATTTTGAATAATAAGCTTATTAGAATATATTGTGGGTAAAGCAGAAGGAAATTCAAGAATTGTTAAGATGATTAATTGGTTGACTTACTCCCCAAACAGTTTTGATCACTCCTCTTAAAGTTTGTAAAACATTAATTTGGGCTTGGATGATCCTACTATTTATACCTTTATGGTATGTGAAACCTGCATGAAATTGTAAAAACTCTTGCTTTAGAGCCAGGCGCGGTGGTGCATGCCTGTAATCCCAGCACTTGGGAGGCTGAGGCAGGAGGAGTTCAAAGCCAGCCTCAGCAATGGCAAGGCACTTAGCAACTCAGTGAGACCCTGTCTTTAATAAAATACAAAAAAGGGCTGGGGATGTGGCTCAGTGGTTGAGTGCCTTGAGTTCAATCCCTGGTACCACCACCACCACCACCACACAACAACAACAAAAACCCAAAAGACCCAACTCTTGCTTTTCAATTTCCTTGGCATGTTTGTTGATTCTAAACTGCTCCTTTTCAGAAGTTTCCCTATTAATTAAATAAATCAGTCAGCCACATTCCCTGTGTCTAACTCAGCATTCAAATGTAAGCTCAGTTTTGGAGTCAGCTTTCCAACTGTGGCTTAGGGGCATTAGTCACTCAGAGCAAAATGTGGCATCTGAACAGCTGTTTTGGGTTTTCAGAGCCCAAGGCCTATGAGTCTGAAGAAGGGAGAAGGTGGAGGTTGGGGGAAAGGAACCAATATTTATTTACTGAACACCTCCCCTGTGATAGGCACTGGGGACTTTACAAAGAGCATCTCTTAATTCTCTGAAGAGTCCACTAATGTGTTCTGTCTTCACTGGGCATAGCAAATGTAAGAACTGGTCTAAGAATATACAGCTCACAAGTAGCAGAGCTGGGACTGAAACCTAAGCAATCTGACTCTGTAGCTTATACTCTCTCTCTCTTTTTTTTTTTTTTTTTTTTTTTTTTTTTTGTGTGTGTGTGTGTGTGTGTGTGTGGTGCTGGGGATTGAACCCAGGGCCTTGTGCATGCAAGGCAAGCACTCTACCAACTGAGCTATATCCCCAGCCCTGTAGATTATACTCTTAAACACCCTCCCGTATGTGCCTTTTATTAACCTTTCCAATCCCAAAATATAGGTGATTTATTTGATCTTTTTCCCAGATGAGAAACCAGAGGCTCAGAAAAGTAATATTTCCAACCTGAACTAAACTCTAGATTAGAACTCTGTTATCCTGAGGAAATAACTTCACCCACTCATCCATCCATCCATCCTCCTATCCACCCATTAATGCTTACTCTTCCCTAAGGTTTATCTTGTCCCTTGAAATGAAAAGATCTATACAATCTAGTTCCTCCTCTTCAAGAACTCATAGTCCAGCAAAGAAGATAAACACCTAAACAACAATAAGAAAAATGATTGCAACATGAGAGGTACTATAAAAGGACTATAAAAAGAGCTCCAGGAACACAGAAGAAAAAACATCAAATTACCTGGTGAATAAAGCAAGGAAGGCTTTAGAGAGGAGGAGACATTGGTTTATAATTATAAACTCTCCAGGCAGAAGAAAAAGGGAGGGGTGACTACTTCAGGTAGAGAGGGCATCCAAGCCAATAGGAAGCCCTGGAACTGCTTACACACTGAGTGGCTGCCATCTGCTTGAAGCACCGCCTCTCCAATTCCCACAATTCTTAAAGTAGGTCTTATCCAGACCCTGTTATAGAGGAGGAAACATGAACACATAGAGGTTAAGGACCTTGCCTGTGATTTAGTAAGGAAGAGCTAGAATTCAACCCTGGGCAGCCTGGCTTCAAAGCCCACACTCCTAGCCACCCAGTGCTCAGTGTTTGGCAGCACCTGCTAGGAGTTCCTCAGAGTTAGAGCCGTGAGACTGGCCACACAGGCAGGAATCAGGCTCTAGGGTCTTTCTGTATGCCAGCTTTCCTTCCACCTGTCTCTTTCTCAGGCCTTAGATAATCTTGGACTTTGGGAGTCTATGAAAGCATCAGTACTGTGGTGTGTATGTGTGAGTGCTTGTGTGTTGAGGAGGGCCGCCTACTCCATTTCTCTATAATGGAGCCACATTAGGGGAACAATAGATGGACTTAATTTGCTTTTGACTAAAACCACATCTCTCACTGAAAAACTATTGGGTGTCTCATGTTCAGCTGGATTGTCTTGGCTTAAATGTCAGTATTTGAGTTCTTGTTCATATTCTATTATCCCCCACCAGTCAGGAAACTCCATGGGACAAAGTCCTTGTCCACCTTCTCTACTATGAACACAGTAGGTACTCAATAAATATGTGTTGAATGAATAAATATTTGTTGAATGAACTCTGTGTCTTTAATTTAGAGAGTAAGTAAATTAATAAATCTAGATTGGCTATCAAAATATCTCACTCCGTGCAATTAATGGGGTGGGAGGAAATAACATAAGGGTCTTTGAAGATGAAAATGGGGGAACTAATAGCTTAGACCAGCGGTGTGCGTAGGAGTCAAGGTAGGCTTTTAAAAGAGTTTGACTTCAGGACTTGGAGTCAGGCCTGAGTTTTCCAGGTGGTTCTCAGGTACCCAGATAAGCATTTGGGTGGGGATGGCAAGTTTGGGTTCCTTTCTGCCATTTCCGTTTCTTTCCCATCTCATTCAACTTGTGCTTGAACACAGATCTCACAAGGCAGGCTGCCCAGCGCCCACTGCAATAAGGCTACCAACGCCGTGCCCATACCCTGGGCACTTCTTGCGGCACGCGTTGCTGAATTCAGAGGCTGGCCTTTATTAATCTCCAGTTTACAGTCAAGGGAGACGCTGCTCGCGGTCTGGCAGTGTCGCGGAGGCGGGTAGCCGGCGGTGGGGGTCCGCGTCCCGCGCGCCCGGGCCCAGCGCTGCTGCGCGGCGGAGGCGGCCGCCTGGGGCCAGGGCCGGGGCGGGGGGCCAAGTCAGCCGCGCTCCGCCCAGCCCCGCGGCCGCCCCAAACAAGGCAACGCCGGCCGCGTCCCCCGAGCGCTGGCGCCCCGGGCGGTCTGCTGGTTTCAGTTTCTGAAGAGCCGGCCCTGGGCGGAGGCGGGAGGAGGGTCCTGGACGCCTTCCAGGAGAGAGCGCAGAACTCCCCGCCGCCGGGAGCCACCCACGGCACGGCGCGCTGCCCGGGCGCAGCACTGCGGCCTCGTCCCCGCGGGCCCGACGCGCACCGGCCTCTGGACACCCGCGGGCCGGGTCACGCCAGGCTCCTTGCAGGACATCTGGGCTCTCGAGGAGAGGCCAGCGCGGCCACCGCCCTGCAGGCCTTTTCCCTCCTGCCCTGGCACTCCTGTCCCGGCGTGGAGCAGGCCTCTTGGAATCCTGTTTTCTTTCTGAGAAAGAAACGGAGGGACAAACACACACGCAGCATTCCCTGGTGCGTGTTGTTCCCACAGACAGACCTGAGTCTCTTCGCCAGTCTGTCCCAGCTGGGTGACCTTTGTGTACATTTCTTAATCTCCCTCAAACTCATCATCCTCATCCATGAAATGGGGATAATGATACCCATCTTTAAGATATGTTTTGAGGATTAGATTAGATAAACATAGATTATACATATTAAGCACTTAGTGGCCACAATCAATGGCAATTAACATTATTATTAATTATATTGTTATTACGAGTGACTAATCATGACACTTAGGATTATTAACGCTACTGTGAGCATAAGTGTAAAAAACAGGCTCAATTAATTTTTTTAACTGAGGGAAATAGTTTTATGAGCAGCAAATAAAGAAAGAGAAATAGCAGTGGGTCAGGATGTATAAACACATGTCAGTATTCGACAGCTTCATAAAGCAGGCGTTATTATCCTCATCTGTAGGTGAGGAAATTGAGGCTCCTATAAATTGAGTAATTTGCTCACTTCATTCACTGAG